>JARFXV010000289.1:0-120000 GCA_031761425.1 Cosmopolites sordidus
GTTATATTACAATAAGACCGACTAACGCCTATTTGTAAATAGGCTAAAACAGATCAGGAGGGACTGTAAAGGATCAAAAAAAAATATAGTGAGTTTATAAATCACATATACATATTGTATATGAATAATATGCATAAATATCTGCACCTCGCAAGGAAATAATGGATTTTAATAATAATAATAATAATAATAATAAATTATTAGTAATAACTAACATGTTATCACTTCATATTCCTAAAAGTAATTAAACTGTTAGGCACATTACACTTAAATGAGCATAAACTACTAATATAAACAGATCGATATTTCATCAAAAATTAAAACATTTATCGTCAGATGGCGCCAGTAGCTATATAAACATTCTAGTAAAAACAGAGTTTTAAATTAATTCGCACTTTGAAGAAAGAACAACCAAATTTCCTAATAGCAGGAGTTAAATATTGAAAATACATATTCATAACAAATGTAAAGCATTAAAATTACTTACCCTGGTCCTTCCAAGTAACAAAGCATCCATTTCTCCTTCAGGCTGTGTATTTATTGTACTGACAGTAGTAATCACAGGCTTAATTGGAGATAGAGCATTTGCCATATTCACCAAGACAGTTTAAACATTTGGTCACTTGTTTAGAGACTTGTTTAAGATGTAGATTTAGTTTGGCTTTAGTTTTAGTTTATGATTTTTAGTTTAGAAGAAAGTTTATTTAAGATTTATATTTTATTTAACATTTAGAGTTATAGGTTACATGTATGTATACATTGAGGAAAAAGACAACTAGTGAAAATGATTTTGTCACATAATAATAGACAAGGTTTTGTTTATTTGTTGCGTGTGTAGGTATATATAGAGGGTTGTGTAAATACATATATAATAATAATTTTCTTCTATAAAATTAGATATTTATGGCCCCACGTAAGGAGTAAAACACCAAAATATAAACTCACATTTATTATTTCCATTTATCTACTAATCTAATTGAGCACATAGAGGTCTAAGTTCAGATATTACCCTACAGGACTGGCCCCAATTGCATCGTAGTATTAAAAATAAAACTTCCAAATCTCAGCTCCCTTTCAGAAAGAAAATAAAAGATCCCGCAATAGGACTGATATGTTTTAAAAACTGTTAGTTTAACGTCCTCCGTTTCGGTTTACATCTTTCGCTTTAAAGTCGTGTCCTGACACACGACCTGTTTATCTTGTTTAATTTTAATGTATTTTATAAACGTTTTATTTTAGGTTTTCGCATCGTTTAAGACAACTGGCACTCTCAGTCACCATAACATACGTTCTGGTGGACAGATGTTTTCGGTCGTCGTGCGCGCCGGATGAATGAAGATGTTGCGCGACGCGAGCGCCACCAACGGCGACGATGCAAACTTGGCCTTTCGGATATTGATCACCCTCCGAACGGTTTGAAAAGTAGCGGTTAGTTCGAATCGAAATTTTCATTGATATTTATGCACGTCTTGGTGGTTTTTAAGCGGTTTATGTCGGGGAACAAAGTTTGGGATGAAGAAAATTACTTTGTTGCAAGCCGGAGTTTTAAAGAGATTAGATGAACCGACGAAGAAAACTAATTTGCATAAATTTACTTAGTTGTTTGATGTGTGAAAACAAGTTAATATGAATTTGCTAGAAGTGCGTTAAAGCATAGAAAAATTAACCTTATTTTTATAAGGGTACATTATAAGAATCATTACCAAAATATTCTTATTGTCAAAAAATAGTAATTTAGAGCCTTTAGTAAAATGATAGTTTAATAGAGTGTGTAACTTGAAATTATTAGAAAATTCTGTATAACAAAAAAATATTCTGACATAACCCATTTTTTCAACAACTTTTTTGAAAGTGTGTTTCGTAAAAATCTTTCTGAATGTGATTTCATTGGTTTGAACACATTGAATTAAAGTTTTGTCAGAAATGAATTTTGTAATGAACAAAATAAATTAAGGTAGGGTAAATAAGAAATATTTTGTTTTCCCGACCCCGGCTTCGTCTCATGTAAAACGATATGTCTATCGTTTGTTTAGATATTTTACCATACAAATGTAAGAAATATGTCTTTTTAATTTACAGTTTCCGGTTCATTGTTCCATCTCAGGCAAGACGATAGTTTTATCACTTTTTTTGGTAAAGATCACAATTAAGATTTTTATCACATTGTACCAGCTGCCAACTACATTTAATTTTTCGCTTTATTGGCACTGGGTTGTGTTGTGTTTACACATAATATGAGTTCGCTTATCCTATCGAAAAGCTTGGGCAACGCTTAAGGCCGCATTTACTAGTAAATAAAGTAGATTAGAACTGTCTACACATAAAAACAGTAATTTCTGTTTATTTGGTTGAAAATGTGAAAATTCGTTCCGCTATTAATAAATGTATTTTACTTTTAGGCGAAGAAATAGTATGAGAAATTAATAGTGAAATAAAGAAAAGAAAGCGAAAATGGGTGAGAAATTGGATGGCCTGAAGAAACACCTAGGAGGCATCTTCTCTATTATTACAACAGCTTGCAGGCGAGGATGAGCAAGAGTTTCGAAATTGTATGAGAATTACAAAAGATTTATCTGAAGTATTGTTGCAAAAAGTAGAAGCTTCTGTTAGAAAAAAAAGATACAGTCATGCGTGATGCTATTCCCGTTAGAATAAAGCTCCAATTACGTTATCATATTTAGCACCTGGAAACAGCTATAAAGACCTACTAAGAATATTTCATGTATCCAGGTAGAGGGTTTAAGGTAAGCATATATAATTCCGATAATGTATTTTTATTCTAATTTACAGAAGTAATAACATAGTGATAAGTAAGTATTGATAAGTAACATCAAGAGCCTCGTTGCTATATACTAGCAAGAACTGTAGCTAAAATATCAGGTGTAATAGTTGGCGGACGGCGCAGTTGATGTGTCAGACAGCTGTTTCAAAGTACTTTCGTAGTTGCTATATGGGAAATATGTACTGTTACTGTTAATATGTTGGATATGCTTCTGAATATGGAAGATTCGTATATTCTGGAGATTGCGCCGAGAATAACTGTTCATTTACTGAAGATGGAGTGAATTGGTTGCTGCCTGATGTTATTTGAGAATGTATCTCTCGAAGCTTAAATGATGTTAGTATTGATTGTATTTTATCTTGAGCAACTATGGCATTATACGGTGACAAATGTGACAACTGTGCCGCTTTGGCCAAAAATATCAAATTGGTTACCGACTTTTGGTCCTGTGATTGCCCTTTCAGTTATGTTCTGAAATGTATGAACTATGCCTGACAATTTTTTAATTTTAGTACGACGTCGTGGTGGTCGCAGATCTTTAACATTTCCAATTTGTGATTGATCTCCGGTCTAATGCTGAGTATCTTTTTTCATATACTCGTTTAACTCATTAGGTTATACCTGCAATAAAGTCAATGCAAAATTATATTTTTGCGAAATTTTGAGGCTGAAAAATATATTCCATTGCAAACTAATTTTCCATGCGATTGCCGACATGTTTCCTATTAAGATAATAGGTTTAACAATTAAAAGAAAAACAAGAACAGTATAAAACTAAAGAAAAAAATATTTTGATGCAAATAGATAAATAAATAAAATATATATTTTTAAATTGCAGATACCAAGTACTACACAGGAATTCAAAAGAGTTGAGAATGGTTTTCGTGACAAATGCAATTTTCTAGGTGTTATGGAGCCATTAATCGAAAACATACAGTCATACAGACTGCTGCAGATTGTGGCAGCAATTTTTATAATTATAAAGGGACAAATAGTATACTTTTGTTAGCTGTTGTAGATGATGATTAGTGCTTTTGGTACATCAACAATGGAAGCAATGGAATGCAGTCAGATAGGGGTATGTTTCAGCGGTCGACACTATTTCAAGCTTTAGAAAGCAACCTGCTTCCGGACGGAGGTTTCTTAGTCGCTGATGATGCATTCCCGTTAAAGCCGTATTTATATTTTATTTTATTTATTATATCATTTATTCTATTTATTTATATTATAACTTACTGCTTATCTCGAGCTAGGAGCATTGTTGAGAATGGTTTTGGGATCCCTGTAAGCAGATTTCGTATTTTTCAAAAACCTTAACCTATAAAGATGAAGTAAGTAACCTATAAAGATGGTTAAGAAAGACTTCTGAGCATCGTTACATACCAAACGAATCTTTGGATGAGGAAGACACAGGCAATAGTAACGTTAGAGGAGGATCTTCGAGGAATGAAATTACAAATAATTTAATGGTTTCTATGCCCAGAACTGGAAGTAATCACTCTTCATCGTATGCTAAACAAACAAGGGACGAAATCTGTGAACATTTCATGACAGTCGGCGCTGGGCCTTGGCAAATGACATGATATATTAATAATTACGATATGTTACCAGAGCTCTATCTATCATTAAAGGAAAAATAATCGGCTATCAACTTAAGTGAATAATTTTTTTTTATCCTTAGAAAATCGTTTTCAAAATGAAAAACCTAAGAGCTCATTTAATAACATTAAGAAGGCACCCTTCAATGATTTATACCAACTTAGACTTTCGATAAAATACTTACAGAAATACTATCTTCAGTCTCTCTTCTACTTTCCACATTGTATAAAAACTTATGCATCCCATGAAGTCACTTTCCTTAATATCCTAGTTCCTAACCCCACCCCAACGTGAGGTCATTTCAATTCTGAGAATATTGATAAACAAACATTTCAGTATTTAAAACCAACATTTTCATTTATACTGCGAACAAGTGTCGTATCGTGTCGTTTCCAAATAATTCCAAGGGTGAGTTTGTCACTGAACACTTTGTTTTCCATTGATTTTAGTAGTTTTAAGAACTATTGAAAGCATACCTCAATTTCTTTTTCTCACGGAATACTGTTCGGATTATTACCAAATATTCAAGTACAATTGAACTAAATCTGTTACTGTTCATTTTAAATAATATCTAAAACAACATTTCTTAATTAATATTTTGATTAATATTAAAAGATTTTAATTTAAGTGAATATCCAAACTTTGTTTGAGTAGTGGCATCAGCATATTCATATAAATTGTAATTTAATTGAGAGAGATATCCATGGTATTGTCTCGTGGTTTTCCCTTCAATACCATGAAGTGGATAAATGCCGTTTTGTACCCATCCCACAACTCAGTACTACATGTTACACCGTAGGATGAGGTTCGTTATCCATTATGTTTTGTTAGCTCTTTGAGTGATATCTCGTGCGTTTTTTCTTTGCTACCCTGTTCAGACCCGAAGCTGGCACTGTTGTGCGTTTTTCCCCTTAGTCCCAGGAACAGTACCCAGTTTGATATTTGAATATTGGTTGATAATATTATGATTGTAGAACTTATGTAGAGCATCTCAATTTGAATTTATGTTGACTGCTATCATGGCTATTATAACTGATATTCTAACCAGTATTTATCGTTAGGTATGTGAACAGCCTCGCGATAAAGTATGATTTGTAACGATCTGATAAATTTAAAGTAACTGATAGTAAACAGGGAATAGCTTGATGGATTCGGAGTGTTCAAAGTTGCTTTTATTTCCAGATAGTTAAAGCTGACATGATTGGAAGCAGCCACCATGCTCGTCAAACTCATGTACCCAACTAGCTGCCCAGTTAGAACAATTACCGTTAAGCTATTTCAGTTCTTAATAGGGAGATATGTATATTTGTCTCTGTATATATATATATATATATATATATATATATATATATATATATATATATATATATATATATACTGAATACTATACACATATATACGGAAAGGATATATTGAAATATCAGATAGTTTTCTGATAGATGGCGGTATAATCATAAAGGTGAATGTATTTCTGACAAGAAGTTTCATTTCTAGTAAGGTAAGTGACCCCTCCCCTCTATCGGCTAGGCCCTCTCTATCGGCCACTTTGTCGAAAAAGTCTCGAGTACAAACGCGTCAGTAAAAAGTTAAGAAAAAAGTTTAATTTATAAAGTACAATATAAATATAATTCAATTATTTTAAGCATTGTGATCATCATTTTGTGGTTCCGTGTCATATAGTTCTTCATTTCCTGTATTTTTATGTCCCAATTTATTATTATTCACAGCATCTGCTGACAATAGGTATAAATCCGTTGTTTTGAATCAATTTGTCATTATAGTTTCAATACCAAGAGTATTAACAGCACTTTAGCAGTTTAGTAAACTTTTCTTGTTATTTTATTCTCATTATTATTCATAAGTCAATCAGTCTCAACTTTCCGCCAAGTTACTTTTAAAGGGTGAAAAAATAAATCATTCAATGGTTGCAGAACATCTGTCGCGTTAGGATGCAATGCAATTAAAACAATCTATTTCTCACGACAAAAATCACTCACAGCTGTCGTCAGATTTGATGAATGTCCATCAATATAAAGTATTACGGGAAATTTAACTTTATTTTCTACAAGCCATGGATAAAATATATTTGCAATATATTCGTTGAAATTTTCTCTATTCATCCAGCCGTTATCAGATTTACCAGCAACCTAGTCGTCTGGCATATTTTCCCGAAAACTATTTGGAACTCGTTTGTAGGAAAATATGACTAATAGAGGAGCTAGATTACCAGATGCACTAGCCACAAACAGAGGAGTCAAAAATTCTTTGTCATTATTTTGAATAATGTTATAATCGATTTTTCACCTTTCTTTATAAACACTTTTTGAATACTCGACTGGCTTCAATGTTCAGTAATAACGTTTCGATTAGCTCTTCTTCAACTTCAGGAAATCAGTTTCAGATACTAGATTCAGAAATAGAGGCTCTTGAAAAAAAAAATTCTAAATTGAGTAATACAACAGTTAAAATTTTGGAAATTTTGTATGGAATTTAATTGATAGATATTAAAAAATGAAAGTGGATATTTTGTGTAGAAATACTTATAACCTATAAATACATGTCGATAAGCTGGCCAATAATACATGCAGAGAAGATTTTGTTGTTGCCAGTATAATCAATCAAATTCCATACAAAAATTTGAACCGTTTTATTACTCAATTTAGAAAAAATTTTTTTTTTGTTCACAGAATAAATAGGGTAAAGTCAAGAAAGAAGGAGCCTCAAAAATTTTAATACGCAGTTCAGCAGCTAAAGTCAGCAGTTGCTGAAATAAAACGTGAACAATCAGTGAGACCTATTAGTAAGAAATACAACATACCTAGATCTATATTGAACTCTAAAGTCAAATAATGATCTTCTAAAATTAGGAAAGGTGATCCAGTGACAAGATGATGAGAGGCTACTTGGGTGACGTTAATGAGTGAAACTGGATTTCCAGTATCTAAAACACAGTTACTTGGTAGTGTTAAGATGCTTTTAAAAAAACTAAATAGAGAACATCCTTTTAAGGATGGAGTCCCTGGTCGTAGCTGCCTTAGTGCCTTTTTAATTCGTCACCCACAACTTTCTGAACATATTGCTTAAAATTTAACTATATCAAGAGTCTCTATTTCAGAATCTAGTATCCGAAACTGGTTTTCTGAAGTTGAAAAAGAGCTAATCGAAAAGTTATTACTAAACATTGAAGCCAGTCGAGTATTCAACGGTGATGAATCTGCATTTATGCTAGCTCCCAAAAGTCAAAAAGCATTTGTGAAGAAAGGTGAAACATCTATTATAACATTATTCAAAATAATGACAAAGAATTTTTGACTACTCTGTTTGTGGCTAGTGCATCTGGTAATCCAGCTCCTCTGTTAGTCATATTTTCCTATAAACGAGTTTCAAATAGTATTCGAGGAAATATGCCAGAAGGTTGTTATAAAGGCGAGGTAAATCTGATAACGGCTGGATGAATGGAGAAAATTTCAACGAGTATATTGCAAACATATTTTATCCATGGCTTGTAGAAAATAAAGTTAAATTATTTATATTATTGATTGATTTGTCCGTTACTTTGTGATAGTTCATTTTTTAAAAAGGAATAAAACAATTTTTTTACTTTGTTATCTATCACTTTTATTTGTAAACAAACAAAATTTGTGTGACTAGAGTTTCGTAAAACGATTTTACATTCTCAAACACTACTTTAAAACTAAGATTTTACAGCTGTTTTTCTATTCTATGTACCTAATTTTATACTTTTATTGGGGTTAATTTTTTACAATATTTTAAATAGTGGGGAATTTCGGAGATCCATCTGAACATTTAATAGCTGTCTAGACGGATCTTAATTATATTTATAAAATAAAATTTATTTATAAAAATGTTTAATTTTTTGCTTTTGGGCGCTGTACGTAAAATTTTCAAATTTGTAATTTCGGGAAATATATGTCCGGTATCTATGAAATGGTTCGCAAAATTAGAATGTTGTTTATTTAATATGTATGCAGATTTATGTTCTTTGTATCTGGTCTGAAAATTTCTGCCGGTTTGTCTAACATAGGAGTTACTGCACTCGTTGCAGCTTAACATATAAACTCCAGATTTCGTATTTGCTGATATTTTATTTTTGGCATTAAAAATTAATTTACTGGTTGACTAGGTGGTTTTAAACGCTATTTGCAAATTATGTTTCCTCAAAGAGCGAGTCATTTGTGGACTGAATTGAGGACCGAAATATGAAATTTTACACTACTTTTTATCATTTGTTTGTAATATAATAAAGATCCGTCTAGACGGCTATTAAACGATCAGACGGATCTCCGAAAATCCCCAGTATTTAAAATATTGAAAAAATTAACCCCAATAAAAGTATAAAATTAGGTACATAGAATAGATAAACAGCTGTAAAACGTTAGTTTTAAAGTAGTGTTTGAGAATGTAAAATCGTTTTACGAAACTGTAAAAATAAAAGTGCTAGATAATAAAGTAAAAAAAATTGTTTTATTCCTTTTTATACTTTATATTGATGGACATTCATCAATTCTGACGATGGCTGTGAGTGATTTTTGTCGTGAGAAACAGATTGTTTTAATTGCATTGCATCCTAACGCGACACATGTTCTGCAACCATTGAATGTTTTATTTTTTCACCCTTTAAAAGTAGTTTGGCAGAAAGTTGTGACTGATTGACTTATGAATAATAATGAGAATAAAATAACGAAAGAAAATTTTACTAAACTGCTAAAGTGCTGTTAATACTCTTGGTATTCAAACTATAATGACAAATGGATTCTAAACAACGGATTTATACCTATTTTCAGCAGATGCTATGAATAATAATAAATTGAGACATAAAACTACAGGAAATGAATAACTAGATGATGCGGAACCACAAAATGATGTTGATGAAAAGCATCTGCTTTAACTCATTTCTAATTCAACAATTTGGCTTGCATTTTATTTTAATCCTTGCTTACTTTTTTTAAGTGATTGTTTCTAAGGTTTCGTTCTTGAGTATACTTTTCTTTTTTCTATTTTTCCTATTATCTTTTTTTGTTTAAAATAGATTGCGTTAACTCGTCTGCGTTAAAAAACAACTTAAATGAGATTATTGAAAGTAATTCGGCTCATGAGTCTGACACGGTTAATGTTTCTCAACTTAATGTCAGCTATGATAGTTATTCTGAATCACTTCATTTTGAGTCTTTGGAGCAAACTATTCAACTTCCGGTTCAGGAGCTTTCACAAACATCATCACTAGCATTAGCCCTAGAGAATGAGATGCTAATTATTGAAACTGGAAATCAACATGATGAACATTATGAACATGGTAAATTATTTCATATTTTATACCACAAATTACACTATATTTTCTTCTTTTGATCAATCATTATTGTTGCAATTATTTTTTTTTTGTTTATTTGTAGATGAGCAGGTAGGATTCAAATTAGCGAAAATGTTAAAAACCCGGTTGTTGAATACCCAAATATTCCGAACAATTTATTTGTTCAAGATTCATAATGGAGAAAATCATGCTGACGAGACAGTTGCTGACAACCAAAATATTAAAAATAGTTTATTAGAAGACGAGCGGCTCAGGATTCAAAATAAATAAAATCATGCTGAAAACAGTAAATAAAAATTTAAATATTAACCATAACAGTCCACCGTCATTTCAAGAGGCGTTAGTTTGGCCTGGAAAAGCAACTGATCAAAAGATAAAAAAAACAAAGAGATAAAGTGCCTTCCGTAATTTCTTCCTTACAGTGGAAACACTTTATTATTATCAATCACGTATGGGCCCGGGTGGACCACGCGAAGTACGATTAGAGGCGTTTGTTGTTTTTAGCCTTCCTTTGCGCCCATACTAATTTCATTCTTTCGCTATGAGTTTTTTTTCTTTCGTCAGATCAAGTTGTTCCAGTCTTCCTACATTTTTCTCTCTGGCCAACCTTTCAAACGTCAACCTTGTGTCTGAAACAGCCTCTATCCTGAATTTCACCTTGTGTAATATTTGCTGATCTTAGGTCCTCTTTAATTGCAGCAATCCATTTAATTATTTCTACTTTAGCTCTACTCCTATTTTCATAAAATTCGACTATTTGTCTAGTTAGCCTACTCGGATTCATCCGTTTGATGTGTCCGTAAAACTTAAGTCTTCTTTTTCTCATATCACTATGTATATCTGTGTATTGTTTGATTTCTTGGTTTTGTTGGTATGTTGTTGATTTTGTTGGTATGTTTGTCGGTATGTTGTTGTATTTATTTGTTTGGAGCCTAGGATTTTTCTTATGATTTTTCTTTCCTTCTTTTCAATGCCCTCGATGTCTCTCTTTCTATTCAAAATGAGCGTTTCTGCCCCATATAGACATTTTGGCTTAATAACTGTGTTGTAATGTCTCAGTTTTGTGTTTTTAGATAGGCATTTTTTGTTCATCCCATTTTTTCCCATTCTTTGACATCTACCCTTATTGGCCGCTTTTTCCAACCCATTTTCCATTATTATTCCACCCAAATATTTGAATTGAGAGACTCGTCTGATGTTAATTTAGTTTTAAATGTTTTGTAAAAGTTTCGGGTGTTATTTTTTTGGAAATCTTTTTGTATTTCATTAAGTTGATTGTTTTCATATTTTCTTTTAGTTTGTCTAACTAGCTTCGATGTTTCTTTTCTTACTTCCAAAAAGATGTTATAGTTTATTGCTGTTTTTTGACGGTTCCAATCTTTGAATGCTTTACTTCGGCTTAATATTGCTTGCTCGCAAACTTCATCCCACTATGGATGTTTTCAACGTTGATTTTGTTGGTATGTTTGTCGGTATGTTGTTGTATTTATTTGTTTGGAGCCTAGGATTTTTCTTATGATTTTTCTTTCCTTCTTTTCAATGCCCTCGATGTCTCTCTTTCTATTCAAAATGAGCGTTTCTGCCCCATATAGACATTTTGGCTTAATAACTGTGTTGTAATGTCTCAGTTTTGTGTTTTTAGATAGGCATTTTTTGTTCATCCCATTTTTTCCCATTCTTTGACATCTACCCTTATTGGCCGCTTTTTCCAACCCATTTTCCATTATTATTCCACCCAAATATTTGAATTGAGAGACTCGTCTGATGTTACCATATTTTGTTTTTAGAAATAGTGTTCTTAGTCTGTTGCAGGTCATGTATTGTGTCCTTTCAAAGAAAATTTGGAGTCCTACCTTTTCTGCTGTTTCTTTTAGAATTTCAATCTGTTTCTGTGCCGTTAATACATCTTGAGCCAAAATTGCTAGATCATCAGCAAACGCCAGACAATGAATTTTGATGTTGGTTCTCCCTAGTTTAATGGGCTGGTCAATATTCAGGGCCGACTTTTTTTCACGCCACTCCTGTATTACTTTTTCTAGAACACAGTTAAATAAGGGTGGCGAGAGTCCATCCCCTTGTCTCACTCCAGTTTTAATTTCGAAGGGCTCTGAGATGTCACCCATGAATTTAACTTTTGACCTTGTGTTAGTTAATATTGCTTTAATAATTCCCAGCCTTTTCAGATCTAGTCCTTGTTCTTTCAAGATTCGGAATAAAGATTCGCCGTCTATAGAATCATATGCTTTTTTGAAATCCACAAATGTACAGACGAGATTTTTATTGTACAGTTTTTGATGTCTTAGGATCAACTTTAGATTTAGGATCTGTTCAGGGCAGGATCTGCCCGGTCGAAAACCTGCTTGATATTCACCAATTTTAGGTTCCAACTGTCCTTGTGCTCTGTCTAGTAGAGATTGAGATAGAATCTTGTAACAAACTGGGAGAAGAGATATCCCTCTATAGTTGTTTACATCCGTTCTATCTCCTTTCTTGTGTAGTGGATGGATTAAAGCATCTTTCCAATCTTCCGGAATCCGTTCGGTTCGCCAAACTTCTTGTAGAATTTTGGTTACTTCCTTGATTGTACCTGGACCAGCGGATTTCAAAAATTCAGCAGTGATTCCATCTTCACCAGAAGCTTTGTTATTTTTAAGCCGCTTGATTTGCCTAATTATTTCATCTTCATTCGGTGGTAATGAATCTGGGTTTGTTTGTTGAGGGTTTAGTGTTGGTAATTTGTTTAAAGGCTCAGGACAGTTTAGTATTTGTTCAAAATATTTCGCAAGTTATTTGCAATTGTCTTGGTTATTTAGAGCTAATTGTCCGTTTTCCTTTTGCAAGCAAAGACTTTGGGGTTGATAGCCTGTTAATTTAGTTTTAAATGTTTTGTAAAAGTTTCGGGTGTTATTTTTTTGGAAATCTTTTTGTATTTCATTAAGTTGATTGTTTTCATATTTTCTTTTAGTTTGTCTAACTAGCTTCGATGTTTCTTTTCTTACTTCCAAAAAGATGTTATAGTTTATTGCTGTTTTTTGACGGTTCCAATCTTTGAATGCTTTACTTCGGCTTAATATTGCTTGCTCGCAAACTTCATCCCACTATGGATGTTTTCAACGTTTTTGTAAAAGGACCAACTTTAAGGCTGTTTTAATAATTTTTTTTTCAATTCTTGCCAGTTCTGTGCTGGTTGTTTATCAAGCTCTTCTGTTAGGACTGGTTTTATTTTCGTTGGGTCAAGCTTTTTGAATAAGTTTTAGAGGTTTTAAGCTAAGTTTGATTCTAGTCAAGTAGTGATCCATGTCTATGTTAGCTCCTTTCCTGACTTGAACATTCAAAATCTCTTTATAATTGGGGTACGAAATGGCAACATGGTCAATTTGAAATTCACCTATGTACGTGTTTGGGCACCTCCAGGTCTTTTGTTTTGTTATTTTCTTCTTAAAATGTGTTGACATTATTTTTAGATTAAACTGCGAACATAGTTCAACCAATCTTCTACCATTATGGTTAGTCCATTTATGAGCGGGAAAACTGCGGACTGTTTTCCTGTACTTTTTTTTTCCCTAGTTGGGCGTTGAAATCACCCAATAGGATTTTTGCATGGTTAGAGGGAATTTTAGAGATAGCCTTTTCCAGAATTTCCCAGGACTTATTTACTTTTTCAGGATTAGATTTATTTTCTTCGTTAACTGGGAGGTGTGCATTGATTAATGTATAGTTTTTGTTAGCACACTTGAGGGATAGTGTCATAAGTCGATTATTTACTGGCTGGACATTAGTTATAGAACCAAGAATGTTTCTTGAGATAGCGAAAGCAACACCGAGATGTGGTGTATTTTTTTAGTATTCTTTTGTCAGTTTTACTTTTAAAAAGTCTGTAGTTGCCGAATTCCAAGGTGTTATCATCTGTCAATCTGGTTTCTTGCAAAGCTAAAATTTAGATTTTTTGCTGATTCAATGTTTGCCCCAATTCGTGTAGTTTTCCTGGACGCAGGAGAGAATTGCTATTTACCGTTCCAAAGAAAGTTTTTGTTTTCGATTTCAGACGTTGACCAGAGGTCTCCGACACACAGGAAACACTTTAATGAACGTAAAAAAACAGGAAAAATTAAAAAAAATTGCAGATATATAGAGGAAAGAAAAAATAGAAGAAAAGAAGCTGTAAATGCCAAAAAATTAGCCGTAAGAGAAAAAACACCAAAATGATTATTAGCTGCTGAAGAAAAAGGTTAATGGTTTAAGGGTATTAAGATTAGAGGCGCATCAGCAACTAAGCTGTTTAGTGACTGGACCTGGATCGACAGCTTAACGTGGGTTCCGAACCATGGTCATCAGCTACCGACAAACCCAGGTTAGCACCCCCCTCAGGCTATAAACCCTTGGTTATATGTCTACCCATAAGTCTATCAGGAAGCCTGCCAGCTGGCGAGTGACCAACGTAGAACACTTCTCAGAAGGTACCCTGCCTTATCCAGCTTTTAACTGGCATGACTGAGGGGTAATTCGTTGTCGGATTTTACACTCTTGCCTAGAAACAATCACAGACATTTAGGTGTGGATATGTGTGGGCGTGTGTGTGTATATGTGAGTGTATATAAGTGTGTGTGTAGGGTAGGAAGTAAGACGGACAGAAGAATTAAAGAAAAACACCCATCCAAGCACTGGAATCGAACCAGCTATCTTTGAATTGCCAGGCAGGCGACTAACCCACCAGACCACCGCGGCCGGCGCTGCTGAAAAGTGAAAAAGAAAAATAGCTGAAGAGAAATTTAAAAAAAACTTTTGCAAAAATCAAAAATTTTAAAAATATTTATTTTTTCGATTTGTATTGTCCTTTCCAATAATAATAATCAACTTTTTTACATAAGTTTAGCTTATATTTGTTTACTTTTTCATTTATGGATTTTCTAAATAAGGTGGCCGATAAACGGGACATAGCTAGGCCGATAGAGGGGACAGCTAGGCCAATAGAGGGGATATTCGAAATTAGAGCTATTTTCCTTTATTATTTAATTTCTAATGAATAAGTTTGGAATTTTTTTTGTATTGGAAGCTAAATGTATAAGCTTCAAGACTATATCACAGTCTTATACATATATTAGTTTTTTATATTTAAAATATTAATTTCAAAAAAAAGTTCGCTTAACTGGCCGATAGAGGGGGTCATTTCCCTTAATGGACCATACATTTAAAGCCGATATGACATTTAGTTTTCTGATACTCTTAAAAATAGGGCTAAGTGCGATATTATTGCTAACAGGGAAAAAACAGATTTGGTATTAAACACTACTTTTCGCGTGGGAAAATCAACCCGTAATCCGAAGTAAAGGCATTAGAAGGACTCTGCTGCTCCACACCTCATGATATATAGGTGGCTTACTGAGTTCAAGTGTGGTCGAACCAGGACTGAAGTTAACATTCAGAATCATTGAGGTCACTACTGAGGAAACAAAAGTTTAGGGGTCCCAAGCGAATATTTAGGAATGAGAAAGCTGTCAGCGCGATGGATAATGCATTTTCTGTGAAAATTTGTCACTGCTGATGTAACTTGGATTCCTCACTAAACACAAACGTTCAACAGCAACGAAAGAGTGAAAATAGTAGGTTTTACTCGGTGAATATGCCCCGAAGAAGGCGAAGATGCTTCCATCGGAAAAGTTACATTGTTCTTCTTTATCTCTGAAGTTTTATCTTTGATATTTATGAACACATTGAATACACTTGATTTTATTTTATTATTTTTATATTTTTATGTCGACTAAAAAAGATGTGATTGAATTAATCAAACCGTGAATATATAATATGGTTTTAAGTTCGCATCAATATTTTTCAAGTGATCAGACTCAAAATGGAATAATATATATTAGTTTCTTTTTAAGACATCTATTGTGTATTTATCTATGGTAAAATTGTATAAACTCATCATATATTTCTACCATCAAAACCTAATTCAAGTAAAAGTGATATGCTATTACGATGAAAAAGCCTAGTATATAAAGTTAAAAGTAGTACTAGTACTTTTACTATGTACTAAACTACTACTACTAAACTACTACTATGACTAAAAATTCGCACGCTTTAAGCATCGATAGATACAACATATTTATTTGTTTTTCAAGTTGGTATAATTCGCCTTCACATTTGATAGAAATTAGATATTATTTTGGTTATTAAGTTAGACATTATTGCGTCTTTTTTATTTAAAATTTATTAAAAGCTGGATATTTTTTAAAATGGAGAAATTTTGTCCCAAAGAAATATCTGGAATAAATGTGTACGAAGAGCGGCAAGAAGAAATTGTTTAATTAGTTTTACTTTCCGCTAGTACAGAATGAAGGCGGCTCAAGGAAGCTGATTTATACGAAAGACTACAGTAAACTGGAGTGGCATTGGCACTAAGCCTTGGGAGCGAATCTCGCGGGAAAGGGAAGCTGTACGTGATGAGTTTTGTTACTGGAGGTTGTGTCTTACGTTACGATGCGTCGTAAATTGGTTAGTGCATTAAGCTGGATCCACACCAATGAAATTTTGCGTGCGTGTTGAATTTACTGGAACAATTTCTTGGAGATGGTTCGTGTGCGTGCTGTGCGGAGACAATATTTGTGTGTGACTTTCTGTCTCAGAGCGTCTACATTGCCGTGTAGGCACACCACATACAACACATACAGTCTGCACAAAGCAAATTTGTATTTATGTGGACCCAGCTTTAGGTACGCGTAATTATCCCAATTATAGTGACAATGACCTGGAAAAAGCACTAGAATATATTAAAAAGGGCATGTATCAAGACAAAGCAAGTAGAAAGTGGAAAATACCTCGTGACACTATTCAAAATAGATTAAGTGATATGTACACAATAAAAAAGTTGGCGGTCCTCTTGCATTAAATCCCGAAGAAGAAACTATGATTGCGGACACTTTGCGTCAAGTTGCAATATGGAGTTTCCCTATTGAACCTCGAGATTTGGGTACAGTAATATAAAAATATCTGGACAAACAAGGTTGGACTATTAAAAAATTAAAAAAAAATACCACGACCCGATTATATCGTGAATTTCATGCGTCGGAATAATCTCTCTGTCAGAAATGGACTAACTAATAAAGTAAGCACTTCATAGTCTCACGCACGTGTTTTTGATTCATCTCTCATTGATCTCTTACGAGCAATTCGGGGTGTGACGAATGAACAAAGTCGTAAGCGTGGTAAAAAAGTTAGGCCAGGTCAAGTGATGTAACTATCTGATGAAGAACCAACACAGTCAGTTGAGTCTCAGCCTAAACCTTCTCAATCAAGGAAGAAAAAAGAAGATGACGATGTATGCTCTATTTGTAAAACAAAATGGAGCACATATAATGGAGTAAACTGGTTACAGTATATCACGTCCAAGAAATGTATTCCAAATGGTAAAGATCCATATTTTATATGTGCATTTTGTGAATATGATGATTAATTTTTTGTTTCTTTTTCATTAAACCTGCTACTTTTAAGACTTGTAATAAAGATATGTTTACTACTTAATATTGTTTACTTTTATACCCATTATTTTAAGTTACCTAGTCACAGTTAATTATAAATGTGCATTTGTGTTCACCTGCCAATGACACCCCAAACTCAGGATAACTTTGGCATGGTTGCTTTAGTGATTTTATAATTTTAATATCAATAATATCAATGTATTTTTTGTTACAATAACTCAATCAAAAGAGTCGCAAGTGGCATGTGAACATTAAATAAAAAATATATTTAGTTAGAAAAACATTAAAAATCTGCCAATGTAACCCCAGTTTACAGTAGCCAGACGAAATTCCTACCTGACAGAAGCCCATAAGGAAAACCGTCGGCTCAAAAAAATATGCCCACTGGACAATTGACGATTGGTCTAATGTAATTTTTATCGACGAGTCAATGGCTACGAAGATATGCAAAAACGTATTTAAAAGTGGTACAAGGCCTTTAGTGGCGGTTGAGTAACAGTTGAAGATGATAATCGCTCATGAAAACCTTCCACGTTAACTAATGAAGATAACTACGAAAAGTCAAGGATCATTGGACTAAGTAATCGAAGACTAAACCACTAGATTTACGGCAAAACTTGCCATGATTTTTGCATTACCTCAACGCATCATCGCACACCGCAATAAGTATTCGATATTTTTTTGCCAAAATTCAAGCAAATATAAGCCATAAGCACCATAGTCACCCGATATAACACCGTGTAAATATTATCTGTTCACTCGGGCGAACAAACCATATCCTGGACGCCATTTTGATTCCATTGAGGCCATCCAAAGCAGCTGGCTAATCGTTTTGAAGGAAATATCAGAAGTCGAGTATACAGTTTTAGGGAGACTGGAGAAAACGTTGGAATAAATGAATTGCAGTAAGACTTTGAACTTTGAAGGAGAGAAAATAAATTGGTATGTATAAATCCAATACTTTGTGTTTTATTCTAAATATCACTTTATTTTCTGATTATAGAAGTCATATAAGATTATGTGTTAGAAATGTTTATATGTTACGAATTTATGTATGTATAGTGGGTTGTCCAATAATTAATCGTTTTGAAGGAAATATCAGAAGTCGAGTATACAGTTTTAGGGAGACTGGAGAAAACGTTGGAATAAATGAATTGCAGTAAGACTGTGAACTTTGAAGGAGAGAAAATAAATTGGTATGTATAAATCCAATACTTTGTGTTTTATTTAAAATATCACTTTATTTTCTGCTTATAGAAGTCATATAAGATTATGTGTTAGAAATGTTTATATGTTACAAATTTTCTGTATGTATAGTGGGTTGTCCAATTATTAGGAACAATATGAAATAATTAGATTATCATTGTTTTAATCAAAAAGTCGAAAATATTGTGGGTAAAATAAACTAATTATTTTTAATTTATTAGAATGTTTAATTCAGAGCAGCATAACAATACGCTAGTTGTTTGAGGGGACCTGCGGCAGGTGTCTATTAATTGGGCAAAATGTTTTTCTTGTTATAAATGGAAAGCTCATATATAAGTTTTATAACAAAACTATTTTTATTTTTTTTCCTTATAATTAAAAACTTATATCAAATTGAAAATACATCTTTAAACTTAGTACCGATGACACGCCGACAATTCCCGAAAAAAACCCGAACCATTGTGACCTCACAATCGTACCGAAGGCCAATATCGTCTTGAAGTAATTCGGAAGTTTCACCGAAAAGACGTTTGGAAAGAATCGGAGTCTCGGGTAAATAAAACAATTTATCGATCTTAGTCATTGTTCTATAGGTTTAACATATATCTTTGACTGCATTTATTGGTTTGCTATCGATTTGAAAATATACTTGCTTTTAATTGTTATTTAGGCTTTCGGTGCTGTTTTCAACTTTATACTTATATATCTTTACATAAGATATGGATGCTCCAAGGTAAGTTCAGATTGAAATCAGATTAGGGTTCCTTTTGCTTTTTGCATTTGTTTTTATAACTTATTTATATTATTTAATTCATGTAGGGAAAAACAAATTAACATGCCAAATTTATAAAAAGGAATATTCCTGCGTGTCCGCAAAGAATCTACATGTAGCAACACAACCAAGGGTAGTAACAATGAGAAGGCCCTACAGGATCGTCTATTTTGTAGAATACGAATAATAATATTCAAGTATTAGACAAGAACAAAATTCGACTACCAATTTGGAAGGTAATCGTATAAGAAAAGTCTTATACTTATGAAAGTTTTAGAGGATAATCTAATTTGTAGATGGTCGAAGAGTAAAGAAATTTGTGTGACCAGTTGCATGAACATTAATTAGTTAAATTAAGGACTGGCAAAGTAGTTTTCCATGGAATCAAAACAAACATTTGAAGGAGTATGCAAACAAAGCAAAATAGAAAAGCAAACCTACTATCCAAACAAAAACTAAAGAAAATGGTATATTTCTATTCTAAATAAAATAAAACAGTTAAAATATTCAGTGTTTTCAGGATTTTGGTATATTTTATGTATTAATTGAACATATTTATTCCATAAGGTATGTTTAAACATAAGTTAGAAATTTATTATAGCCATTGAAGACTGACGGTAGGCTGACTGTGGTTCCAGAATATGTTGTGGTACACAGTGTTTTTTTAATGGGTAGACCTTAACAGGAGTGTCACATACTTCGACTATGAAAGTTACTCAAAAAGTACCGTTACTACTACTACAAAAGTACTCAAAAAGCTGCCTTTTCTTAGTTGGGAAATCTCTGGCTAGACATGCATTAGAGTTAGTTAGCAGCCAGATTTATTTATATTTGCAAATATTATTAAGCGTCTAATGTGGTGGTTTGTAAAACAAAAATACTGAAAACCTTAATTAAAGCAATAATGTAGTATGGGTGGATTTTTTTTTGAAAATATTGTTAATAGAGTTTAGTGTGATTGTGTGAAGAATCGGTGTGGTTTTAAAGATGTCGCGAAACTTCAATGAAAGCAATCAAACAAATATGTATATAATTTTGGGTAGTGATGGTTTTTATTCTGAATTGATTATTAATGAAGTTTACATATTATAATCTACTGTTATCCTAGTTGGGGAAAGTTTTATTATGTATATTTAACAGTGTATTTTTTATTGAAATAAAATAACGATTCTAATTATGATTTATATTGTTTTTTCGCCCAAAAAATAATTACAAAACTAGAAACTGTATTCTGGTTATTCAATCTTTAACATTTTTCATTATTTTTGAAAACCAATATTACCATTATTACAAATATATACAAAAGATTACTATTAATAACATTATACATTTTTTTTGTTTGAGTATTTATTATCTGCTGAAGCTCCACAATCGTGACATTGAGTGTCTTGAACTTTTTCTTAATTTTTCATTAATAATCAAGGTAACTGTATAAGCTTTACTCCTAACTTTATGTTCTGGATATACACGTCCTTTTACAGCACAAATACCATTTTTGCGGTTAAGTTGAACCTAACCTATATTCTTGTCACCGTAACTTTCTCGTGACACCATATAAATAGTTTAATTATATTTAATAGAAATATTTTACTTTTTAGTTATATTTACATAATTATTATTTTTAAAAAACTTACATCGATGCTTCAGCACCTCGAACTTCAACTAAATTGACCGGAATGTAATTTTTCAAAAAATCTGTGACCAAAAAATATCCACAGTGTGTATTATTAGAATTCGCCTTTATGAACCCTTTGTCACACATTACTGAACTGAATTAATAATCAAAAATATTTTATTTTGCACTTAATCAACAAACATTTTGACAGTATATATATATGTATATATATATATATATATATATATATATATATATATATATATATATATATATATATATATATATATAAATATATAGGTAGAAGCCGTTGACAGTACTGACGTGAAAACACTTTAGTATTGTGACATCACAAACAAAGCAACCAATCGCGGCGAGTTCAGACACTTTTTTTAAAATTTTATACATTTTAATTTATTTACAATTAATTGTAAAAAGTTTTTGAAACGTTGTTCGCATCAATTATCAATATTATTTATGATAAAGTTTTAAAATAAAGTAAAAAAATTGATGATTATTTTTTTATTCAAAAACCCAATTCTGCCTATGATACTGTTTAGTATCCATCATGCGGTAATGGATTCGAAAGCAGCGCGTGTTTGCTTATCATCCATTTGTCAAAAGTGGTAAGTCCGAGATTAAAACACAACAATTGTTTCGGGTCACTTCAGCATTGGACATCATGGGGACAACATCAGTCTCAGAGGGATAGCTGCACTTCGAACAAGTCATTTTCGTTAACAAAATCAAAGTTCTAGAACAATATTTGTAAGTAAAGAAAATTCACCCATACTCCATGTCACCTATTCCATTCGCCCATGCTTTGCCTATTCTTTCAGCCGCTTTCAAAACGTCCACAAGTGTTTTCTGGCTTTGAGCTGTAATCTGTCGGGTGCGAGCTAAATGCTTAGAAAGCTATGGCCACCTGAAGGCCATGGCCATATAAATCGATCATATCGGATAACCGGTGTACAGCTTGGAAGAAGATACAGGATGATCTAAAGGGTTGTTAAAGTTTGTTTCCGCTGTAGAAAATTTGATAGGAGTGGTAGAAAGGTAGCGTTGGACTTAAACGGTAGATTAACTACGGCTCAGGAAAATTTAGTTACCATGCAGCATTAAAGGGAAAAGGAGCGCTTCTTTTGTATGAGCGAGTGTTACAACAAGTCCACCACTATTGCACGGCTATATATCGATAAAATTTCAATTTTCACGATGTTCAGCAATGTCGAAGCCTTCTGCTGATTAAACAATGGATTCGTAAGTATAAAAACTAACCAGAAAACTGTTTCAACGTTAAATAAATGCATCCCCGGTCGTCGAAGGTCAGCGAAAACCGATGAAAACATTAAGAGAGTGAGAGCATCTAGGCTCCAACTATCAAATTTATCGACTTGAAAGCGCGCAGCTGCTTTAAATGTGAAGAGATCGCTCGTGCTTCATATCTTTCACAAAGCTTTACTCATGCACCCATTGCATATTCAGTTAGTCTAAGAATTGAAGCCGACGGAACCCGCTGATAGACTTTTATTCCCTAACGAAATGATGGACCGATTTCCAACAGTCGACATCTTATTCTAGACGAGGCTCATTTCCATCTTAATGGCTATGTCATCAATCAAAATTGTCGCTACTGGTTTGGAGAAAATCCTAAAAAGAAACATGAAAGGCAGGTTAGGCTGCAATGTTGGCATCCGGAATAATCGGCTCGTTTTTTTTTCGAAAACCACCAAGGCCGCGCAGTAACGGTGAATTCTCAGCGTTATGTCGATATACTTCAAACTTTTTTCACTCCTGCTCTTCAAGAATTTAAAGAATATACTGAGGACACTTGGTTCCAACAGGACGAAGCTACCTGCCACACTTTCAATCTCTCTTTGCTCAGCATTCAGGCGCTTTTTCCAGGAAAATTAATTTCCCCAAAAGGAGACACTCAGTCTCCTTCCTCATTCTCCCCTTGCAGACACTTGCAGCCGCGATATAGAAAATTTTAAAAGTCGATTTCACGAGTGCCTGGGCAGAAATGGCACAGACAGGCAAAATAAATAGGAAATAACAGATACCTATTGGTTACCCCTCGTGGCAAGGTATGTACACAGGTAACCTTGCATTACAGGCATATACGCTCAACAAACAGATTTAACTAACATATTATTAACTTGTTATTATTAACATTAACATTTAGTTAACCCAACTTTTCTTGCAGATAATGCCTCCTTTGATAACACAGGTCTACAAAATAATAAAAAATAAGGTGCCGCCGAGACTAAAGTACTAAATTAGTACTGTAAAGTACTAATAGATACTAAGATACGCCGAGACTAAAAATAATTGGTGCAGCCGAGAAGTAATTTTAGAGTATATGGTAGTACCTAGCAAAACTTTCAGTAACATTAAATTAGAAAAAGCACGTACAGATTTTAATCTACTCAGATTGATAATATTTTTTTCTCAGCAGCCATTTACGTTGTTTGTTCAAATAAATAGAAAATAGAAAATAGAAAAGTTAGTAAATAAAACCTGGAAGACGTCATCGTCAAAACGATCATGACCCGAATACCTTAGTAGTATACGGTGAAAAAGTTTCGAAAACCTATATCTGATTTTGTGCAAAATGTATATTTCGTTTGGATTAAAAACAATGTTTGCTAAATTTGTAGTGAATATTTTAGGCAATGGACGAATGGTAAAAGAAATTAATTGAAGTTTTGGTGTGTTCATGATTTGGAGAAAACCAAAAAAATCACTATAATGATTGTTATTTTTGCTTATTAAAGGTACATGGTATCAACCGAAAAAAAAGACCTATCGACCTATCCCGACCTATATCTGGTATCTGCTAAAATACCTGTTTCTTATTCAGAAGACGTCCCTGTTTCAACTTCTCGTGGCCTGTCTGATCTTTCAAATAGAGAACGTAGAACATCCAAAGATAGAAAAGTTTGCACTAGCGAAGAAAGTGATAATTTTAAAGCTATGTCGTTAAAACCCATACTTTTTACTCAAGATGCTTTAAGTGACCTTATCTGAAACTTCGACCTTTTAAAACAAAGATCAGAACTGTTGGCATCCAGACTCAAAGAGAGAAATTTACTTTCTCTATGTATAAAAATTACATGTTATCGTACTCAAGAAAAAGAACTGCCTCTGTTTTTTGGCTCAGAAAATTATGTTATTTTTTGTAACTATGTAGGTGGGCTTTTATTAAAAATGGGTTTCTTGAACTACCAGCCAAATGGATGGAAACTTTTTATAGACAGTTCCTAGTGGAGTTTAAAATGTGTTATGCTACATTATGGCAATAAGCATGATGCGGTTCACATTGCCGAGTGTGAGACCATATTTTGAGTGTGAAACCATATCTCTTGGGTTGGCAACACTCAAGTACCATGATCACAGGAGGGTTATATGCGTTGATTTAAAAATGTTTAAAAAAAAACAAAGCGGCTACACGAAATTTCCATGTTTTTTTTCTGTTTGAGGGATAGCAGAACTAACAGCGAGCATTGGATAAAAATAAACTGGCCTGAAAGAGAAGACTTTACAGGTAGGAAACAAAATATCATAAATACAGCGTTAGTTATTACAGAGAAAATAATTTTGCCTCTATTGTAGATAAAATTGGGACTAATGAAACATTATGTCAAAGCATTGGATAAAATTGTTTGAGCAAGAGGACAAACTTAAAGCTGGCATTTTCGATTCAATGATGGAATCATTAGCCAGGTTTTCTTTCGTCAATGTTGTAAAAAAATCCTAGAGGAATTATAAGTCCGAAAATTATCGCGAAGTAGTGTAAAACATGGTGGAAAAGTTTAGAAAGCTTGAATGCAAAATAGCCATCAAAGTTCACTACCTCCACAATCATTTGGACATATTTCTGAACAACCTTAGCTCTTAGAGTGAGAAACAAGGAGAGCGATATCATCAGACAGGCAAAGATTAAAAAGTCTAAAGCAGATCGGAAATCTTTACCGCTCGACCAGTTGAGGTGGGATTCGTAAAGGCAAGAATCCTGAGTGGATGGTGAGACCTCTACTTGGGTGTAATCACATTACCTCTGACGATATGGTGCAACGATTTTTTTCGTATCAGCCAAGTTTACACGAAGCTATTCATTCTCGCCAAAACCCCAGGTAGGGTCCTAGGTATGAGGCGCCATGAAATATTAATACAAATTAACATTACCGTAGACAACCGCAAGTGGCATTCATTATATATAATATAATGGTAAATCGGTTAATCTAACCAACGAAATGTCTCATGCCAAGTCATGAAGGACATTGGAAGGGGTCCACTATAGGTCAGCTTATCAAAAACACGATACAAAGCATTCAGACAATGTCGAGAAATGGTTGAAGATTTACTTCGTATTTTACCTTTGTTTTTCAATTTCTTGGACTGACAAAAACACCGACAAGAAAATCATTATTCAAGCTAAACACAGATGGTTTAGTATCTGAATGTGTTTAATGAATCCCTTCATACTGAATTAGTTGAAGTTTTGGGCATAAAACGAGAAACAACACGGCTTCTTCTGAAGAAAGAGACCTTTTTTTCAAAAAGAACACCGCAAACAAGGCGCCAACTCATACATCAATCCTTTTACGTGAGCAAAATCTCGACAAATGTCATCGACCAAGTAAATTCGTACAAGATGTATTAAATCAATTGAAACCATAAAATAAAAATTCTTAGAGGGAAATTAAGGCCATAAGTGACAATTACAAGTACTGCGATGACTTGATTGTTCACTAGCATTTATGTATCCCATCAAGTGGAACCTATTTTGAAAATGGCAATATAAATTTGGATGACTGAAACAATATTATTGGTGGATTGGGTAGCAAATCGCAAATCGAAACATTAAGAACTATAACTAAAATATTATAATATAAAAATAAACTGCAGTATAGTTCGCCTCAGGTACTGGACAGTTCACGGGTGGTGGATAGTAAAAGTTCCATTAAATATTAATGGACAGCTGCGAATATCTCAAAATAAACAGCCCCAAACCAAGGCAAAAAAACTAAATCCACTTACGAGTCCGACTTGTATCAAGCGGTTGAGTGGTCAGCGTCTGTTCACCAGTGGTGCGGCTGATATTTAAATTCTGGAATTAACCCCTCCAGTCTTAACCTCTGAACCATCATGGTTCAAACCTTTAATTCAAAGTACAAGATGAAGCATTACAAAATTACCCCAGGAGGTAGACAATCCTCTGCCTGCTTTGCTGGTACAACCGGACTTTCGGATTCTGGGGCGTCCGGGCTTAAATGCAAAATTTTGCAGAGAGTGTCGGAGATCTATGGCCAACGTCTGAAACCGAAAACAAGAACTTTCTAACGGTAAATATTAACTCTCTTCTGCGCCTAGGAAAATTACACGAATTGGGGCGAACATTAAATCGGCAAAAAATCCAAATTTTAGCTTTGGAAGAAGCCAGAATGACAGATAATAACACCTTGAAATTCGGACTACAGACTTTTTAAAAGTAAAACCGACAAAAGAATACTCAAAAATACACCACTTGTTGGTATTGCTTTGGCTATCTCAAGAAACATTCTTCGTTCTATAACTAATGTCGAGCTAGTAAATAATCGACTTATGACACTATCTCTCAAGTGTGCTAACAAAAACTATACATTAATTAATGCACACTCCCCAGTTAATGAAGAAAATAAATCTAATCCTGAAAAACGAAATAAGTACTGGGAAATTCTGGAAAAGATTATCTCTAAAATTCCCTCTAACCATGTAAAAGTTCTATTGGGTGATTTCAACGCCAAACTAGAGAAAGAAAGAAAGTACAGGACAACAATAGGCAGTTTTTCCGCTCATAAATGGATTAATCATAATGGCAGAAAATTGGTTGAACTATGTTCGCAGTTTAATCTAAAAATAATGTCAACCCATTTTAAGAAGAAAATAACAAAACAAAAGATCTGGAGGTACCCAAACACGTTCATGGGCAAATTTCAAATTGACCATGTTGCCCTTTCGTACCCCAATTATAAAGAGATTTTGAATGTTCAAGTCAGGAAAGGAGGTAACATAGACACGGATCACTACTTGACTAGAATCAAATTTAGCTTAAAACCTCGAAAACGTATTCAAAAAAGACTGCTAATACTAAAGTTCGACCCTACGAAAATAAAACCAACCTTAACAGAAGAGCTTGATAAACAACCAGCACAGAACTGACAAGAATTGAAACAAAACTTTATTAAAACGGCCTTAAAGTTGGCTCCTTTGGAGGGATGAAGTTTGCGAGCAAGCAGTATTAAGTAAGAAGTAAAGCATTCAAAGATTGGAACAGTCAAAAGACAGAAATAAAATATAACATCTTTTTGGAAGTAAGAAAAGAAACATCGAAGCTAATTAGACAAACCAAACGAAAATATGAAAACAATCAACTTAATGAAATTGAAAAAGATTTCCAAAAAAATAACACCCGAAACTTTTACAAAACATTTAAAACTATATTAACAGGATATCAACCTCAAAGTCTTTGCTTCCAAAAGGAAAACGGACAATTAGCTCTAAGTAACCAAGACAATTTAAAAGACCTTGCGAAATATTTTGAACAACTACTAAACTGTCCTGAGCCCTTAAATAAATTATCAACACTAAACCCTAAACAAACAAATCCAGATTCATTACCACCGAATGAAGATGAAATAATTAGGCAAATCAAGCGACATAAAAATAACAAAGATTCTGGTGAAGATCTCTGGTGGAATCACTGCTGAACTTTTGAAATCCGCTGATCGATATACAATCAAGGAAAAAACCAAAATTTTAAAAGAAGTTTGGCGAACCGAACGGATTCCGGAAGATTAGAAAGATGCTCTAAGCCATCCACTACACAAGAAAGGAGAGAAAACGGATATAAACAACTACAGAGGGATATCTATTCTCCCAGTGTGTTACAAGATTCTATCTCAGTGTCTACTAGACAGAGCACAGGGACAGTTAGAGCCTAAAATTGGTGAATATCAAGCAGGTTTGCGACAGGGCAGATCCTGCCCTGAACAGATCCTGAATCTAAAATTGATCCCGACATCAAAAACTCTACAATAAAAATCTTGTTCTAGGATTCTATTGACTGCGAATCAATATTTCAAATCTTGAAAGAACAAGGACTAGATCTGAAAACGCTGGCAATTATTAAAGCAACATTAACTAACAAAAGGTCAAAAGTTAAATGCATGGGTGACATCTCAGAGCCGTCCGAAATTAAAGCTAGAGTGAAACAAGGGGATGGACTCTCGCCACTCTTATTTAACTGTGTTCTAGAAAAAGTAATACAGTAGTGGCCCGAAAAAAAACCGGCTCTCAATATTGACCAGCCCATTAAACTGGGGAGAACCAACATCAAAATTGATTGTTTGGTGTTTGCTGCTGATATAGCAATTTTGGCTCAAGATATATTAACGACACAAAAACAGATTCAAATCCTAAAAGAAACAGCAGAAAACGTAGGACTCCAAATTTCCTTTGAAAAGACTCAATACCTGAACTGCAAAGATTAAGAACACCATTTCTAAAAACAAAATAAGCTAACATAAGACGAATTTCTCAATTCAAATATTTAGGTGAAATAATCATGGAAAATGGGTTGGAAAAAGCGGCCAATAAGGGTAGATGTCAAAAATGGAAACGGCATTGAGATTTACACAAAATATTTACAACAAAAAAATGCATATCCAAAAACACAAAACTGAAACATTTCAACACATTTATTAAGCCAGAATGTCTATATGGGGCAGAAACGCTCATTTTGAATAGAAAGAGAGACATCGAGGACATTGAAAAGAAGGAAAGAAAAATTATAAGAAAAATCATATTCCCCAAACAAATAAATAACACAACATACCGACTTCGAGAAAACCAAGAAATCAAAAAATACACAGATATACATAGCGATATGAGAAAAAGAAAACTTAAGTTATAGTTATACGGACACATAAAACGGATAAATCCGAATAGGCTAACTAGACAAATAGTCGAATTTTATGAAATAGGAGTAGAGCTAAATTAGAAATAATTAAATGGATTGCTGCAATTAAAGAGGACCTAAGATCAGCAAATATTACACAAAGTGAAATTCAGGATAGAGAATGTTAGAGACACAAGGTTAACGTTTGGAAGGTTGGCCAGAGAGAAAAATGTAGGAAGACTGGAACAACTTGGTCTGACAAAAGAAAAAAAACTCATAGCGAAAGAATGACATCTGTATGGGCGCAAAGGAATGCTAGCAACAACAAACACCTCTAACTGTACTTCGCGTGGTCCACCAGTGCCCATACGTGAATAATAATAATAATAAAAATAAACATTGAAAAACAAGAGCGTTGATTTGAAATGGGAACAAATAAAATTTAAAATTTTAATGTCTAAAAAATTCGATTTGATAAAAGTTTTGCTTATCGTTTTACCGAATAATTTAGTTATTTGGAAATTTACTCCGAATAGTTGTGCATAGCTGCTTTAGCCTAACTTTACAAAATTGCTTTATGGTATGTAAACAAAAAATAGAAAAAGTTAAAATTATATAGATAAGGTCTTGCGAAATATGTACTTACTAAAGGGTCTTTCAAATTGAATAGGTTTTATTCATTCTTGAATAAAACACAGAATTTGTGTTGATTTCAAAAAACTTTTTGTTGATAATTGAAACATACTGTACGATATTTAAACACGAAATGCAATATCTGCCAACTAACTACATCTTGCAGCTCTACAGACAGCCACGCTTTTCTTAAATTTATGGATGATATTTTGGCATAACCCTGGATGTATCTTCATAACTGTTGACAAAACATGGATTCATCACAGCATCAAATAACATGCACGAATAATCAACGAAAACGTATTTGAAGGGTTGGAGCAATCGTAATTTTAAACGTAAATCGTAAATTAAACTTTAGAAGGGATACAAAAGATAGACAAACGTTGGACTAAGTGTATTGAACTGAAAGGTGATGACGTTGAAAAATAAAATAAATTTTACACAAAAATGTTTTTCTTGTCAAGGCCAGATATTTATCATACAACCCTCATATATAGTTCATTTATCTAGCAGTACCAGTATCACTACACCCACCTTTTTGGAAAACACATCTATATTAATAATGTAAAGAACACTGAGAATAGCATCAAATATATTACAAGATCAGTGCATGTGACCTTTTTACTTAATAAAGGAACCTGTCCAATTATTCAACTGAATAACCAAACATTTGTTCTTTTGCAATTGCCCTCACTTTAGTTTCTTCTGTAATGGTGTAAGGTTCTCTTGTAAATCTGTTTTGTTTTTTGCCATGATCGGTTTTATTCTCTCTATCTTTCTACATTATATATACGGGGGGTTGCTATTTATGTATCCGGAATTAGCAACAATGGTGTTGCTATACGCCATCTGACATATACATCATAATGTTTGTCATTGTTGACTGCATGCTATTGTGACGCTATTTGTGTTGTTTAGTAACTGACTAACCTAACCTTGTTTACTAAAGGAAAACTTAATCTTAGTCAAAAAATGAAATTAACTAGTGAGAATTTTGATGCGATGATTTACTACGACTTTAGATGTAGATTATCTCAACAGCAGTGCATGTAGTCAAATCACTTCAACTTTTCGCGATGTAATACCATCTAAAACCACTGTTTATAACTGGTTTGCTGAATTCAATGGTGGCCGTCATTCGCTCACGGACGAATTTAACGAAGGTCATCCAAAATAAGTTGTTGTGCCAGAAAACATCGATACTATGCGCGAACTGATAAAGCAAGACCGTTTTGTGACAAACCGTGAGATTGAGGCATCCCTGGGTATTAATATGAACATTTAGGCGTGAAAATGATTTGTGCGCAATGTATTCCCCATAATTTGACAATCGGTCGAAAAAAGGCTCGTGTCGATTGGTGCAATAAAATGCTCAAAAAAATACAATCGTGGTACATCGAAAGCCATGTGTAATATCTACACAGGTGACGGATCTTGAAACGGTCAATTCTGAGTGGTACACAATTATTTGTTTGTCAGCAGTCTTTGACAAAATAAGATGAAACACACCGCGACCCAGGATCATTCTTCCCATTCATCAGACGGAACAACTCAATATTTGACCGGTCAAAACATCGAATCGATGGATCGTCCACAGTAAAACCATGATTTGACACCCAATAATTGGGTTTTGTTTCCGTCCGTGAAGCATAAACTACGCGGTCAACGATTTTGGACGTCAGAAGAAGCGGCTGATGCGTTCGGAATCGGAATGGAAAGTGCTATTAAAATTCGTTCAAATGTATGCATAACTATATCGATCATCACGGAGAATATTTTGAAAAACAAGAAAACCATTTTCAATGATAAATATTGGTTTTTATTTGTTATTGCCGGTCGCTTTGGTGCGGCGGTAAGAGCGCCTGCTTTGCCGAATCCGCGCTGAGCGGTAGCTGGTTCGACTCCAGCGCTCGGATGGTTATTTTTCTTTCTTCTGTTCGTTTATCTTTCCTAAATGTTTGTGATTGTTTCTAGGCAAGAGTGTAAAATCCGACTACGAATTACCCCTCAGTCACGCCAGTTAAAGGCTGGGTAAGGCCGGATGCCTTCTGAGAAGTGTTCTACGTTGGTCACTCGCCAGTCGGTAGGTTTCCTGATAGACTTATGGGTAGGCACATAACCAAAGGTTTATAGCCCGAGAGGGGTGCTGGCCTGGGTTTGTCGGAAGCTGATGACCGTAGTTCGGAACCCACGTTAAGATGTAGGTCCAGTCGCTAAATAGCCTAGTTGCTGATGCGCCTCTAACCCAAAACACTTTACTTTACTTTACTTTATTTGTTATTTCGGATACATAAATAGCAACCCTCGCATAACAGTTTTGTCTTGTTTGTCAGTTGTTGACTACAAATATAACAAACAGCATAGGGTTGTTTTTTGACGAAGGGATTTGATGGTCAATTCTGGCCTGTTATTATGTTAATGTGTTTCTGTACAAGCCGTTAATTGATCTAACAAGTTTTATATTCACTTCTCTGTTGTCTAGGTTTCGCCATTATTGTTAATTTCTCCATACTCTGTCAAAAGCTTTCTCCATGTCCAAAAATGTAAAGAATACTTCTTTTTCTTTCCTTTATGTTCTTTTTGTAATCTCTTTTATTATAAATGTGTGGTTTTGTACTACTGTACCTTTCCTAAAGCCACTTTCTGATTGTTTTAATGTTGGTTCGTAAGTAATAATTTTAGTTTTTGTAAAGTTTAAGTGTTTGTTCAAGTATTATTTCATATATATTTTACTGCTGTGTTTAATAGTATAATTGCCCTGTAGTAACTGCATTTCCTGTTGTCTCCATTTTTTGAATATGCGTACCATTTGTCCTATTTGCAGGTTTTTTTCCGCACTTGCTTATACTAGGCTGATTTATACTAGGCATTTTGAAGTTTCATCCTTCATATGCACATATGTGAAGGTTCAAGTCGATCTGTCAATTCATTCGTACAAGAACAGCAGCTTGAAATAAACGTGTTATTTCTTAAAATGGAAAATATTGAAAATCGTGCAGTGATGAAATTCTTTGTAAAAAAAAGTTTAAAGGCAACGGAAATTCATAGTGAAATGGTAAATGTATTAGGGGAGTCTTCTCCTTTAAAAACAATTGTTTGTAAGTGGGCAGGTGAGTTTCAAAGTGGTCGTACAAGCCTGGATGTTGATCATCATTCTGAACATCCAATAAGTGTAACTAGTGAACAAATAATTAATTGAAATAATTAATTCTATACATGACATGGTTATGCCGGACAGTTAATTGACTTTGAGTGAAATTACTATGGACATGGAAGCCATGGACATCTCAACTGAATTGGTGTTTCATATTTAAAAAAAAAAGCTTGAGAAAACTTCATGCAAGATGAGGGCCGTATTTGTTAAATTCTGATTAAAAACCACTTCGAGAAAAACTTTCTAACACCAACATATGAATCTTTTTCGAAAGAATAAAATGGTAAAAAGTCGTTTTGTAACTATGGAGGAGATTTGGGTTTACCAGCGACAACAAACCTCATAGTGAACTGAACCGAGTTGTTAAGCTCCGAAGCAACCAAAATTGTGAAAATCGATCAAAAAGGTTATGGCATACATTTTTGGGATGCAAAAGGCATTTTGTTAATTGATTACCTTCAAATTGAAAAAAAAAACAATAACGTGACAGTATTACTCAAATTTTTGAGAAAAAATTCGTGAGAAAAGACCTGATTTAGCGAAGATATTTTTTTTATCAAGACAATTCACCAGCTCACAGAGGTGTTCTTGCAATGGCCAATTTGAAGGAGTTACACTATGAATTATTGGAGCATCCGCCATATTCACCAGATCTGGTCCCGTCTGACTGTCATCTGTTCCCAAACGTCCTACGTTCTAAAAGTTCCTACGTGGCAAGAGTTTTTTTATCAAATGAAGAAGTTATAGCAGCCGTAGATCAGTATTGTGAAGAACTTCCAGAAAATCATTTCAGAGATGGAATAAATGATTTGGAGAACCACTGGAAAAATGTATTGGATTTAAGGGAGAATATAGGAAAGAATAAAATAATTTTTTTAACTATCAACTTGTTTTATCATTTTCGCTCTGCGAACTCTTCAATTAGGCTAGTATATTTCTAGTAATATTTGTATTCCTTATTTATGTATTTTTTTTAAACATTAGTAATGTAATTTTATTTATAACCTCGTTTGCCGACCGCGGTGGTCTGGTGGGTTGATAGTTCGCCTGGCAATCCAAAGGTCCCGGGTTCGAATCCTGGTGGAGGCATGGATGTTTAGTGGTGTAGGGTGTGTTTGTCTGCCCCTTTGGTGCATTGCATAATTTATAAAGATTAATGTTCGGTGGCCTCGGCATGATTTTAGAACCAGACCGGGGTTGCTAAGGAGATTAATGGAGCTGGCATATTGCACAACTTGGAGCAGTGCCATTAATGAAAAAAAAAACCTCGTTTATTTTCTTTACTGTAATTTTCCCATTGGTTGCATTTTCATCTTTTGTTTCGCCCTGTTGCTCATCTATTTCTTCTATGTTGTTTGTGTCCAGTAATTTTTTACTAAAGTACTCTTTTCACCCATACATGTATCTGTTGTATTGGTGTTTTTATTTCTAGTAAAAGTTTTCAGCACACTGAAAAAATATATTTTGTTTGTTTCTGATATCTCTTTTCAGTTTCTCTCCAAACCTTTTCCATAATTGTTTATCTTCTTTTATTAGTTTCTTATGATCCTTTTGTTTTATAGGCTAATAGACGTTTATTTTTTTTTATTTTACCTTTCTTTCTTATTTCTTCAGTCCACCATGGTGTTAGTCTGTGGCATTTTTTCATTCTACGTACATCGCATGTTTTTTCTGCTACTCTTAATATATGTACTTATGTATTTATTAAGTTCAATCTAAAATATACATTTTATTTCTTAATAAATATTTTTTAAATAAATTATTATAAATAACTATATAACATATTGTCAAGACGTTGTACGTTGACTTATTGTTGACGTATGATTGTATGTTAAATTTTCCAATAACATTTTATCAATAAGTAAAAATAAAGCCACAGGCGATGTATTCGAACGTGAAGGCAAGAGAAGTCGAGAACGTCAATTTGAAATCGACGACGGCAAATTGAAAGTATTGATAGAAGCATATCATCGAATAACAGTTCCGGAGCTCGTAAAAGAACTAACTCGGGGCGAGCAAACATGCCAGAACTTATCATCTGAAGTAAATTGGTATGTCAAAAACGGTTAACAAGTGCGTGCCATATGAACTGACGGTAAATTCTAATAATCCTTCTTTGAAATAATCAGTATTATTTTAAATCTGTTGTAAATATGGCCAAGATTTCTCGACAAAATAACCGACGTATTTCTAATAAGTTAGATATTATTTTAGCTTTCAAATAATATAGAGTGTGTCAGAAAAATCGGATATTGGAATAACCGGTACTCGTTAAAAGATAATATTAAATTATCTTTTAACTTTGTTGCCGACTTGTCAAACATTCTGGAGGAGGTCGTGTATAACCAACTTAATGAGTATTTAACGAATAGCAATATACTCTCTGTTACTCAATTTGGTTTTAGAAAGGGCTACAGTACGGAAACTTTCTTGCTTTCTCTATGTGAGGATGTTTGTCATTTTATGGATGATGGAAAAGCGGCCGCTCTTGTTTGGTTGGATTTTAATAAACCATTTGATACAGTTAATCATGTGGATATCTTGGCTTTAACGAAACATCACTTAATTTTTTTCATATGTACTTCAGTAATCGTACAGCTGTACAAGGAGTTCGTGTTCGATGATTATAAACGTGCAGCCAAAACACCTCTGCTAATCATTGCCTGCCTATATTTGAACCCTACAAAATCTAAAGCTATAATTTTTAGCTCAAATATGAAAAGGCATTTTCTATGTTCTCAAATAAATTTGTGCATTAATCAGAAAAAAATCCTCATTGTAAAAATTTTGGGTTTATTTGTTGACGAAAAGTTACGCTTTTGCGAACATATATCTTATTTAACATGACAAAGTTATGCTGGCCTAAAACTTTTGTACTCTGCTAGAGAGGTACTATCCTATAACATGAAAATGACACTATATGAAAGTTTTGTAATGTCGAAATTACGTTACTGTATCACTATGAATTTTTCTTGCTTAGACGTCGTAACCCGCTACCGTCTACAGAAGATACAAAATTCCTGTCGCCGTTTTGTATTAGGTTTACACAAGTTTGATCACGTTTCGCGGAAAAAAAACTGATTTGGGATGGTTAAAGATTTAATTGCTAACAGTTAACTAATTATTAAAGGCATTTATTATTATTTTTATGATTATTATTATTAAATTAACGTCGACCATCTTGCTTGTAGGATGAAGTAAGTCACATGCGATTATTTTGATCCATTCTTTCCTACTTCTCGCTGTTGATTCTAGTCTCTTGCTTTTGAATAGAGTTCTTCAGGTCATCCATAAAAAAGAGAAGAGAGAGCTTGGAATTATAAAGAGGCCTTACAAGAAAGCCTAGAAAGTAGTATCGATAAACAATAGTCCAGAATAGTAAATGCTATAATAATATATAATATTTGAAAAGTTCGTGTTTGTGTAGTTTTCCGAGGTAGATCTTTGTTCGACATTATATTCGACATAAAGTACTAATACAAAAATTATATATCGTATATTCATTTCGTATAAAAAATATTTCAAGGACAAATCGACCCACTCTCTAATAATGTGAAATGTGTATTACTTGCTACAAATTGCCCTATCCATCGAAACCAGCAAAAAATATTTTTAAACCTAAATATTTAAATGACCTCGTTAATCTTTTTTGATTTTATTACCATAAAGTATGCATTAATAATACAACATATTTGAAAAATAATGTCGCAATTTAACCTAAAAATAGTGGAATTCTTAATCAAATAGTACATCCTATTAGTGTATCTCCACTCTGTGTTAAAACCATTCGAAAATATTGTTTCAAATACTTCTACTCACTCAATAAGAAATATTCATGCCCCAACCTGATTCGAATTAAGGGGCTCCAGTGAATTAGAAACCTCCCTAACCATCCTGACCGAAATACATACAAACTCCAGAATTGAAAATTTTACCGAAGAGACAGAAATCTTAACTGATTCTATTTTTTTACACATATCCTTAAATATATTCTCAATTAATTAAAAAATACACTTTAACTCAACTCTGGAGATATACTTTTTTATAAGTGCTTTATTTTATATTATAAGAGCAGAGTTAGTTTTTGTTTTACTTTTTCTAATTTTTTAATACTATATAGTTTTTTAATACTTGTTTACATTCATTAGTAGTCAACAAACAACTATAAAATTATCATTAAATCAGGACATCAGAAGGTTATGGCTGAGAGAAATTACAGATAAATTGTACCAAAATAACTTCATTGGTAGTAACGATCAACGCTGCGGCCAACGTCATTCACTTACAAAACACGCGAATAGAATTATACAACATGTTTCTTTATTCGCTGTTTTCTTCTTAGAGTCATTAATATTTATTCTCTGTCTCATCTCTCCATCTTAATCTTGACATCTCTTCTTATTTTGCCTTCTATGCTTCGCTTCCGTAATTTTTTTGGTGGATCCTCTTACATTCTAAAAATATCTGCTTACAATTTTAATCCTTGGTGATTTCAAAATTCCTATGACAACTGGTTCCTTAAAAATCCCCTTTAAAACCCGGTTTGATCGTCTCCCCCATCTGTTTTCAACTCTTCGTTCTTCCTTTCTTTCAACCTTCAAATATCTTTCTCTCCTATGCTTCTCAATCGCCTGTCCTATATTCGCCTACAAGGGATGGGTGATGTTCATAAAATAGCGTAACGGGACTATGGAGCGAAATATTATAGAAATCTTTCACCCTTTCTCCACATGATGCCACCACCCGTCGCTGCCCAACTACCACCATGCACTACCTCGAATCGGGACCGGTTTCTAGCCTTTAAGCCGCCATCAGCCGAGCTCCTGATGAACGCAAGGAAGGCAGTTGGGATCGGGGCCAGGCCATGTCAATTGGCCATTTTGATGGCAGGTCGAAATAGCACTCAACTTACGTCATTATACAGGGAATGCTCATGGCAGTCAGGACTACCCGTAACATTCTGCCTGCAATCTCGGGTACAGTATCAGGTATGCCCATAAGATAGCGTAACGGGGCCGTGGAGAGAAATATTACAGAAATATTTGTAATGTCTGTATGATTGTGGCGTGTTCATATATTTTTTTTATTTGGGGTTTTCGCCACGATCTAAAATTCAAAAAATATCAAAAATATCTGTTCTTAGGTAAATAAAGAATCATGGGTTATTTAAATAAAAATAACTGTATTGCTATGCCATCGGTAGATTTAAATTCAATATGGTTCGTGATTGTAAAGAATACAATTAACTATTTCAATACACAATCACAATCACACAGTAAACCTCACCTATATATATTTTTTTGGTAGTATGTCACTGTCATTAAAAACTAATTGTTAATGTAAGTATCATTGACATACACAAAAAATATATTATCTTCCTCTCTTTTCAGAATTTATAGAAATTAGTATAATTTATTTTTAGATTCGTTTTGAAAACGGGAGGAGAACACTTCCCGAAACGATAACGTTAAAAGTTTGTATTCTTTTTAGAACATTTTTATATTTTTAAAATTTTGTTCGTTAGGCAAATTTATTACAAAAAAGAATCACTGAGAAATTTGTCTCCGTTTGGTTTTTTGTTTTTACCTCGTGATTCTTTATTCACCTAAGAACAGATATTTTGGATGATGGAATGGAGATATTTGGAGGCCAACGCAAAGAAAGCAGTTGGGAGAGACGATCGGGACCAGACCATGTCAACTGGCCATTTTGATGGCTGGTCGTAATAGCACACAAGTCACGCCATCATACGGCGAATGCTCGTAGCAGTCAGGACTGCTCGTAACCTCGTCTGCCTGAAACCTCGGGTATAGTACCAGGTATGCCCACAAGATAGCTTAACGGGACCATGGAGAGAAATATTACAGACATCTTTCACCCTTTCTCTACGCGGTGCTACCGATCGCCTTTGCCCATCTGACACCACGCACCATCACGTATCTCTCGGGACCGGTTTTTGTGCGTATACATTCAACAACAGTATATTTCAGTCGCCATCAGCCGAGCTTCAGATGAACGCAAGGAAAACAGTTGGGAGAGACGATCGGGGCCCGGCCATGGTAACTGACCATTTTGATGGCTAAAAGCTTAGAAACCGGCCCCGAGGGATACGTGATGGCGTATGGTGGCACCACGTGGAGAAAGAGTAAAAGATTTATGTAACATTTCCTTCCAGGTCCCGTTAAGCTATCTTGTGGGCGGGCATACCTTCCGAGGTTTCAGGCAGAATGTTACGAGCAGTGCTGACTGCTACGAGCATTCGCCGTATAATGGCGTGAGTTGTGTGCAATTACAACCCGCCATTAAAATGGCGACCCACCATCATGCTTAAATCACCATCCCGCACCGGCTATAAATGAAATGGAAACAATTCATGTGAAGAGTCCTCCAAGCCGAAGATTGTGTCATTTGGCAAATATCGACAATCCGCCTTATACTTACGCTTGAATGATTTTCAGCGATGTCAAGGATTGCCTCTTCTTGTTCAGGATCAAGTTTCAATTGTCATTCAGATACAATTCTCGCATTTGGAAACATACCAGATTCTCCAGCAATGACAAAAACTTTTTCAAAAACCCTTCTATCTGGCAGTCTCCGATTCGGGAAACGACGCTGATATTCGGAGACCGGGCGATTTGAGCTTCCGTTACAAAAGCCATAAACAAATAATGTATCAGCATATTTAAGATGAGAGAATAACGAAAGCATAATGAAATCAATGAAATAACTTTAAAACAATTTTCTAATCACAAATTAATAATTAACTGGTATAAAGAAAGGTCGCTTAACAGGAAACAGTAAAGACAGTAAAGGTGAATTTTTTCACTCTATTACATTTGCCGTCTATAAATATGTTTACCCCTGTATCTCTGTAACAGTTCAGAATAGGACCCATGTTTATAGAAACTTTTATATTCATTTTCGGTCCCTGAATATGTTGCTGAAATATTGACATTTCGCCCTGAATCACCATGTAAATATATTTATATATATATATATATATATATATATATATATATATATATATATATATATATATATATATATATATATATATATATTGACATTTCGCCCTGAATCACCATGTAAATATATTTATATATATATATATATATATACTTCAAAACTTGCTCCCATGACTACTAGCTCTGCTCAACTAGCCTCGCTCAACCCTACTTGAATTTGGCATTGTTGGAAGTACCTTTTTTTCTGAATTCAACGAGGTAAATAGTGCCTAGTTTTTTAAAAATAGATTTTAAAAAATGTCTAAAAGGTGTTTCGGTCTGTTATAGGATAAATTTATTTTTCATTTAGTAGGCTATGACTGTTAACGCCAATTTGTGAATTTCAGTCGTCGAAATATTTCGAAAACTAAACAAGCTACAACAAAAGTGTAAAGGGCGAAAAGAAGTGGTTATGGGAGGAGAATGCATAGCGAGACTGTCAGTCAATTGCTGTCCGATGCTCCGATAAAATAAGAGAACGCTTTGTTTTTTTTCGGCGTAAAAAATATTACAGGTCTTCATAAGGACCACGTAAGTATTTAAAGAGTAGTTAATTATTGTTCTTTCGATTATAGATGGTCATTTATTTTTAACATGATAACTATGATTTCTTTATAACCTAATTTTTATTTTGTTGCCTCAACTGAGCCTAGTTGAGCAAGCATCGAACGCGCGTTGCTTAATTAGCCCCACTAGATGTTCATTATAGAAAATTAAATTTTTCTTTAATAAATTAATAACCATAAATTAATTTTAATTAAAGAAGAACAAAGTAAAAAAGTTAAGAAAACCAAACATTAATGTTAACAAAAAAATTTTACGTGCGCAAGTACGCTTGTCTTGTTTGTTCTGAGCAATTTTCTGAGATCATACCTGGAGAAAACTGGATTCAGTATCAGATTTGCAAAATATAGTTCCATATTAAATGAGTGCCGAACGTTGGTCTAACCTATGTTTGTATAAATTGTAATAGAGACAAAGATGATTAATAATTTGGGATTATTTATCATCTAGCAATCTCTCTTACTAGATGATATGCTAGATCTATTCTTGATCTCATAATTAGTTATTACTTTAATTTCATATTTATTTGCATTTTATTGCAGTTATTACCTTAATTTCATAATTATTCTTAAATATGAAATTTTAAATATAAATGTGAAATAATAATCCAAAGATTGGAAAGATTTAATTTTGTTTGACTTTAATTTTATTTTTCCATATATCTGGAAAAATAAAATATGACAATATCAGTATGTAATAAGCATAATAAATAGATATTTGCTTGTTGATTGCAATTATTTTGTATTCAGATCATTCTATACAGTCATCAAGTTCATTTTAGCCATTGCTCAACTAGCCTCATACCCCTACACAACTAGCCCCATTAGTGGAACACGTTAAGCAACTTGGAGCGCTCTCGCATTTCCGGCAATAACTTTCAAACTTGTACTCGGATCGTTTTTACACCGATAGTCGTTTTGGAGAAGGGTAAATTACGAACGTAACAGAGTAAGAATCAAGTAAATCCGATGCATATTCTTAAAATTATATTATATTCTTGAAACTAGGTCTTAGTTAACGCAAACAACTGTTACATTGTTTGTATTTAATTGACTCATATATATTCTAACCAATAGTAAAGTATTACATTATATATAATCAGAAGTTTATTCAGAAATAACTCTCACGAAAATTACTCGCAGAAATGTTCGATGCTATCGCGAACCATTTGAATGGCAGCTAAAACCTGACTTTTATCAATGAAGACTAACAAGCGCTGAATTTGATAGGCTGGATATGCACGTTCATGGGATACGAATGACACAAATTGATTCAGCCCGATGAAAAATTGGTCACATGTCGTTACGTTCATTTAAATTCTGAATGGTGCTTCTTAACAATTTATAATTGAATGACAAAAGTGTCATTGTTGAACGAGATATGGTACGCAAGCAAATATAGAAAGAAAATACGTTTATATTACTTCTGTGACGTTCTTCATATACTTGGTAGGACTTAACGCTTATAAACAAAAATCTGTGTTGAACTAATAATGTTTATTTACATATTATTTATTTCTGTGGTATTTAAAATTTGAGTTCATATTCGTCTTGGTTTTCCAAAAATGCTATTCAAACAAAAAACAAGATTTTTGTTATTTAAGATGACCTGACCTGGAAAACCGACCACTGATATCAAGGAAATAAAGGTTATAATAGCCAAAGATCCACGCAGCATGGTCCCTGAGATATCACATAAGTTAATATTGGTATTTCGATCAATATTGAAAAAATGGTTAAGTCAGCATATATGATAGTTGTATCTCCGCGAACTCCATCTTTCCCGCTGCCATAGAGCCCCACACCATCGCACTATCTCCACCGTGTTTGACTGTTGGCATCTAATTTTCGGGTTTTAACTCTTGGTTTGCTTTTCTCCATATTTTACTTTACTTCGTCAGATTCAAAAATATAATATTTGCTTTCATCGGTAAATAAAACAGTTTTCCGAAAATTAAAGTTCTTATTCAAGTTCTACCCGGCAAATTCTAACTGCTTTTATCTATTTTTCTTAGATATGAGTGGTTTTCTTCCTTGGTTTACAGCCGTGAAATCTTTTTGATCTGAAAAATCTACGTACCTTTTCGGCACTGATACATTTTCTAATTTTTTCTAGTACATGACCGGCCAATTTGGGAGCACTAAATTTGGGATTTAGTCTATTTTTTTTTAATTGTATTTATATCACGTTCACTCAATTTTTTGGACGACCAGTTCTGGGCTTATTCTGCACTGTACCACGTAAATTAAATAAAAAGTTTTTTGTTATAATCTGAATCGTAGCACGATACAATGTACGATGTACTTTTATTGCAATTTGATTATAATATTTTCCTTCACTTCGTAATTTTATATGATAATGGTAAGTGATGATGACAAGTAGATTGTGTAGAACATGCAATCACAAAAATCATAGAGGTTATCAAGGTAATCAGTTTTAAGTTCGACGAAAGATCGTCTTCATCTGAAGAAAATTATGCCATGCTTTTGATGTGATTGAAAGGTACCTAAGGGTTTGTTCTCCCCCCCTTCCAAGGGAACCTTTCCCCTTATTAACAGCAACCCAATAATAAATTGAAGAAAACAGGCCCAAATTAACAAACAGGAAAGGAAAGGTGTCATGTTTCAGCATGACCCTGCACGACATCACGTTTTAATCAGGACCCAACAAAAATTGTTGAGTTATTGCGAGATTTTACCTCATATAGTTAACTCACCGGCCAACGCACTCTCGGACTACTATCTATTGCGTTCCATCTAAAAATTTGGAACGTTTTTTAAAACGGTAAGAGTTAAAAAAAAACCTACTGACATTTTTTTGCAATAAAAATGCTAATTTTTGGCAAAAGGGCATTACATACCTACTACTATATTGACAAGTTGTAATATAAATGGTAAAATTACATAATAGACTAAATAAATATTTGCATAAACTATTTACGTTTCTCTTTTTGTTAAAAAATCTCTGCGAACTAGAGTCTTTGGTTGTCTCTAGATAACCCAGTATATGCAGACAAATACAGTCGTACATAAAAATGCCGAAAACACTTTTACTTAATGCTAATCAATAATAAGGGTTGTTAGAATTTAATTGTTCATTGTTTTTAATGTGATCTTATTATTTTTTATAATTTCTATGAAATATGGACATAGGACGACATATAATTGTCGACATGTCGATTTTTGTAACATTGATGAAAATATTCTTTTTTGTGTTTTATCTAGGTAGTTATTAAAACACCTTTTCATAGAAATGGCCTAGTATAGTTCATTTTCAAGTACCTGTTTCTCCTTTATATCAGGGCCCATTGAAATTATTTGTACCTGCCTTTGGACTCGACAATGTAGGAATTACCACAAGACCGTAGAAAGGGTATTTACTACTAACCTTTAAGGGCAATTTTGTTGTGTTCTATAGTTTAGTTTGTTTCTGTCTTGTTTATGGTACAGCTAAGTGTTTAAGTCGATTTTATATAAAATGGAAGGTTCTAGTAGTCGATTTTGCAAAAATCCAGTGGATAAGTTTCATTATATCTGCGGACGATTTAATTTAAAGTCACAAGCTGGATGATTCCGAGAAAGTCAAAAAAGCTTATCTTTCCTATTTTAAGTGCCAGATGGGAGATCAAGATAAAAGTTGGTCTGTGTGAGTTGTCACGTAAATTTAGTGCAGTCGATGCATCGCAAGAAAACTTCTATGCCGTTTGCTGTTCCTATGTATGCTGAACCTACTGACCATGTAAGTGATTGCTACTTTTGTATCACTAAAACAGAAGGGACTTTAAAAAAGCAAAGGGACAAAATTCAGTCTCCAAATTTGCCTTTCGCACTACCAAACCTGGACAACATGTTTCCCAGAGATTTTAATTCTTCATTAGGATCTGATCCACAACTTGATTTGTACTTCAAACAAACATAAAATATGCCCTCCTTATTAATCCAAAAAGGTGCTTTTTCCGCTTTTTCATAATAATTGGAGTAATGAAAAACTTCGATAAAAAAAGAAATTTTTCCTCAATTAAGTGATGCAAAACTAAAAGAAGGCATATTTATTGGATGTTTAATGAAATACCGCTTCGTCCATATTTCCACTTTATTATTAATATTTGACACGTTTCGCTAACATTGTTGCTTCTTAAGAACTGGCTATTTTCGATGTTAAAATAGGTATAAATACAAAAAGTTTCTACAATAAAAATGTGCGTTTTTTAAGAAATCCACACAGATACTATTTATTGTCTGTACAAATTCAGTAAAGGGGATTTGTTCAGGTCTATTTGGTCATTTAGACGGATTTTCGCATCTTCGAGACAGTTTATTTATAAACCCTCCAGACGGTTTAGTTTTTTACCTCTATTATGTACATGTAATATTTTAAACTCACTATTAAAAAGATGGCTCTCATTTAACTCTGCCTCAAGAGAGAGATCAATTTCTACTTGAAGAAGAAAAACGTAGAAACAAAAACTATTGCCCAGTCATAGCTTTCGACAGAGTATGGTATATCCTAAAAATGAACTACACGAATATAGAGAAATACTCTAGTTATATAAAATATCCACAATACGTCTTAGGATGGGTTGAATGAGTTGACCTATTTATTTTTGAGGTATAATATTTCAAGTAATCTGTACATCATCTTAATATTCTTGAGTCTGTGAGTGATGAAGTAGACTTTCTAATCTTAAAAGTCATGTGGGAAAAAAATATTTCTTTATGAACAAGGTAATAAAAATTTTAATCTACCAATCGGATTGGGTAGGGAAGATAGTGTTGTGCTGTCAAGTTGCTTTTACTAAAGACTAAAGTGGAGAAGATTTAATTCTTTCGCCCTAATGATCTGCTTAGACACTCAATTTTCACTCTATTAGAAAATAGTATGACAATTATCTCGACAAACAGAGCCATCTTCTTCACATACAAAAGTACACGGTACTTTAGTTACTTTAGAAGGTACTTTAGTCTTAAGTCTCGGTTAAATAGGAGATGTTGTTGGTGAGTGAGGTGAGATTCGAATTAAAAATCTGTAATGTAACACAGCTCAGCAATTCTCGGTAAACCACAAATGAATTATAATTATACGTAATATATACGCAATATATATTTAATTTACATCAGTTTCATATGAACGAGTAAAGTGTTCAAGTAATGAGTGATTTTTTTAGTGTGTCTAAAATTCCGATAGTTGTCGCTGTCATACACTGAGTTTTGCGAACCTCTAGTGTTCAAAATTATTCTGTATAGTCTTTCAAATCATCATGAAACGTTTAACATCGGAGCAAGGCTTGTAAAGTGTTGCCATTTATTATCAAAATCACAGTTCTGTGCGCCAAATCTGGCGCACAGAACACTGATTTTGATAATAAATGGTGCACATAATCGCTCAACTAAGCGATCTATTCGCCGAATTATCGACAAATTTGGAACGCATTTCATATAGATCGATATTCAAACAAGAACAAGATAAAAAATTTTTCGAAACACTTTTCGATAAAAAGCGTTTTGAAAAAAATATCGCCGCTGCGGGTGGCTGTGAAGATCCAAATTTAACAATTCTTCGCCGTTACAAGGAAGTTGGGCTTTGTTATTCGACTACGCGGAACATTTTGCGTAAAGATCTTGATCTGGTGCCTTACAAGATCCAGCTTGTCCAAGAACTCAAGCCGCAAGACCATCGTTTGTGTCGTACGTTCGGCGAATGGGTTTAAAATCAATTGCAACTTGACCCAGAATTTAACCGCAAAATTCGGCAATGGAACGCAAATCGTTCGGCAATGGAATTTACTTTTGGCCACATTGTTAAGTTAATAAACAAAATTGCCGCATTTCGAGTAAAATAATCCGTAAAGAATCCAACAATTACCGTTGTATCCGGTGCGGATTCTACGCCGGTGGCATAAGTGGGCCGATGGTTCTTTAAAAATCAAGCTAGAAGGCACGTTACCGTTAATGAGGGTCATTACAAAGCGATGATCATTGATTATTTAATTCCGAAATTGAATGGTATTAATCTGAAGAAGATATGGTTGCAACACATGCCTACAGTCAACGTAACAATCGATTTATTGAAGGAATAATTCGTTGAGACAATTAATTCGAGGAACGAACCTGTTAATTGGTCAACAAGGTCAAGTAAATGCTCTATTTGCGTTTTATTTAGGTAGTTATTAACACACCTTTTTATATGTAATGGCCTAGCACGTCCCATTTTCAAGTACCTACTTCTCCATTATAATTGAAATTATTTCTACTGACTTTGGACTGGTCAATGTAGGAATTATCTCAAGCCCGTGGGGACTATTTCCACGATATTCTACGAACCTTTAAGGGTAGTTTTATTGTGTCCTATAGTATAGTTTGTTTCTGTCTCGTTTACTGTACAGTCAAGTGTTTAAATTGATTTTATATAAAATAGCAAGTTTTAGTCGTAGATTTTGCAAAAAAACGGCGCGTAAGTTTTGTTATACATGGGGATGATTTATTTAAGTCACAAGCTAGATCTATATCCGACGAAGTCAAAAAAGGCTATCTTATTTTAAGTGGCAAATTGAAGATAAAGATAAAAGTTGGGTTCCTCATGTTTGCTGTGTGAGTTGACACATAATTTTAGTGCAGTAAATGTATCGTAAAAGGAAAATTCTATGCCATTTGCTATTCTTATGGTATGGAGAGAACCTACTAACTATATAAGTGATTGCTACTTTTGTATCACTAAAACCAACCAAACCAAAGGGATTTCAAAAAAGCAAAGGGACAAAATTCAGTAGACAAATTCAGTAACCCAAAAAAGGTGCTTCTTTCGCCTCTCCTTATTAAGCTTGAACTAATTTGAATATGAAAAACTTTGTCAAAGCCATGGACAAAGAAGGTAATGATTTCAAGCACCTAAAAAGAATATTTCCTCAATTAAGTGATGAAAAACTAGTAGAAAGCATATTTATTGGACATCAAATAAAGAAGCTTTTTCTAAGAAATGATTTCCGTTTTCAAGAAAAATTCAAGCTGCCAATTCCTTTTCATTTAAAGTGTTTTGTAAGTGTGATGAAAGGATTTCTGGGCAACAAGAAAGATGAAAACTATAAAACCTCATAGATGAACTCTTGAAAGCTTATGAAATACTAGGAAAATTTAGGTGCAGTAAACAACGAGCAAGGAGAGAGGTTTCACCAGAACATCAGGATGATGAAAGCAAGATACCAGGGACGCTGGAGCTTATCTAGGTTGGGCGACTACTGTTGGTTTTTAAAAGGGATGATGCTACAGAACACAAGAGGAAAAAGTGAAAGTTTTTGTTGCTGTATGGTATTTCATGTAATATATTTTTTATTCACATAATACTCAGTAATGTATTTGCATAAATTTAACACATTTTACATGTTCATACTAAATAAATATTAGGTTTTAAAGATATGTTGTCTGCTTTTTTCTCCATCAACTGACCCCCTGTAACAAAACAACTGTACGTGTTGCAGTAATTAGCTTATCATTTTTGTATTTAAGACTAGAAAATACTTCATATATACCTATTTTCATCAATAATACCTTAAAAAAGTTTAAATTTGTTGACTAGTGTTAGTTTCTTTGGAGTTATGTTATATCTTTGGTTTATGAAAGCGAACATAACTCGGAGAATTGCGGACATAAGATCCAAATTTCTTGAAAAAATAGTCGAAAATTGGATTGATGGAATATGTTTGTCAGCAGTAGCCACGGCGAACATTTGACCTACATTCTTCTGAAACATTAATGCCATTGAATCTTATTTTACATAAAATAAATACCTTCAAAGCATTTAATTATTTATGTTTAATGAAAGACTGTTTTGTCTATATTTCCACTGTATTATTAATATTTGACGCGTTTCACTAACACTGTAGCTTCTTCAGAACTGGCTATTTCGATGTTAAAATAGGTATAAATACAAAAAGTTACTACAATAAAAATACACTTTTTTTAAGAAATCCACACAGATACTATTTATTGTCTGTACAAATTCAGTAAAGGGGATTTGTTCAGGTCTACTTGGTCATTTAGAAGGGTTTTTGCATCTTAGAGACGGTTTATTTCTAAACTCTTCAGATGGTTTAGTTTTTTGCCTTTGTTGGGTACGTGTAATATTTTAAAATCACTATTAAAAAGATGGTTCTCATTTAACAGATGTGAGGCATAGTTCGAACTATGTTTATGACTGAGAAAGCTTCTTTCGCGTTCTTTAATTATTTTCTTGAAAGATCTGCCGGTTTGCCCTTTGTAAGTTTTTGGACACGGCCCACAATATAGTTGATATACCCCTGATATATCCTTATTGTTTCTTCTTGCCTTGCAATTTCTGATATGTTTTCCAAGGCTGTTATTGGTTTTCAAGGCTACTTTTGCATTGTTTTTATATAAAAATTTTTCATTTTTTTTCCGACAATTTTCCAAAGTATGTTATTAATTTGAATGATTATTATGTTTATATTAAACAAATATAATATTGGAAAAATGTGTCGTCTCCTTTTTTTTCCACCACCGACCCCTTGTAACAAAAAAACTGTACGCGTTACAGTAATTAGCTTATCATTTTCGGATTTAGGACTACAAAATACTTCATACACACCTATTTTCATCAATGTTACCTCAAAAAAGTTTAAATTTGTTGATCTGTGTTATCATTTTAGTGATAGAGATAATAATGGACTTGTTTTTGTAACGTAATGGCTATTTCCTACTTTCGAAATCTCGTTCCAAGATCGTTGCTTTCATTCGTTTTGACAACTGTTTATTATGACAAACTCAAAGAATAAATAAAAAGAGCACGTAAAAATTTACAGTAACTATAGAAATTTTCAATACTTTTAAAGTGAAACTTCTTAGGCAGCGATTCGATAATCGATAATTGAGAGAGAAATTTCAAGGACGCGTCACGTTTAGGCACATCTCGTTACATGAGAGAGAAGGAAGATATAACGTAGAGAGAAGGAGAAAGACGGAAGTGGAGCAAAAGAGAGGAACATATACACAACGATGCAAAGCGATAGAATAAGATCCCGTATGCGTCGATAGTAGATGTACGCGTCAGACGCTATGTATGAATTTGAGACGTTTCACTTCTATTACTGTACGGTGGTGCACGTGCAATTTTTGTCCCCCCCCCCCCCCCCCCCCGTTACAAACCGCCACTGATTTTATTTCCTTTCTAATAGCGCTCCATGGATTTAAAGCCGATGTTACATTGAGATATTTTTCAATTTTGAGATAAATGCGATATTTATGCTTTCGTGAAAAAGGCGAATTTCGTGTGTTATTTAAAAACTACTTTTGCGTAGAAAAATTATCATGCAAGCCGAAGTAAAGTTAAAAATACATTATGGAGACCCCGTTCCTGTACTTTTCATGATGCACAATTGGTTTCGATGTGTTCAAACCAGCACGAGTGACGCTCCGAGATTCACGACGCCCAGTTGTGCAAATGTATGATCGTAGTGACGGATCGCGAAGTGAAGGGTAGAAAGATTTTTGAGGTAATAAATATTTTGGACGAATTGCTCACTGCATATCGAAAAGGAAACCGAGTAATTACTTCACAACAATGTTTAGACATAAATACTTAAAATCCGAAAGGGTTTCTGCGAAAATAACTGTTGATGAAACTTGAATATATTATTACATACCAAAAACGAAGGAATACAGGAACAAAACAGTGGACTTAATACGCCGAACGTGACCCGAAGAAGGTAAATATACTTCAGTTAGTCATAAAGGTTAGGGCCACTGTTTTCTGAGGTTCATCGACAATTTGAAAAGACTGGCACATAAGTGTATTATGCTGTATAGGTCAAATATTACGAAAAGATAACTAATGGATTTTCAATCAGTAATACACTATATCATATAAAAAGTACCTGACTTTTCTTTCTACCCTCATATATGGCTGATTTTTGTGAAAGCAAAGCAGTTCTTGAGGAATTCCATTTAATTTCTCTTGACTCTAAAATAACTTGACTATCCAACTTGATAATGTATGAAAAAATTGATATTTAAAATATCATTCCGATATCTTATCAAGAGCATTGTTGAATAGTTGTCCCCGTCTTTTAAACGTACTGATTTCGGATTATATTATTAACACTGCAAATTGATCGTAAAAGGCAATGGTATTCTCTTCTACTGTTAAAATCCACAAGCTGAGTTTAGGATTTTCACGAAAAACGAAGATGGGTTGACCAATTATGTTGACGCTTTTTCGAACTTCGATTTTTTTTTAATTTTCAGAGGCATGAGAGTAATTTCTAAGTTCTACGTTTTATTCCAAGATCGTTGCATTGATTAGTTTCATTTTGATACTGTTTAATCAAAGACATATTAGGCGTTCAAAGCTTTATGAACAATCAACTTTCATAATCAGATGATATCTGAATTTTCACTGAACTTGATTCCTTCATTTTCCACTAATGATAAATGAGTTTGTTCAAATTAGAGATGATTAGAGATCGAATAAATTCTCATTTTTGGGAGTGGGGGGTTCTAACAGAGAGATTGTAATTTTCTTTCTTCAATTTATTTTGGTATTTCGGTAGCGCGCAGTAGTGTAAACAGTTATAAAATGAAGGATTAAAAAAATTATTGTATTCTAAAGTAAGGGAAATGCCTAATAAGTCGTGTGGAGAAGTGTGATTTACGAAGCGTTTGGGAAGAAGAATGGAATGAAGTCCTACTGTTTCCTTTTGTATGTAATAATTGAAAATCCCTGCAACAGGCACTGCTAGGGTGAAGTGAGTGTTCCTGTCTTTTTTCCTATATACCTGCATGTTTACATACGACAAAAACAAATAATAACACAAAACAATAACTAAATGGAAAACAAACGCACAAAGAAAGACAAACAGGATACAATAGCAGACGTAGATAAAATGGAAATCGACAAGACTGTTTCAAATGCAGAAATTTACAAAAAACTAGATGAAATGCAAAAAAGTTTCATTTCAGCAAAATTTGATGTAATGCAAGACGAAAATAAAGAATTGAAAAAGATCCTAAAAAATCAAGAAAAAGACGACAACATGCTGAAGGACAGAATGGCAAAGCTAGAAAGAATTATAGAAAAAAGCGAAAGAGAAAAAATAAAAAATGATAATATTATAAGCGGAGTGGACAAAACCGAGCAAAATGAGAACACAAAGGAGATCGTAATAAAAATACTTAAACAAATGTGTTGTGATACAAAAACCATTGAAAATATACAAAACCATTGTAGAAAAAATATCAGTAACGAAAATAACCCAATCATAGTTACACTAAACAACAAACAAACAAAAATTGACATAATAAAAGCACGTAAGGAAGTTGGAACATTACAAACCCGAGAATGTCACATCAAAGGGCGAAATAAAGACATTTATATAAACGAACATATAACAAACTTAACCGGGGAAATTTTTTATGCTACTAGACAACTAAAAAAAGGAAAGAAAAATTAAATATACATGGATTCGAGATGGTGATGTATATGCCAAAAAAACTGAAATAAGTGATAAAATAAAAATTAAACAACTGTCCGATGTCGAAATACTAGAACAATAAATACAACTAGCAAAACAATAATAATTACATGCAACTACATAATAACGAATATCAAGATGATTAACATAATAATGCAAAATATAAGAAGCATCAGAAACAAATTTGAAGAAATTGAGATCATCCCAAAAACGCAAAACCATCCGGACCTAATTGCCCTTATAGAAACATGGTTATCACCAGATGAGGAAGACTTATGTAATATTAACGGCTACAATGCAATATTTAGATCACGCCAAACCAGAGGAGGAGGTATATTGATGTATATAAGAAATGGTATAGAATATAAAGAAAAAGTAAACTGTATCATAAACAAAATAGAAATAATAAATGTAGAATTAACTTCAGAAAATATATCAATAAGCCTTATATTTAAACCTCCCGATATCAATTTTGACTCGGAATATACTTTAAAACATAATATAATAAACAGAACCAAACGTCATATCATTATCGGTGATTTTAATGTAAATTTTTTGGGGAAAAATAGTTTGATTGACAGTTACTATAACATGTATAAAGAACAAAACTATAAAATTCTGAATAAAAGAAAGACGAGTGCATACACTAAATACAATGAAAATTCTAATAATACCATACTTGACCATGTAATTACAAATATTGAAAATAAGCTCGTTAAAATGAGCATAATTTCTTCCGATATATCAGACCACAATATAATTAAAGTAACAATAGAACCACCAACAAAAAAAGGACCTACCTATGTACACTGCAATACAATTAAAAGAAACAATAGAAAAACAAATAAAATGATTTCGGAATTAAACTATGACCAAATTAAATCATATGAAGATCTTTCAAAAACGCTACAGAGTATTATAGAGAAAAATATGTGTGTTACGAAAATAAAACAAAGAAACGACTGCCCTTGGATAAATAGCAATATAATAAAAGAAATAAGAAAAAGGAATAAACTTTACAAAAAATATCGAAAACATCCACACAATGAACTGAATGAACTGAATTTGATAGAAAATATTAAAAAATGCATAGAAAAGAAACACACGGTCGTAGTAATATCTTTCGACATGAAAAAAAGCATTCCACACAATCAATAAAGAAAAATTACTAGAAAAACTCATTGCATATGGATTTGATAATTACATAAGAATAATTGAAAGCTACTTGATGCACAGACCTCAAAAGACTAAAGTAGGAGAGACAGAAAGCAACACTAATACAGCTGCGTACGGCTTGCCGCAAGGAGGTAACCTGCCACCATTGCTATATATACTCTATACAAATGATTTATTCGAAGAAAACTTCACTGGAAAAATGTATGCTTACGCTGATGACTTGTGCATGTTGTATTCTGACAATGATTACAACAGATTACAACATAATATTATAATATATATATATATATATATATATATATATATATATATATATATATATATATATATATATATATATATATATATATATATATATATATATATAACGATATGAAAAAGTACGAACTATGGTGTTTTAACAACTCACTCACGATAAACGAAACAAAAACAGAATACATAATATTTAACAAGACGAAACAAGCAAGAGACCTAAACATAACGATAAGAAACCAAAAATTAAAGGAAATTTCCGAAATTATCTACCTAGGAATTAAAACACACACTACCTTAAACTGGGATAAGCTTATAAATAAAATAAAAAAAGAAAATGCCAAAACAATTACTTTGCTCTTAAAAATGAAGCACATCATACCAACAAAAATGAAGACACCACTGTGCACTAGATGCTCCACGACTCCACGAGATGCACTATTCTCATCTAAAAATACTTATATGATTAATACATGGAGCAATACTACAGAAAAAAACTTAAACATACTACAAAGACAACAAAATAAGACATTGAAAATATTATATAATCTCAACAGACTAACGCCAACCGAAGAACTATACGAAAAAACAAAAGAACTAAACATCAGACAACTAATACAATATCACAATATACTGCTGCTATATAAAATTCAAAATAAATTAATACAGACAACTATCACATTCACGACAAACAAACAAATACATGCATACGAAACCAGAAGAAAATGAGACATTAGAGTTCATAAAAGTACACAAAAACTCACAACTGAAACCGTAGCAAAATTCAACAAGATACCGAAAGACATAATAAAATTAAACCTAAAAAATTAAAAAAAAAAAACTTAAATACTTACTACTAGAACACAAGATCTGAGCGACATCGACTAACGGTTAAAAAAAAAACCATGACGCCTTCGATACCATCTGCCCAGAGAGAGAGACCTAGAAGACTTCAAACTGCTGCAGATGAGGAAGGATACAACCCACAACTGCATGAATCCACCAACAATAACAAATAAATTTATGTTGTAATATAATATACAGTTGTATATGTTAATAAATTATTATTATTATAAAAAGTCGTTTTTCCCGATGAATCTATAAGCGTGAGTTAGTAATTGAAAGAGATTTACCACTAAACACCAAATAGATTACACCACATTATATATGGGAAAAACGAGAAATCTTTTTCCAAACCTACACTCGAGGATGGTCATAATATAAATATGAGTAACTCAAAATTTCAAAATTCAAATAGTAAAATGTAAGAAAACCATGAACCTAAGAAAGGACCTACTCAATTTAGCTAACTTTTTTGAATTATTAAGGTGACGCTTAACTTTACGGATAATGATTTTTACGCGCTTCATTAGATATGATTGTCATATAGCTAGAAAATACAATATTTTAGCTTTAGAATAGGGTTTAATCATTTCTTGTTGATGCATGGTTAGCAAAACACCTTTCGAGACGTTTAAAAAAATAAGTTGATGTTTAGAAGTAAATCTCTTCGAGTTTGTTGATGTTACAATAGAAGAAATGATATCATTTATTGTTTGTTACAGAACAGGAGCCAGCACTTATCAGAAAATTGACTGTATAGAATGGAATTAGCAGAGCAAGGCTAATTCATTTTATGTTTTTTGAAGACCGTACGTAATTAAAGGTACTTTAGTCAAATTTAGTTGCATTTTTATACATTCCAATACTGAATAGGACCACTGAGGAAATGAAATGTTAACAAAATAAATAAAAAATAGCTGTAGATCAGGGGCTCTAGGAGTTAAATTGACGGGCGCAAGAATGGAAGATGTGTTGAACATACTTTATACATATATATATATATATATATATATATATATATATATATATATATATATATATATATATATATATATATATATATATTATTAGTATAAGGAAAAAATTGTATGTAAATATATTAAACTTACCGCTACAATCCGTAAAACTTTTAGATTATAGATGGTACGTTTACCTAAAAAAAAAGAATATGTACATAAACGATTTGTTCAAATAAACTCAATATAATATTTATTGCAGGTACATTTTAAAAGAATTCTAGAATAGAAAAAAGATTTTTTTTTTAATTTATGGAAATGTCTGCTCAACAATTACAATTGTTCTACAAGACAGTGTTGTAATGAAAGTTTTAACATTAACATCACAAATCTATTCTAAATACATATCTTGAGGTAGTTTCCTCTTCAGTCTTGTATATATGTTTCTGGGTCCTAGTAGATAATGTTCAGTGCTGGGAGATTGCTCTAGCGTCTGATGAAAGATGATCGTTCGTTTTTAATATACTCTGACACTGTTAGTAGACCGAGTTCTTGGTGCAGTTGTCGATTAGTTACGTACCATTCGGCATTCACAGCTATTCGTAATATTTTGTTTTGAAGAACCTGCATTTTATGTACATTGGTAGGCGATGGAAAAAGATTAAAGTAAAGTTCGCAAAATGATTCGTCAAATGTTTCAACATAGGGACAAAAATCATTTCAACGTGTTTAAAGGCGTGCATTTAAGCTCCATATATAATTAAAAATTATATATATATATATATATATATATATATATATATATATATATATATATATATATATACATATATATATATATATATATATATATATATATATATATATATATATATATATATATATATATATATATATATATATATTTTTTTTTTTTTTTTATTTTAACTTTATGGTCTGCATAGGACCACTCTAGTCAAGTTATGGTTCAGGTCCTTTTTTGTCTTCTCAGCCCAATACTTCTTCATCCACTCTGATCGTAATTTCCTTTCCTCCTCCGGAATCACTCTTCCTGTCCTCTGTCTGTTGATCCTTGCCTGTAGTGCTGTGTGTTTGTCCTGCAATATCTTAAGTGCATCTGACTTGCACCTTAAATCTTCCATTGTGATGTGCAACTCTCTCATGTCTTCCTTAAGTTCTGTGATCCATCTAATATTGCTCTTACTATTCCAAAATTTCTCTATTATTCTCCTACTGATTCTACTTTCCGGTGTCCTTACTAGATGCCCCAAGAAAGATATTCGCTTCTTTCTCATAGTGCTCGTCACTGGTTCTATTTCCTTATAGACGGTTTCATTGGAAGCCAGTCTCCAGACTCCATTTACTTGATAATTTTTATTCAAACAAGTTCTCACTATTCTCCTCTCTGTCTTTAGTATTCCATCTATTGCAACGGTGTTTGTTGTTTTGAATATTGTTTCACATGCATATGTAATTTGAGGTTGAGTGACCGTTTTGTAGTGTTTTAATTTGGTTGCTATTGAGAGACATCTTTTGTTGTATGTGTTCTTGGTCACATGCTGTGCTCTCACCAGTCTATCTATTCTACTTTGCCATGCTGGTTTTTCATTCAAATTGTATGTGATTATTTCACCTAAATATTTAAATCTTTCCACAATTTTTATCTCTTGGCTACCCAGTTCAATTTTGTTTACTAATGGAAGTTGAGTTGACATGATTTCTGTTTTTTCAAATGAAATTTTCAAACCAATATTCTGAGCTATTTCCTGTAAAGATTTTATTTGTTGTTTTGTTTCCTGAATGTTATTGGCCAGAAGAGCTAGGTCATCAGCAAACCCTAGACAATTCAAATGTATGTTGTCCTTTTTGGTTCCAATTTTTATATTTTTTGGGTTGTTCTTGTACCATTCTCTCATTATATACTCCAGTGCACAGTTAAAAAGAAGAGGTGATAATCCTTCACCCTGTCTCAAACCAGTTTTTACCAAGAATGGTTCAGAAAGTTCTCCCCTGGACTTAATTTTAGAAATTGTATTAGTTAGAGTAAGTTCTATCAATTTGATCAGTTTTGGGTGAAGTCCAAAATGTCTTAAAATTTTTAATAATGATGGTCTGTGGATGGAGTCGTATGCTTTCCTCAAATCTATAAACGTTATCCAAAGGGGGTTGTTTCGTTTTCTATAATATGCCATGACTATATATATATATATATATATATATATATATATATATATATATATATATATATATATATATATATATATATATATATATATATATATATATATATATATATATATATATATATATATATATATATATATATATATATATATATATATATATATATATATATATATATCCAGTACGAGCGAAAGATGTACGAGCAAAGATTAGGATAAACTGCCGAAAAGAGGGCGAAAATGGCAAAGTGGATTCTGGGAAGCTGCTGGAGAGGGGCAAAGATTTTGAAATTGCTTTGTCTAATCGCTTTGCTGTGTTATAAGACCCGGGGGAGATGGAAATTACTTTTTCAGAGTCAAAAATTTCCAATGAGACCATTGATTTAATAAAAAAAAGCCGGACAATAAACAATGCCGACAGTCCTGTTAGCAGGATCAAGAACGTTGAGCTTTGCTAAACTAAAACAAAACGTATTCGGTAGGAAACCTGCCGATTCAAAATGCAGTTAGTGCAAACAACTCTGGAAGAAAACAGGGGAATTAACAAAGCTAAGCACAAGCAAAAAAAAGAAAAGGACACAAATGTTTTCCTTAACGCGTGAGGATGATACAATGCGCAGGGAACAGACGGAAATGTAAGAGCTTATCCGAAGATTATATTCAATGTTATACGAGGACCAGAGTCAAGCAAAAACAGCAATGCCCACTGAAGAACAAATGCCGGATATCCTGGTGGAGGAAGTGACAAAGGCTATTGACTCGATGAAAAATGGCAAGGCTCCAGGAAAGGATAGTATAGCTGTGGATGTGCTAAAAGCTGGTGGTCGGACTTTATATAAAATACTAGCAAAATTATACTCAAAATGCCTCAAACAACAAGAAGTACCCAGCTTATGGAAGAAAAGTGATTCTTGTACATAATAAGTACGGGAAGATTTAAAGATCAGCCGTCCAATAAGCCTCTTATCAATGGTGTACAAAATTTTCACCAAGATAATATCCAAAAGAATACTAAAAAACTTAATAACGCACAATTAAGGGAGTAAGCAGGATTCAGAAGTGGATTTAGTACAATGGATCACACCAGGAAAAGAAAAGTCTTTGATCAGTGTGTCCTGCCCGTTATGACATATGGAAGTGAGATCTGGACACTCACATCACAGTTAGTTCATAAACTTCGAGTAGCACAGAGGAGAATGGAAAGATTTATGCTTGGCATTACTAGACGGGATAGAAAGACCTGCAAATGGATCAGAGAACAAACGAAAGTGAGTGACATCATTGGAAGAATAAATCAATTGAAATGGAAGTGGACAGGCCATGTCGCGAGGCTATGGGACGAAAGATGGACCAGGGCGGTCTTGGACTGGATACCGCTTGATTGCAAACGTCAACGGAGAAGGCCGAAAACACGATAGACTGATGATATTATTAAGTATATTGGACCCGAATGGCAGAGGAAAGTTCAGGACCGTGAAAGTTGGAAGCATGTTGAAGAGGCCTTCATCCTGCAGTGGAATGATACGGGTTAGTATATATATATATATATATATATATATATATATATATATATATATATATATATATATATATATATATATATATATATATATATATATATATACGTATATTGAAATACTTAAACGTTTTAATTGCATTCTATAGAATCGGGAAACATATTGAACCTTCTGTATTTTGTTACCGCTTATTTTAATACCATTTTGGAATTATTCCAATTGATTTTATGACCCGATTCCCATGCGTGTTGATAAATTCTAGATTTATTAAAATCATCGTTTCTAAGAAGGTTTTTATGTTCTTTTATTCTAACATCTAGTGGTCCAGATGTCTCACCTATATAAAATTTGCCACATTCGCAGGGAATTTTATAAACCACATTTTTCGTATTCTGTTGTGTGTTGCTTGATTTAGTTTTTGTTAATATATATCTAGGCGTAATTTTTGTTTTAAATGTCGTTCTTATGTTGTATTTATTTCCTACTCTTTTAATTGTGTCAGAAATACCGCGGATGTAAGGAATTGTAAGATTAATTGTTTGAGAGTTATTATTATTGTTATTAATAACTTGTCTGTTTTGTCTGGTATCAAAAGTTTTAAACGATTTATCTACACAATTTTTTGGGTAATTGTTTTTTATTAGAATGTGTTTGATGTGATTTGTTTCTTTTTGTCTTATATCACTGTCGGTACAAACAAGTTTTGCTCTGTCATATAAACTTTTAATTACTCCTATTTTGACTGATTTTTAGTGATTGGAAAAGAAATTGAGATACCAATCTGTGTTGGCAATTTATTCTCCCTCTCCGCCTCTAAAGTAAACTTAATTGTAGGCTCTCGAGAATTTATATCTTGTAAAGAAATATTTAGATCGTCAATGCTATGTTGCTACATAGCAAAAATATCATCAACATATAAAAGCCATATTATTGGCTTTTTAAGAGATTTACTTAATATGTTATTCTCGAGTTCCTCCATAAAGATATTACTCATTAAAGGCGAAAGAGAAGAACCCATTGCCATTCCGAAATTTTGCTGATAATAATCATTTTCTAATTGAAAATATGTTGTTTTTAAGCACAGAGTTAATAATTTCCAAATTGTATTTATGTTTAGTTTAGTGCGGTCTTTTAATGTTGTATTATGTTCTAATCTCTTTCTAATATAATAAAAAATGATTTATCAACTGGTACATTAGTAAATAAACCCACCACGTCAAAACTAACCATTAAATTTTGGATTGTAATTTTAATGTTCGAAATTTTATCTAAAAAATCTAAAGTATTTTTAATATATGAATTTGTTCTACCCGAAAGTGGATTTAAAATATTTAATAAAAATTTTGCTAATTTATAACATGAGGAATCTAGACTACTAACTATAGGGCGAAGTATTTGTATATTATATATTTTTGTATTTGTATTTGTATATTATATATTGTGTATTTTTGGTAGACCATAGCAATGACGTGGTTTACTATAACGTGGTGTAAGTTGTGATCTTTCTAGATCTGTAAATTCACATTTGTGTTTGTATAATGTATTGTAATTTTTGTCTCTATTTTTAATATTGGATCTGTATATATTTTAGCGTAATTTTCCTCATCAATTAAAGTTTTAATTTTGTTATTATATTCTGTGGTGTCCAGAATAACTGTGGCGTTACCTTTTTCTGATGGCAACATTTTAATAGTCTTTTAATTTATCTATAGCTAACCTTTCCTCAGGGTATAAATTTGATTTGATTTTAAATTGTTTTTCTAAGATAAGTTTTAATCTGATTGTGTATTCATTTGCGCTTTCCTTTTCACTTCACATTCATTTGCACTTTTCTGGTAATTTTTGGGCAACAGACTCTACTGCCAAAATAATGTCTAATTTGGAAACATCTTTCGATGTAATACTAAAATTTAGTCCTTTAGAAAGTACATACTTTTCAGAATCATAAAATATTTTATTTGAAAGGTTAACTACAGTTTTATTAATGAAATTTTTGCCTGTATGTTTATTAATGTGTTTATATCCCTATGCAAATTATATATGCTTCTGTTTGTATTAAATGGTATATGTAAACGTAAACCTTTTGGTATTATGTCACAATCTTTACATTTGTAAAGAAATGTTAAGCTGTTTTCAGAATGTTGTAGTTTAATATATTTACTTTCTAAATACCTAAATAAAAAAAAGAAAAAAATATATGAACTCGCCACAATCATTCCGACATTACTAAGGTATGGGTTGTTGACTGAGGATTGGGTCTCCCTATTCTTGACGACAGAGCATATGTCGGAACCTTGAAGAGTATAAACATGAAGAGACGAAACATATACCCTCCAACTGAAGGGATGGGTGGGGTTTGTGATGGGTGAGCTTGTGAAAAATGTACGGGTAAGGGTGCTTGTAACATGATAAGCCTAAAATAATTGCTAGTTTTTGTATTCTATGTGCAATCCATTGGGAAACTCTAACTTGTCGTTCCCACTTTGTGTCCTTCTAGTAGAAACCTTTTATTTTATTGTATAAATATTTGCCGAAATGTAAGCGGCATTTCCGAATCTAAACTCCGTAAATAAACCGCAAATCCATCCAGAAAAAGTCACTGTTTGGTGTGGATTTTGGTCCGGTGGGATCACTGGCCATTAATTCTTCCAAAATGAAGCTGCCGTCGCCAAAACTGTCACCGGCGAAAGGTACAGGCCTATGATAACCAATTTTTTAAGGCCTAAATTGGAAGATTTGGATTTCAACAACATTTGATTGTAAAAAGACAGCGGTACGTACCACACAGCGCATGCAATAATGGACCTTTTGCACAATAAATTCCACTGCATGGTTATCTCGCGTTTCGGCGACGTCAAATGGCTACCGGAATCGTGTGATTTAATGTCATTAGACTTTTCCTTCTGAGATTACGTTAAATCAAGGGTATCTATGCGAATTAAACGCAGACGATTTATGCCTTAAAAGTTGACATAGCTAATGCCATCAATGATATCGAGTCCAATTTATGCGGTCGAAACTATATAAGAAACTTTCCTTATTAGCCTTTTCATAGTAATGTTCCCCTGAAAAGATATAAATTTGCAAAATTCAAAAAAAAATTAAACATGTGAATGTTATCTCCCCAAATACGTCAGTTTTGTTTGTTGACATAGCATTCATCCAAAAATAGATCTCGTCGCTGAAGATTAAGAATCACATTTCTCGAATAAATCAGAGTCCACTTCGAACTGCTCCAGAATCCAATCAGCAAATGCTCGACGCTGCCTATGGTTGTTTCTCTTCAGTTCCTGGGCCAATTGAATTTTGTATGGGTGCTCGCCTAAGTCTCGATGCAAAATTCACCGAATTAAAGTCTGTGAAATGCCAAGTTCTTGGGCACGATGAGGAATTGACTGTCCCGGTTTATCCTTCACACTTTCGTTCACTGCAGCTATATTTTCTCCAAGCTTCACGTTTTTTTCACGTTGTTTGATTGTTTACTGAACCAATTGATTCAAATTTGTCCACCAACCGTTAATAGACCAATAATAAGCAATAGTCAACAGGCCGATTATGTTCACCGTAAACATTACGTAATGCAAGGAAAGTAGCTCGAACTGAGTCCTTATTTTGATAGTACAGTTTAAAGATTTGTACGCGATACTCAACACTGTACCTTTCCAGCATGATTTGCCAAACATTAATTACTATAACCTTCAAATTTGACAACTGTAGTTTCACAAATATGGCTATACGCTGTCAAAGTTTAAGCGCCCCTATTAGAAATGCCTTAATATATACTGTATATACTTTATGTACTGTATGTACTTTATATATGTATACTTATATTTTAGTTTATTCCGTATTTTATTTTTCATAAAGTACGAACTAATACGAACTTAACAAGACGAACTAATTTTAACTAATTATTGAACATATTGATTTAAATTAAATGCCTACTCAGCTAATTATAAGAGAGTTTAACGAAAAAACTAGTTCCATTTCAATGAATCGTTGTAAAGGGTCGACATTATTAAATTGAGGGTAACTCTGAGAAATTTGCATTAAACGAAATCGAAAAAGCGTCCCCACAAAAGACTGGAGCGCTTTCATTCATTAAAATTTGTTCACATGAAAAATTGTCATTGGTTTCGTTTTAGATTCTCGATTCTTTTTGTTTTAATTTATTTCTACGGTGTTTTTTCAAGTTGGGTGATTATATGTTTCGCTTTTCTTATATTCTACTTCGATACAATTGGTGTCGTAATATTAGATTTACTTTATGGTTTGTAGAGTTAATATATGTATATACATTAATACATGTGTATAGTGCACAGCATATATGCTGAATATACTGTATGTAGTGTATATATCAGTTTAGTATTTTAGTTTATTCTGTACTTTATTTGTTATAAAGATTATATATAATTATAATGTCACACAGCACGCATATTTCGCCATTTTAACAAGCCTAACTAATTTTAACTAATTAATGAACATTTCGATCTAAATTAAATGCCTACTGAGCTAATTAAACGAGAGTTTAACGGGAAATCTAGTTCCATTTCACAAGAATCGCTGTAAAGAGCTTATTTCAGGGTCGACATTATTAAATTGAGAGTAACTGTGAAAAATTTGCATTAAACGAAATCGAAAAAGCGTCTGCACAAAAGACTCTATCGCTTTCATTCATTAAAATTTGCTCACTTGAAAAATTGTCATTGACTTCGTTTTAGATTCTCGATTCTTTTTGTTTTGATTTATTTCTTCGAGGTTTTTTCGAGTTATTTTTCGCTCTTATATTCTATTTCAATGCGATTGGTATGATAATATTCCACTTTATAGATTGTACAATTAACACGAGAATATATTTTTCTTGTTTTTATACACTTAATATAAACTACTCTGAAAAAACACGAAGGAAGACACCATTAAATTTCCTAATATAATTAAGCCATGCATAAATGAGTATAAAACATTGCGGAGTTAATGGTTTCCCGATCAGATGGCGAGAGCAACAATTTATAATACAGGACATGGCAAAGCATTTAGTTATGCGAAATAAAAGGAAACTAGACATTTGTTTGAGATTTTGCCCAATCGGAAAAATTATACAAAGTTGTGAAAAAATCAGTTTCCTATTAAAAATTTAAACAAATATAAAAAAAATAAAATAAAGGTTTATTATAAATTTGTAACCTACAGCATAGTTTCTGAGTTTTGGTCAATTATGTTGAGGCTTACTAATGCAAACGCTTTAAAGTAACCTCAAAGAAAGAAGTCAGGAGCTATGAGACGCGGAGATCTTGGAGGCCATCTAAGCTTTTGATTTCTGAATACTAATTGATTTTAGAAATGTTAGTATAAGAATGTTATAACAACCTTTGTATTACAGTTTATAGCACCTATAATATGTCTATAACGCTCCGAACTTATGGTTTTTTTCTTTATCGTTCTACATTTTCAAAGAAAAGTCAAACCGTTCTTTGTTTGGAAGCACATTGGGCCTTTGATAAATTATTTATAGAACATATGTGCTCCAGTAACGTGAATTTTATTTGTTAACAAATTCTTTTTAGTAAAAATGGGCCTAATCAGAGATTCACAATTTCGGGTCAAACTTTTTACTTGCATATATAGGAGTTGAGAAGGCATGATTAAATTCTAGACGAATAGTAGTAGCTGAATCATTAAGATTAAGTTCTTGCACTGGTTGGATGTTGTGTGAATGCATATAAAAATTAGTATACTATCAAATTTCAAGCGGTATTATGTAATTTAAATATATAATATAGTACTATATATAATATAGTACTATATATAATATAGTACTATATATAATATAGTACTATATATAATATTATATAATGATATATTATATGTCCCGACGTTATACTTTTCTGAAGAAAATTTATCTTCATTTAGGAACAACAATAAAATCACTACCGCGAAAATAATTTTACCATCATACAAGGTGAAAGAGGACTAGGGGGGGGGGGGGGGTGAAAGAGGACTAGGAGGTCTAGAACATAATGAGAATATAGGGTTGTCCAAAAAGTTCGTAGGGAAGAGAAAGAGAAACGCAAATAGTTTATATTTTAGCAAATATTTATTTGATTTGATATGATATTGGTAGATAGTTGGATCCTGATTCCAACGCCTTCCCTTTTTGTTTATTCTGACCATTTTTCTTCAATTGAATCTGAGTTCGAAAACCGTACATGTCCAAAATCGTCTTTTCGAGAAAATCAATAAAAACCTATTGACGTTGAAACTACTTGGTATAAACTTTGTTCTAGCAACGATTTCAAACGGTTCGAAATCGTCCGGAGTTTGCGCAGACAAATGTACGTGTTCTAGCAAATTAAATTCAGGATTTCGACTACCAGTCAGATGTTCTAGCGACAACAAAATCCAGTTTGCAAACTTGCTGCAAACCGTTCAATTTAGTTTGTGACATGCGCAATAGTTGGAAATGTTCGTTGCTTTGTTTTGACTGTGGATTGTTTGGTTATGTGGGAGCTAATTTCTAAAAGTGTCAAATTTTTATTGTTTTGATGAGTTAACATCGACAAACTGCAAATTTTGTGACTATTCAGTTTTTGTGTTTTAAAACATTTCCGTAGGCATTTCAGGGAAAATGGCTCGCATATAAAAATTGACAAGCCTACTATCGACCCAGACTCATTTTTAAATAGAAAATATTTTTAATCCATCCAGGTGGGTTCAGTGAGGAAGAGTTATAACTTTTATTAAATCTATTTCAAACAATATTCATATTCCTTTTTTGATACCCTTCATACTTGTTTTAGGTTTGTTTTTTAATTATTTTCAGATGCAATCTGTGTGTGATCAGAATTTAAGGATAAGAGATATTTTTATCGGATATCCCGGCTCTATTCATAACAGCAGGGCTTTGGAAATTCATCACTATGTGCAGAATTGATTGATAGGTGTCACGATTTTTATTTACTGGGGGGTAGTGGTTATCTTTGCATGAGAATTGAAATTTGCAAACCCAATAAATACCCAAAGATAGACGGAACCTCACAGCTATAGAAACAAACTTCAATTCAAAGTTATCTACAACCCATTATTTTATCGAACACAGTTTTGGCTTACTTAAACCGAAATGGTGCCAGCTGTACTATATTAAGTAAAAAAAAATGATATAGTGCATTTCATTTGGGCCTGCAGTGTACTGCACAATTTATTTATAAGAGATCAATTTCATCTTGATGAAGTTCAGCCAAACATAGAAAAACCCCCTTTTACTTCTAATTATTGATGGAAGGAATATGAGGAGGAAATTAGGGATACTGCTGATCACAGACCTTTGTAACTCCATAAGTTTTAAGATAGTATTATTGATTGATTTTTCCGTTACTTTGTGATAGTGACTGTGATTTTACTTTGTTATCTATCACTTTTATTCATATAATATTTATTATTATAAATAAAAGTGATAGATATTAAAAAAAGTAAAAAATTGTTTATTCCTTTTTTTAAGATAGTATTAATATTGTTGTATTTTGGATAATTTAAGCTCAAATAGGATAGATTTTTAAAAACAGCACATAAATTATAAGTAAAAGCTCCTTTAGAAGAATTCTAAACAAACTTCTTTTGAATGGTTTGACTTTCTTTTTACTTAGTGTATAATTTGCTTTTATATTATTTCGTCATAATTTAAATATAACTTTCATGTTGACTGTATGTCTTATTGTGTACCCAAGGCTTGCCAACAAATATTTTATTTTAAGTAATGTAACATTAAACTCAAAGAGAGATTTATCGTTTTCGACCCACGGTTGTATAGCTTAGATATAACATCTTTCTTTTTTCCCTCAGTAAACTATTCCATGCATTTTTTTGTACAGCTGAAAAATAAAACAGCTACTTTAAAAGTTAAGCCAAACTTGTTAAAACTCAGTAACTAACCTACACGCAGGTCCTACATTCTTCGCATTAACGTGTTTTTCCCTCTTAGAAACATATGCCTGACCTTGCAAACGTGCTGTTTTTATGGCGTTGTGTTTCTAACTAGCGGCATCCCTTTTTCTTTTTCTGCTTCCACTACCAGCATTATCAACATCTCCACTATCACTGGATAATATCATTTTACCTGAAATTGTTGAAAAACCGCGAATATCAAGCTATTTTTTGCAATACTCATACGCACGAAGCAAACTCTGTGCTTGTAAACAAACAACTGCCTATTATTTTGTGGTTGAAATGAAAAACCGTAGAAATTCCGGACATGTTCGGTTTTTCTCATTTCAGGGGTGCTACCAGCTGTACTACGTTAACGGCTAAGTATAGAGTACGGTCTTTATGCTTAATCGATGAAGAAACACACTTTAAACAAAATAGCTATCTTATTTCCAAATGTAAAAATTTTGGACTTGTTCGGTTTTCGAATTCACCGATTCAGTTGTTGCCTTCAGCTGATCTTTTTTTTTTTTATTAGAAAAACACCCAACACCGGAGGCATTTTTTAGAAATATAATCTGATGATACGTTGATCAATAATCGTTGATCAATAATTTTAATTTCCCTAACTTAACTAGGGTAAAATCTTAAACCCTTAAAGTCCTACTCATTAGTCTGGCTTAGAGTCTGACAACTTAATTATACTTAAACCTTAAACGAACGTACATCACAAAACAACATTGTACTAGGCTTTTGCAATGGCACAATATCTTGGCTAACCAAAAAGTCTTCACTCTCTCGAGTCTCTTCGTCAGGTTGGTGCTGTCGCGAATCTGGATTGCTTCAACATTCACGTGTTAATGCAGCATGACTTCATGACTTTTTACCAGTCTGATAATGGTTTGGTCAACAATTTCAATCTGAGAGTCTCGATAAAGATCACGATTACTGATGTACCAAGGGGCATTGACAATGATATTCAATACTTTGTTCTGGAATCTCTGGATGGCTAGAATGTTACTCTTGCTCTCAACCCTAGAACTTATATAAGAATGTGTCTATATAATAGTATTTTGTTGTATGTTGATAGACTCGAGTATTTATCAAGTAGCCAGTACATTTTTTTGTATATTATGTCGAGCTTTTCTCTTTTCTTGTCAACATAGGCCTTCCAGCGAAGTTTGCTTCTAATATAAAGCCTAGAAATTTAGTTGTATCGGCATAAAGGTTCGGGGCATTATTTATGTTAATTGGTATTTGTTAGTTTCTTTTATTTAAGAAGTTAATATAAATATATTGGGTTTTGTTCAATTTGATGCGCCACATTTTGGACTAAACGCTGAACTAACTTCTCTGTTTTCTAAATAATAAGCTCATATTAATATAAATTTCCACTATATTTAAAATTGTATGTATAACAGTTGTTTTGATGTATAGTGCCCTTTTCAAATATGAACTATGGTAAACTAACTGTGAGAAAAGTAATTATAACCTAAACTGTCCATCGACCTAATAATGCTATAAAATATGATAGTTGGGAAGTACATTTTTTCACTGTCTAGGAGGACAATATTTAAAAGTTATCGTTTAAAGTATGATTTTTTAACATTAAGTGCTAAGCATAATGATAATTATTTTGTTGTTTAGTATAACTTCTTTTATGTTCATTGAACTAATAAAGAAAAACCTGTTTGTCCAACAAAGACTTTTGGATACAACCCGCACTCAATTAAATACATTCCTGATTTACAAAGTTTGTTTTTGTTTTTGTTTGTTTGACTTTTATTGTTGAAGTACAAACTTCTTTAGCCGCGTTGAGCGTTTTTCGGTAGGGGCAAAACTTATGTTACGCTAGACTGGTGACGCCAATTGTGTTTTAACGTGTTTTAAATTAAATTGTGTTTTAGATTTTCATTATTTTAATTGTTTAATTGTAAAATCACCGTGCAGTACAAGAATGAATACTTAATATGCTAATATTTTTATGTACAAAAATGAATTACAAAAACAAAGCATTTATTTTCGAATATTTCCAATATTGGTATCAATATTTTTTGAAAAAATTGAGAAAAATGTGATATTATTTTTTTTTTTAATATTTAATCTCTGCAATACATCGTTCAATGAATATTTCATAGTGGCTTAGGATTTATCTTACTAGCGTGGTAAAACAGATTTCTAGTTGTTCGATAGTATTGTTGTCGCGGATTTTAAAATAAAAGGTCTATAAAATTTTATAACAGATTTAATTTCTCAAAATTATTGTTTATTGGTTTAAATTGTCAGAAATAAAATACGTGTTTTGTTATTTTTTGCAAAATGATTATTTATAAACTTATATCATTCAATTTCACCACTAGAATTTTACAAAAAAGTATTGTAATAGAATTAGTTTTTCTAAATGTCAATTTTCAATATTTGTTTAGATTCTCAATCCTACGTGGAAAAAAATTATACATTTAAAGAATGATTCATTTAAAAATTCAAAAAAAAAACAGTTATTCCAAAGTTTCATGTTTTCACTGCTGTCGGCAGTCCCCATGATTGCCTACCTTTTTTTTAACATAGATCTTGCAGCAAAGTCTTGCATCTAATGTAATGTCTAGATATATAGCTGTATCGGCGTAAATAATCTGGGCATTATGTATGTTAATTGGTATTTGTTATGTTTATGAAGTTAATATGAATAGTTTTTAGTTATGTAGTTTTCTAAGAGTCATCATTTGTTTGCAGGCTGTTTCAATTATTTCTTCATCTTTCAATATTTTAAAAAAATCACCATTCTTAATATTTTTAAACCTTCAACATGTTCTGATATCAACGAGCAACAAGAATATTAATGACATTTGTAGAATTAATGGGATTGTTATGCTTTCGAAACTCATAAAGCATCTAAAGTCTAATATAGAACTTTGCTCTTCCATTTTTATAGAATTCATCTACTTCTTTTTTCAAAATTTAACAATAACTACACTAAATATCAATATATTTATCTAGAATTTAGATTATGTTAAACTATTGTCAGTAGACAACAATGTTTTTAAAATGTGAAGAAAACTTATGGGTATCAATAAAGTATAATTTTAAATATTCCGTTATAGATCAGCAAATATGACCACTGTTAGATCAATAGAATCTAGAATAGAATCTGATATTTTAGATATGATTTTTTGATTCTATATGAATTTAAATATAATTCAAAAAATATATTCTTACTAGCTTGTACGGCAGACGTTGTTCTGCCCTTTGCGGTAGGTGACGCGATATTTTTTTTTAAATATAGAACTTGTTAATAACTTGACTACAATGCCGCCTGTCGGATCCTAGCAGAGCTATGAAGCATCCTCTTGACAAAACAAATATAATGTGGGAATAGGACCTCAATCGGTCAAGTCGTTCAGGAGTTACACGATCACTATAAGATGCACCAACTATTATATATACTACTACCCACCCTATACAAATTTCCTTTCACTTTTATCTATATCCATTGAGCATCAATAAAGTATAATTTTAAATATTCCGTTATAGACCAGCAAATACGACCATTGTTAGATCAATAGAATCTAGAATAGAATCTGATATTTTAGATATGATTTTTTGATTCTATATGAATTTAAATATAATTCAAAAAATATATTCTTACTAGCTTGTCCGGCAGACGTTGTTCTGCCCTTTGCGGTAGGTGACGCGATATTTTTTTATAAATATAGAACTTGTTAATAACTTGACTACAATGCCGCCTGTCGGATCCTAGCAGAGCTATGAAGCATCCTCTTGACAAAACAAATATAATGTGGGAGTAGGACCTCAATCGGTCAAGTCGTTCAGAAGTTACACGATCACTATAAGATGCACCAACTATTATATATACTACTACCCACCCTATACAAATTTCCTTTCACTTTTATCTATATCCATTGAGCATCAATAAAGTTTAATTTTAAATATTCCGTTATAGACCAGCAAATACGACCATTGTTAGATCAATAGAATCTAGAATAGAATCTGATATTTTAGATATGATTTTTTGTTTCTATATGAATTTAAATATAATTCAAAAAATATATTCTTACTAGCTTGTCCGGCAGACGTTATTCTGCCCTTTGCGGTAGGTGACGCGATATTTTTTTATAAATATAGAACTTGTTAATAACCTGACTACAATGCCGCCTGTCGGATCCTAGCAGAGCTATGCAGCATCCTCTTGACAAAACAAATATAATGTGGGAGTAGGACCTCAATCGGTCAAGTCGTTCAGAAGTTACACGATCACTATAAGATGCACCAACTATTATATATACTACTACCCACCCTATACAAATTTCCTTTCACTTTTATCTATATCCATTGAGCATCAATAAAGTATAATTTTAAATATTCCGTTATAGACCAGCAAATACGACCATTGTTAGATCAATAGAATCTAGAATAGAATCTGATATTTTAGATATGATTTTTTGTTTCTATATGAATTTAAATATAATTCAAAAAATATATTCTTACTAGCTTGTCCGGCAGACGTTGTTCTGCCCTTTACGGTAGGTGACGCGATATTTTTTTATAAATATAGAACTTGTTAATAACTTGACTACAATGCCGCCTGTCGGATCCTAGCAGAGCTATGAAGCATCCTCTTGACAAAACAAATATAATGTGGGAGTAGGACCTCAATCGGTCAAGTCGTTCAGAAGTTACACGATCACTATAAGATGCACCAATTATTATATATACTACTACCCGCCCTATACAAATTTCCTTTCACTTTTATCTATATCCATTGAGCCACATTGTCTATTATACGGTATCATTTTTAAATTTAAATACTGTAAACAGGGAAAGATGTAGATCAATTCTTCTATTGGAACCTTTGGTGTGATGCACTAAACTTGAAGAGATTTACCACTAAACACCAAAACACTTTTTTGAACTGCTCGACGCACGTTTCGCTAATCATGTTAGCATCATCAGGAGATGATTTAATCTCAGATTAACTGCTCGACACACGTTTCGCTAATAATGTTGGCATCATCAGAAGATGATTTAATCTCAGATTAAATCATCTCCTGATGATGCTAACATGGTTAGCGAAACGTGCGTCGAGCAGTTCAAAAAAGTGTTTTGGTGTTTAGTGGTAAATCTCTTCAAGTTTAGGGAAAGATGTAGTTAAGGTGTAGAAGTTGATGCGCTACAGCCCCATCTAGTGGCGAGGTACAACAAAGTGGCTACGCAAATATTCACCGTGTTCAAATACCTATGCTTACCAGTTTTCATAGGGATGTGTTATACGTTGTTTAAGATAATGTCCTGCATCACCATCTAGTGGCAACTTTCAACAAAATATATGTGCCAACTTTCATGGTGACTGATTAAACGGTGTCGGAGTTTATCGATTTCATATATATCAACATTCATTAAACTACAGACCACTAAATTCACTTACGTGAATTATAAACTATAACAAACATGTAATGGTCCCATATTCAGTAGATTTTTTTTAGTTACTGATCTTTAAATTAAAATGCCGTAAAGGCTGGAATGAACATTTTTATAGAATTTAAGTTAAGTAGTAGATTCATTTTAAATAATAGAACAAAGACTTATGTCTACATTTCCACTACATTCTAAAATTGTATCACTGTTTCGACATACAGTGCCTTCTCAAGATGCGAAAATACACTCTATGTCGAGGCATATAACAGATGAAATAATAATTTACTTCGGTAACCACAAGAAAAATATTCATTTTTCTTCATGGTGAAACTTAAAGTTCAGTCTGTGCTTTTATATTTATTTTCTGGAGGATGACACATGACGCTTTTTATATACTGTATTATGTACATAAGATTAGATTTTTCTTTTTCCATAAGCATTGTTCATTTTTGTTACATATCTTTTTTTAATATTTTAATCATTAGACATATTCAATTTTCGAGTCACTATATACTGAAAATAAAGTATTTATTATATTTTATGAAAATAATAACTAAACGACCTAATTAATATAATTTTACAATATACAAATTTTAAACCAAATAATAATATTTTAAATATCTATGAGCTTATCAATAAAATGAAAAATATAAAAAGTGAAACTAATTTCTTTTGACATAAAAAATTAAAATTATTCTTGAGTATTGGATTAAATGAAGTAATAGAATTTGTTGACAAATTACGTCTTAAAATTACATTATATTTTAGAGCCAGTTTTAGTCAGTTTGGATCAGAAATATTTTGAATTGGATAATAGTATATTTTGGATTTAGTATATTTAAAGCTACGGATTGGGTATACGCAATGACAGAGGGCATCGGCTAATTCAGTTTTGTCAAGAGAAAGATCTGGTGGTTGCTAATACGTTCTACAATCTCCCACCAAGACGACTATACACTTGGACATCGCCGCAAAATAGTGAAAATCATATAGTACGCAATCAGATAGATTATGTGATGATTAATCAGAGATTCAGAAATAGTGTAAAGTCAGTAAAGACCTACCCAGGTGCAGACGTAAATTCCAACCACAACCCCCTAGTGGCAAGGGTGAATATACAACTAAAGAAACCAGCTCAAAAGTCGAGACGAAAACAAATTGATCTCAACGGTCTTAATGACGTAACCATCAGAGAGAAAATAAAATTGGAGATAGACAACAATCTTAGCAACTTAAATATGTCGGAGGATAACAATAAGAATTGGGACGACTTTAAAATGGCACTAATGGAACCAACAGAAAAATACTTGAAGAGACTCAAACCTAAAAAAGAACAAGGTTGGATTACAAATGAGATATTAAACTTAATGAATACACGTAGGGAAAGCAAACACCAGCCTAACTATAAAAACATACAGAAACAACTTCGCCAGAAAGTCAGAAAAGCCAAAGAAATATGGTTTACTCAGAAGTGCGAAGAAATAGAGATCCTACAGAAAAAACACGACCAGTTCAATTTACATAAGAAGGTGAAGGACTTAATGGGGTATCAAAGGAAAAGAACAAGATCATTTTTAGTGGATGAGAAGGGTCTAATTATAACAGACATAAAGGATAAACTTGTAACATGGACGAATTACACGAAATCCCTTTTCGCGGACACACGATCAGGACAGTCAGAGGAACCGGCTGAAGAAGACAGTGGTCCAATAATAACAACTGCAGAAATAAAATATGCATTACAAAATATGAAGACGGGCAAGGCAACAGGACCAGATAATCTACCAACAGAACTCCTCAAGCTCCTAGAGGACGAACATTTGAAAGTGTTACAGAGACTGTTTAATGAAATATACAGAACTGGTAAAATCCCAAAGGAGTGGTTTGTCTCCACGTTCATAACCATCCCTAAGAGAAACAAAGCTAATAAATGTGAGGATTACAGGACAATTAGTCTCATGGGACACACATTGAAATTATTTTTGAAGATCATACACCACAGATTATATTCAAAGTTAGAGGAACATATAGGCAACACGCAATTTGGTTTTAGAAAGGGCCTAGGAACGCGTGAAGCCCTGGTAGCATACAATATACTTATGCAACGAAGCCTGGATGTAAATAAAGATGTATACATATGTCTTATCGACTATAACAAAGCTTTCGATAATGTCAAACATGACATCATGATAAAATTGCTGAAAGACAAGGGTGTAGACACGCGAGATATAAGAATAATCTATAACTTATACTACAATCAGAAGGCAGTGGTAAGCATTGACAACTACAACTCAGAGGAAATTGAGATTATGAAAGGCGTAAGACAAGGATGTATAATGTCTCCAACATTGTTCAATTTATATTCTGAAAACATTATGAATGAAGCACTTGAGGATGAAACAGCCGGCATAATAGTGAACAGAATACCAATCAATAACATCAGATATGCTGATGACAGCATTGTAATGACAGAATCAATGGAGGACCTGAACAGAGTAATGGAAAAAGTAAGAAAGGCAAGCGAAGACCTCGGATTAAGCTTGAACACGAAAAAGACAAAGTTCATAGTCATTACAAAGAAAAACATCAATAATGCAGAATTGCGTATTCAGGGGGAGCAAATAGAACGAGTAAAAAAATACCGGTATTTGGGCACAACAATAAATGACAACAACGACGATACACCGGAAATTATTGCTAGAATAGAACAGGCAAGAAGTACTTTCGTAAGATTGAGAGGCGTCTTATGTAGCAAAGATTTGTCGCTGACTCTTAAACTAAGACTAATAAAATGCTACGTCTGCTCTGTACTCCTCTACGGAATGGAGGCATGGACATTAAACAAATATACACAGAATAAACTGCTATCCTTTGAAGTGTGGATGTACAGAAGGGTCTTAAGAATCGCCTGAACCAAGAAAGTAACAAACAAGGAAGTTCTGAATCGCGTGAATAAGGAAGAAAATGAGCTGCTGGCAGACGTGAAGCGACGTAAACTACAATATCTGGGTCACGTCATGCGCGCAGAGAAGTACCAACTGATACAAATAATTATGCAAGGAAAAATCCAGGGCAGGAGAAGCATCGGTAGAAGAAGGATGTCTTGGTTACGTAATTTGAGAGAATGGTACAACTGCAACTCCAACCAACTGTTCCGAGCGGCAGTGTCCAAGATCAAAATAGCTAACATGATTGCCAAACTCCGGACCGGAGAGGGGACATGAAGAAGAAGAAGAAGAAGAAGAAGAACGATGTTTTTTTTTAATGATGGTGTAATAATAGGAAACTTTTTAAGTCTTCTGCTTGCTGAAATTTTTATAGATAACTTAGAAACTGAAATAAATCAACATCATGTGTATACATCAGATATACTTATTTGTTTTACATTTGAATTGTATCGGCCTCTACATAAGGAAAAGTCATATATATGCAATAAAATACTTTTTTAGTTAAAATGTCCAATTTATAACTAATGTTTAACGCGTTTAGCCAGCAGTATTGCTTCACCAGAAATAAATATTTCCGATATTCAAACGGGCCTAAATAAAAATCCTTTCTAAAATAAAATATTTATTTTTGGGAAATTCACTCTAGACTCTAGACCCTATTTCTTGCCTGCATAAATTCAATAAACGCGATTTATTCAGGTCTCTTTGTCAGTCCACGGGATGTGACTATTAAATAACGAGACTGTAAAATATTTTATTTTGATTTCATACATATTTACTTATTATCGCCTACAATATACAATATCCTCTATCCCTACAACGCTCCATGCAAATCTTCCATTATTCGAAACAGTGCTGGAAGTCTTCTTCTGTCAGTTCCTTCAGAACGCGTGCCGCTTTCACTTTCACATCTTCAATGGACTAAAATCCTGTTCCTTTTAATGCAGATTTCACTATAGGAAACAGATAGAAGTCGCACGGCGCATGATCCGGTAAATAAGGCGGATGGTCTAACACTGGGATGCTGTACTTGGTTAAAAACTTTTCGACAGATAATGAGAAATGAGCCGGCTCTGGTGGAGAACCCATGATTTGTCCTTCCACAATTCGGGTCGTTTTTTCCTTATTCTTTCACAGAGGTCAGCAAGAAAGTGAAGGCAGTAATGTTGTTTAATAGTTTGACCTTCAGGAAACCAGTGAAAGTACATAATTCCATGGATATCGAAAAACAATCATCATTGTTTTGAATTTTGATTTTCTCCTTCGAGCTTTTTTAACTCGGTAAATTTGAGCTCTTTCAGTGCATGAATTGGCGCTTCGTTTCAGGATCATAAGTAAAAAACCACGATTTGTCACATGTTATTAACGTTTCCAATAGGTTTGAGCCATTTTCAATGGCATTCAAAATGTCAGTACAAACATTTTTGCAAGCTTCTTGTTCAAACATGACAGTTTTAGGCACCATTTTATAAATAAAACACTTCATGCTAAACAGCTTGCCAACCAGCGACCAACTGTTAACTTCATGCTAAACAGTTAGTCACCGGCCTTTGGCACATGCGTACTTCTGTAACAGCGACAGTCTCATTATTTAATAGCTACACATTGTATTAAACTTACCATGTGGTTTAATTGTTTTGTTTTTATTTTGTACATTAAGTATTTTGTAATCACTGTTAAAACAATAATATTATAAACGTAGAATTATGTTTCTAATTAAGAAAACTTCTTTTGTTTCCTTTAATCCTAGATTGAGAAATGTCAAGAAATGAATTAAAGGAGATGAAAAAAGATTTCTCTATCTGAAACATATTTCTAATTCCTGTATTAAACCTCTACAGGTAAGAAATAACATCTGTTTGAATTTTCTAAAAGTGGAACTTTTACTGTAGAAACGTAATTTGTACTTATAGCCTTTTCAACATAGAAAATATTTATTTATGCTAGTCAAATGCTTGAAAAGTGGAAATTATGACAAAAAAGTATTTTACTTAAGATATATGTTAATAATATAATTTGATTCATAGATACAGATAAAAAACTAAATTAGTTTTTAATTTACATGACTTTCATACACAATAACATTCAATTTAAGTTGAAGAAGAACAAAATAACAGAATGAACTTTTTACCAATGACTAGAACAGATAATCCAAATTATTTTGCAATTTTTCATAAACCATTTCATACAGATACAGATATAAATAAAAAATCATATCATCCTTGTCCACAAATTGATAATGGTGGCATCTAATTAATTTACACATGGACTCTTAAACATCCAAACCTTTGGTGTGAAACACTAAACTTGAAGAGATTTACCACTAAACACCAAATCACTTTTTTGAACTTCTCGACGCACGTTTCACTAACCAAATCATCTCCTGATGATGCTAACATGGTTAGCGAAACGTGCGTCGTTCAAAAAAGTGATTTGGTAATTAAATAATTAAATATAATTAAACAGATAATTGGTACCAACCAGCCCAAAAATACCCTGTTGTACCTTTATAACTTCATCCTTGTCCAGGCCACTTCCAAGTTTGGATGTAGGGAAACCGACAACCACCAGGGGTCATCGTATAGAAACTTGGTGGCGCTCAACAGGATAAGTATGAGGTCAGGAGTACAAAGTATATCAGGAATTCATAACGAGATAGCCGTGTGTTGGTGCAATCGAACTTTACAATGCCAACCACTTCAGATGGGGATCAAGATTGATAACTACTAAAGGTTGAGAGCTCATAAAAGAGCTCATTAAATATATCGACAAAAATAATTAAAATACTTTATCTACTGGTAGGTCCACATACTGGCCTAGTGATAGGAACAAAGTAGCGGACACTATTGACTGTTTTACTAAAAATATTCCTACTAGCAATTGTCTAACAGAACAAAGCCTAGATCTTTCTTTGGATGATTCCCCCATAATAGTAGCAGTTAGTTTGAACATCATTAATGTAGGAAAACCAACTGTACTCACTAATAAAAAAAAACGAACTGGGGTTTGTCTAAACAGTTGCTTGATGAAAGAATATATACTGATATCCTAGAAAAATCTTCTGAAAACATAGACAAGGCTTTAGAAGATCTAACTATTGCAATACAACAAGCCGCCTGGGATGTAACCCCCGAAATGAGTAGTCAAATTTAGAATCAGAATTGCTCTGCAATAACAAAACAGGCAATTGCCAAAAAACGAAGACTACGGAAAAGGTGAATGATAATTAGAGTTCCAGAAGACAAGACAATAATTAATAGAGTGATGAAAGAGGTAAAACAATTACTCAGTAATGAAAAGAATGAGATAATTCAATATTCTTTGAAGGTATTACTCCTACGGAAGGTACTGAAGGTACTGACTTTGAAGGTACTGACTACTCTTGGTGGAAGGGTACAGTAAACATTAATAAAACACAAGAGACCATACCATCAATCAGAAAACAGGATGGAACTTGAGCGAGAACAGATAGTGATAAGGCTGAAACTTTTGTAATACCTCCAGCTAATGTTCTTCAGCAATTTCCAATGAAATCTTTACGAGTAGAGGAAGACATAACCTCATATCTTGAAACACCATTGCAAATGACAGTGCCCATTAAAGCTATAAAATTAATGAAGTTAAGACTATGATTCATAGAAACCTCAACTCAAAGAAAAGCCCAGGATTTGAATTTATCACTGGGCAAGTTCGTTAAACAATAACCCGAGCATTAGTTATATATAATAAGCATTAGTTACTTATACATTCCTTACACAAATTTATAATGCTATCCATAGAGTCAGCGATTATCCGTCACAGTGGAAAAAAGGACAAATCATATTGATACCCAAACCTGGAAAACCCACGGAGGAAGCATCATCATATAGACCCATTACATTTCTGCCTGTCTTCTCAAATATTTTATAAGTTATTTATAAAGAGACTAAAAGCATTGCTTGACGAACTAAATATCATTTCAGAACACCAATTCGGATTTCGCGAAAGACACACAACAATCGAATAAGTGCACAGGCTAGTGAAAAGTATTAATAACGCTTTTGAAGATAAAACGCACTGCTCGGTTGCATGCTTGAATATTACACAAGCCTTTGATAGAGTATGACACTTAGGTTTACTATACAAACTTAAATCAAAAGTTCCTATACGTAACAGGTATTGCTATCATACTTAACGAACAGAAACTTCGCTGACAGATATATAAGAAGAAATATCTAACATATATCCGATAAAATCAGGAATACCACAAGTTAGTGTCTTGGGTCCCAGACATTTTAAAATCTTCACTGCTGACCTACCAAATACGTCTATAACTACCTTTACAGATGACACCCCGGTTATGGCAATTAGCAGGGTACTAAGATATGCATCTGAAAAGCTTCAGGAAGCTCTTGATGAAATAGAAGAATAGGTAAAAAATGGCACTTAAAAATCAACGAGGCAAAATCTCAGCAACTCACTTTCGCCTTAAGGAAAGGATCATGCCCGATTATAACATTTAACTCCACCAGACAGATTGGGCAAAATGCCTTGGAATGAGACTTGACCGAAGACTAAACTCTAAACTGCACATTTTTATGAAGAGTAAGAAACTTGACTTTATCCAAAAAAAATATCCAAATGAAATTATCCAAACTCTACTGGCTAATAGGATTTCTACTTTGATTCTACTACTAAATAGGATACTATTTCTATTTTCATCCAAAATATTGTTTGTTAACAACTTAACCAGCTACACAGTGATCCTCAAACCCGTATGGAGTTACAGCATACAACTGTGTCCAATGAAGAAATACTTCAAAGATTCCAGACCAAAACTCTGAGAATAATAACTGATGCTCCTTGGTCCGTGACAAATCAAACTGTACATAGCGATCTAAAAATAAAGGCTGTATTGGAAGAAGCCTTGTGTGCGCGTGCGAAGTATCTATCGCGAAACCCCCATGATACCAGCCTCCTGGATAATAGCCAAAAGATGCAGATACTGAAACTCTGTAATACTTTAGAGATAAGATGTGGAATTTAAGATAGAATTAATATTATTCCACTATACTAGTTATAAAGAACCTAAGTTCCTGTTCATGTTGTACCTTTAATGTAAGCTACTAACCCCTGATGCTTAATTCTTGGAGATTTAACACATCGTGCATTGTCGTGCTGGAGTTTATATCTCATGTATCAGCTTCCCTAAATATTTTATAAATTGACTTAAAATTTTGTATTTTTAACCAGATCACTGTAAAGCATTGGCAAATGAGAAATTTACGAGACATTTTTTTAGAGCAAAATTGTAGCCGCAGTAGCTGTTAATTCAATTTGTTTTGTAACCATGTTTGAAAACTGTTTCACACCAAAACTTCGACAACGACGTTTGTGGTTTTAACAAGATGTGGCCACTGTTCCAACAGCCAGAGCTTCGATAAATGTTGTTCGGAGCTGCATTCCTTAATCGATCAATTTCTAGCTTTAGCACTATCCAGTGCCCTCCTCTGTTACAGGATTATTCGATGTGCGAATTTTATTTTTGGAGGTACATGAATCACGTCGCATATTACGTCTCGCATATTAAATAATTGTAGACCATTATACGTGACAACGATAATGAGATGTTGGAGTGGCGGCAGAAAAATGTCCATCAATTGAATGAATTCTGCACTCATTTGTTTGGCTTTCGGGTCATTGATTTTTATGATAATATTTTTAATGTTATTTTTTTTTAATTTTATTTTAAATAAAATGATTGCATAATTATGATGTACTATACATATAGTATACTATACACACATACACACACAGATATATATATATATATATATATATATATATATATATATATATATATATATATATATATATATATATATATACTAAACATATTTCGCCATCTTAACAAGATTAATTAATTTGCACTAATAAAGACATATTTGGAACTAAATTAAACGTTTGGTGAGCGGATTAAGGGAAAGTTAAGGAAAGTTAAACGAGAAAACTAGTTCCATTTCACACAAATCTCTGTGAAGCAATTGTTTGAGGCTCGACATTATTAAATTGGGGGTAACACGGATAAATTTGCATTAAACGAAATCGAAAAAGCTTCTCCACAAAAGATCCGTTTAATTTAATTTGTTAAAATTATTGACATGAAAAATAATTATTAGACTTTTTTAGAGTTTTAGAGTTTAGAATTTTTTTCGGGTTGGGTGATTATACAGCATTTTTGAAAAAGTTGTGAAAAAAAAAGAAAGTATTGTATTTTTCATAATTTCATTGACATCAAATTATTCTTCTATATCAAATAGCATTTAAGAAACAAGTTCACTTGTCGGATTGTTATTTTGAGTTGTTGAAATGTACGAGGTCGGTGTTCGTATACTTTATTCTTGAGGTAACCCCACAAGAAATAATCACAAGCTGTAAGGCCGGACCTTACAGCTGATTGAGGAGGTCAAATGATGCCTCCATTCCGGGCGATCGCCCGATTCGGGAACCCGTTGCTGAGAATGGCCATGTTTACCAGAGCAGAGTAGCTCATGCCCCCATCTTTCATCATTGACCTAATAATGCTGAAGCTGCGGAATGAAAACTGTGCGCAACATTTCAGAATACCGCACAGAATTAATAGTTTCTGCTCGTCCACGCTCATCCTAAAAAAAGGCCTATGATTCCTGATAAGGAAATTGCTCACCAAACTGTGACCTTGGCCGAATGAAGATATTTTTGATGGAGTTGGTTGAGGGTACCATAGGTGAAAATGCGCTTCACACTCATTCAAAAGTTGTGGACGATATCCGCATTTAAAAAACCTTTCAGAAAAAGTTGTCGGGCTTCAGGTTCATTGATGGCCTGAACAACTTGGATTTTATAGTTGTAATGGTGAACATCAACCCCTAAAATCCGTCGGACTGTTCTGTCTAAAATTTCAAACGCAACGCTTTGTCAATGTGCCTATCTCCGAGAGCTTCTTCCCACAGCTGCTCTCACATACTCAATATTTGCTGGAATACTTACTCTTCTCGCATTACCACTTCTACTGTGTGCGGTTTCTTCACTGTTTTCAAAGTTTTCAATTTAGAACTTAATCGAATTAACTGAGAGAACTGCGCGATTATAAAGAATACAGAAATGCGTACGAAAATGAGACTGAGTATTAAGTATACGAACCGGATTCATAAAATGGCTTTACGGAAAACACTCGCTGGTGTTTCGACCAGAGTTCCATGATAACTAAAATGCTTTGAGCTAGGGACGCAATGGTGACCTTGATAATTGGCCCCGCCCACTTCACTGGTCATGTGACAGCTTTCAAATATGCGGGATCGACAGCCGCACCCTGTATGTGTATCTCTACCTATATTGTGATCCCATACGATCCGTATTACTACTTTATGAATTCAAGCATTAATACAAAATTATATTTTTCGTATTTAATATATTTTTTTTTTAATATATAATTATATTATATATATAATTATATATTATTATTATATATTATTTTTTAATATATAATTATATATTTAATATATAATTATATTTTTCCTGTCCATATTTTTAATAATAAATGTTATAAACTACCCTAGAAGAAAACACGAAGGAAGGCAAGAAGAAACCATCACCATTAAATAACGATAATTATATTTAGGCCGAAATCACTACAACATATTAGGTAGTTAATGATCCCGATAGAATCTTCGAAATGAACAATTTATAATGACATCAGCCATGCAAATATTTTATTTTATTGATGAACATGATAATTGGTATTTGAAATGGTTCAGATCTTCTTCGATAGGGAAAATTATAAAGGATGGTGCAAAAATAAGTATTCTATTTGAAGTTTAAACAAATATATTAAAAGCCAGTCGCGTTGACGCGAACGGTAAAGCGGCGATCTGCCGCTGATGTGCCGAAACCGCTTTGACGCGGTAGTTGGTTCGATTCCAGCGTTCGGATGGTTGTTTTTCTTTCATTCTTGTGTTCGTCTTTCTTGCTACCTCACACACACACACCTACCTACATATACACAAACACATATCCACACTTAAATGTTTGTTTCTAGACAAGAGTGTAAAATCTTACAACAAATTATCCCTCTGTCGCGCCAGTTAAAGACTGCGTAAGGCCAGATGCCTTCTGTTCTATGTTGATCACTCGCCAGTCGGTAAGCTTTCTGATAGATTTATGGGTAAGCACCTAACGAAGGGTTGACAGTCTGAGGGGGTGCAGGCCAGGGTTGTCGGTGGCTGATGACTGCGGTTCGGAACCCACGTTAAGCTGTAGGTCCAGTCGCTAAATAGCCTTAGATGATAATGCGTCTCTAACCCCAATCATTAACCTTAAATTAATAGAATTAAAGCAAATGTTTATAATTAGAAATATATATTAAAGCCCAATGCCTTTCTTTATCAATTACTTCCGAAAAATAACGTCGGTGGCTCTTTTTGGGTTCATGGATTGATGCTTTTCATAGATCTTCCATTACCTTAGTGTTTCTTAACATAGTCCTACTATTTCTAGCCGAATAGTGTCTATGAGCTAACATGCTATTTGAATCTTATTAATGTAAAGTAGTTCTTCAAGACAATTTCATACATAGAAGACAAAGGCAGTAAGATCTAGGAATTTCAAAGGATATCTCAAAAGATAGCACTATTGTAGTCATTGCAGTAGGCCAGTAGCAAACATTAAAAGTGGCAACATAGTATTGAGTAATTGAGAGTATATTCACGTGTGGCTGACAAAAAATATTCTAAACTGTGTATTTAAATTCAATTTAAAACCAAAATTGTATTCTGTACTCGAGTATAAAGATATAGTTTTTATTGAAGGAGAAGCCGGAACCAGATTAGAAATGTACCAGAACTTTTGAACGTGTTCGGGAAAATAACTGAAAGGCTGGCAGTGTACTCTGGCCATTCTTCAAGCATTTTAGCCATCTAAAAAAAAATAATAGCTACGTCTGCCGGAATGTGCGTGTGCGTGTGTATGTGTATGAAGCACAAAAAAACTGTGCGTTCTGTAGAAACTATCACCGCTTTTGCTGGTAGTACCGAAGAAGATCCATTTTCTGAGTTTGTTGCCGTTCGCAGAACGTTGCCGTTCTTTGTTATTCGATTACGTGGATTATTTAATTCCGAATTTGAATAGATACTATTGATCTGGAAGAGATGTGATTCTGACAGGACATCCAGCGAAAGCAACAATAGATTTATTAAGGGAACAATTCGGTGAGAAAATTATTTCAAGTAACGACCCTGTTCATTGACCACCGCGTGATTTAACACCTTCAGTTTATTTTTGATTTGGGTTCCGTTAAGTCTTTGTTATATCCTAGTCTTTGGTATATGTCGATAAACCAGCAACTGTTGATGCCATGAAAGTGAATATAACTCAAACAATTAGGGACATAAAACCCCAATTGCTTGAAGTGGTCGAAAATTGAATTGATAGAATGCGCTTTATCAGAAATAGCCCATGGCGAACATTTGTCTGGAATTGCTTTTAAATATTAATACCATTGAATGTTATTTAACATAAAATAAATACTTTCTGTTAAATGATATATTTATTTATGAAATAATAAAGGACAAAGTTCAAATAAAGAGCTTATGATGTGACGTGTCTAATATGCGTTTACTTTAAATGAAATCTCTCTATTTCCAGAGAATTGATGATTCATAATAATTTACGAAAACGAATCCGAAAATATTAACAGAGAAACAGAATAAAAGAAAACTTGAGCAGTCATTCTTTTTTCTTATGGTTATTTGAAAGCAAAGTTCGAACCGTTTTTCACGCAACTTTTAACAATTAAAGTGAATTTTAATACGAACTCTTATATAAGCGCTGATTTTCGATTTCAATTAAGTTTTAATTATTTTTGACCTTAAAGAGTGTCTAGACTTCAATACTTAGATGCTAAGGTGCACCCTAGTACTCTCCAACACCTTCGGTTTCGATTGAATGAAGTGGTTCATTTCTTCTTAAATTAAAGTATCTCACTTAATGTTTCATTTACAATTTAGAACTTCTGAAATCCGTCAAGGTTAAAGAAAAATTCCTATAGAAACATACGTATGTCCTGAACATGTTCTGCGGGAGAATGATCAGGTATATTCGAGAAATGTGACTGGTTATGGCAAGAGATCGACATAACCCTTTTCAAAAAAGTTTAAATAAACTTCTCTTGTAACATGCAGGCGGGCATTATCTTCTGGAATTGGATTTACCACTTGGTTTAGATATAGAAAAATTTTCTGACTTCACTAGTTCTATAACGCATAAGATAATATTGTCGCGTAAGGCTGCCTCTAATCAACATTAAAAGGGACTTACTTTTATACGTAATAGCAAATCGAAAAATAACGTTTACAGTTTGCAAATCATAAAACGCCATTTGCAGTGCCAATGATGGAGAAAACCGAAATATCATACCGCATATTAGTAGATTCGCCTCATTAATATTGTAGGTATTGAACCAAGGTCTAAACATAAAGTGCAGTATCCTAATTTACGATTAGCTTTATAATCCGTTAACATAATGATGAAGTTTCTGTTCCAAAACCATTAAAATCGTAGACTGTAAACAACTAGAGGAAGCCTCTAGTAGGCTAGGAACGACTGGAATCCTGATATTCCAGGATATTCAAGAGAGTCGTATCTAAGTTGATAGCCTGAATTTAATTATTTAGTTCGAGATTTAAAACTATCAAAATCACAGTCTAGCACTTCCCACGTAACCACTGGTTTCACCAATATATTTCTTTAATGTAATGTGATATGAAGTTAAATGTGGCTCCTGTTTACTTGCTGATTATTGCTGGACAAATAGCTCATTCAGGAAAATAATGGTTGCATGTCATCAATCTAGAGAAATCTATTGCCAATTTAAATCCATAAGAAAAAAAATCGAAGCACTCTCTTTCCTTCTTCCTTTAATCCTATTAGAGTACGATAAAAAATACGGTGAGCCGGTGGATGTCCAAGTCAAGATAACCACCTGTCAAGATAACATTTAGGTTTATAGTTCTGGACAGTGTTGCAGCCCTAACACAACTTTCTTCGTCGAATCTGTCATTTTCATGTTCTGATCGTCCTTGAGTTGTGCCTCAACGTTTTGAATTATTTATACTGTATTCTTTGCTGTTTTAGCTACTTTCTGGTTTAGTTTCTATGAGTTCTGTAGTAAAAACCTGCTATTATAATTGCAAAAAGTGCCAAAAGCGTTAAGAAGACTGTGTAAGCAACTTATCAATTATTTTGAACAGGAACGGGATAATGGGGCTCCCCTTTTGCCATTAAACGCTGTGAGTGAGGTATGTATTAATAACTTAGCATTATGGCTAATTGTATTTTTTTTTAGTGAGTCTCAGCTCCACTGAACATTAGTATTGATATAGTTAGTATAATTTCAAAAAAGTTGACGAATGACGAAATAATAAAATAACCGAAAAAAATCGTCTACATCCAAAACGAGTAACTAATCTAGATCATCTTGATGTGGGCTCAATTCGCAATCAAATATATGAAATGTATAAAAAAAAGTGAGTGGATTTAGAACTACGATGTAAAACCGGGCTTCCTACATTTCTAAAAGATATTGGTTTCAAATGGAGTAAGAATAATGATGATGAAATGGAATTTTCATATATTGCCTTTAAACGAATCCAATATTTGAAGATGTATTAAAATATCGAAGATGAATCTCTGTTTGATTTTGTCGACTCATGGCAAGATGATAACAAAAGAAGTCTAAGACTACAAAAGTTGATGGATAAAGGTGAGTGCTATACCTAATACTTAGAAGCCATTCAAGTCATGTTGCCATAAAGAATTGTTTTAAGACCTGTCAATAATAACATGTTATTGCAGATATATAGTTCTTCATGCTAGGAATAAGAATGATTTTATTCGAGAGGCCGAGCTAGTCTTCTCTTCTAAAACAAAAGGCAATTATCATGCAAAAATGCATGATGCTGAAACGCAGCTGTTGAAAATCTTGAAGTAGTCATCAGTTATTGTCATGGATAATGCACCATATCACAATACACTGATGGATAAACCTCCAATTAGCGCATGGACAAAACTAAAAATTGCAGACTGGCTCACGAAGCATAATCTTCATTTTGAAAACACTATGTTGAAACGTGAACTGCTGCAAATCGTTATTCGGTAAGCAGTAATTAGGGGACAGGTTTGTGTTTCATAATGTTCACTTTAGGAACAAGCCTAAAAAAGAATATGTGGCAGATCATATGGCTGAAGAGTATGCCCACAAAGTATTACATCTTCCCCCTTACCATTGCATATTTAATGCTATATAATTGATATGGGGGGTGCCCAAAAATTATTACAATCACCATATAGGTCGAGATGGAAGAACGATTGATAACTGTTTGGATATGTGAAAAGAAGTTTTATTAACAGTTAGACCACAAATCTGGATGAACAGCATCAGACATACAGAAGAAGAGCTTGAAAGATGGTCGAATCGCGAGAGTATTTGATAGACTAGAAGTTAATCCCCTAATAATTTACTTGAACAGCGATTCAGATGCTGAAAGTTGTCTTAGTAATATTGAATAATTAAACTTTGTGTGAACTAAATGAAAAGTCGTTATGTTCGCATGCAGAAGTTTCAAAACAGATTTTTGACTAAAACTTTTAGTGTTACTTTTCCATTTACAGTTTTACCGATCATACAAAAGCCAAAGTCTGGGTATTTTGGTGTTGCCTGGGTATGTGGCAACATTGTAACGTGGGTGTATCAGATTTTGATGACGTACAACCATTATTTCCCTGAATGAGCTATACCTTCATCAAATATCAACATTCTAATGTCAGATTATGATTAATAGTAATACAATAATAATTTTTTTACAATGCAACAATACTTTGCAACAAAAAAAATGATGGTAATAAAAGATGCACCATGTTTTGTTTTCAAGTTACAGAAAATAAACTATTTTTTCTTTACCAGTAAAAATTTCCACCTTTTTGATCCTTCTACACTATTATGATAATCTGATATTTGAAAATTTTAATTTTAAATCTGTTCGTGACATATTTTTAGGTAACACAAAGCAAAACCTTTCAAAGATACATTATGTACAATAGTCATTCCATTTAGCTACCTCCTAGCAACCCCCTCAAGGGAAAATGAGATCCGTTCCATTTAAAACCGTTTTAGTCAAGAACGCTTTCATGATCGTTTTGGGACCTGCCAAATAAAACTCTAGCGACTTGACCAAGCTTGGCTTTTTTGTTCTTTCTTGGGAATAAAAACCTATATCCCAACCGAATTTTGGTGCCAGTCCTTGATGTAAACAGCTTCAATTAAGAATTAGTTTTAAAACAGTCTAACAATGGAGATAATTTCCGTGAAACAAAAATAAATTTCAGTCTTTATCAATTAAAATACTAATTTATACTGTATTTTAATTGGCAACCGATAAATTTCTTTCATATCTAGTATCTTTTAATGACATTAATTACATTTAATTATTGCTATTATTTCGATATGTCTCTTAAAATTTACAAAATGTAATTGGTAAATAAGTTCGTTTAGTTTTTTACAGCGTAATAAAATACTATAATTTTGAGATTATTCAAATGAAAAATAAATATTATAGATTTGAAAATGTTACCAATAATTGTGCTAATTATCGAGAAATGTTAGATAAGGAAATAAAAAAACTAGTGAGATAAATTACAGTGAGATAAATGACACTAGTAAGAGGATTAAGACACCAGCACGTCGACCAGTTGCATTGGTTTTTGTTTATTTCAGTTCTACACAAAGTTGTATTGCTTTGCCATTTTATTTTATATTTTATTACTATTGTTTATTCAGTATGAACGAGGAAACATTTAGTTTAAAATTGGTGCAAGAGGTGGAAAAATTTCCAGTCATATAATTACAAATTGAGTGACTACAGTTAGAGAGATGTGATAGATTTGGCGTGGGAGAATACAGCAAAAGCATTGAATGACATAGGTAAGAAAGTGGAATATTTTTATTTATTTATAAAAAATGTTATTATAGTGTGAAAAGTATTATTAATTACTACTGTAATTACTCTACTCAGCATGATCGGCATCCACTCAATCTGATGTAGGGTTTCCTCCAAACTCCATTTGTTCAAAGGATCGGCTTAGGAAAATTGTATCAAAATGTTTGCAGCCCAGAAAATCTAAGCAAAAATTATTAGTTAAATGTTTATGTAAAATATTTTATAGAAAATATATTATAAATTTACCTTAGCGTCATTAAAAGTGTTTCTTCTACACCAATGCACCTCCTAAATCTGGTATCCACTTTTTTTATTGTATAAATAAAACAAAGTTGTCTAGTTCCCACTCATATTATTCTCTAAAACATAACGGTTTTCGCTACACTGTAGCTTCTTCGGATGATTGACAAAGAATGAAATTGTATTATGACAAATAGTAGGTACTAAACAATAAAGTAATTTTACATGTTTTTTATTTCTGCGAATTCTTAGAACCCTTACTCAGACTGTTTTTTTTACATATTTAATAGCGGAAAATGGTTGAAGCCTATTTGGTCGTTAAGAAATACATCTGTGTATTCGTGAGGGTTTATTTCCAAACATTCTGGTAAATTCAGTTTGGTACCTTTATTTTCTATGTGTAAGATTTTAAAATCATTATTAAATGTATGTTTTTTAATAAGATGTTCGGCGTATGTTGAGTACATTTTATTATTTAGATAGCTGCACTAGTGTTCTGTGATTCTGAGTTCAAATGATATACCTGTTTGTTCTAATAATTTCTAACAGTTCGAAAAAAGCACCCTTTTCGATTTTCCTTAAACCCTCCCACACTGATATCACGATTCACACTACATCCAACCACCCACAACAACATAAAGCCTACGATAGCATGATTCATCGTTTAATCAATGTTCCTCTAAATCCAGACAAATACAATACAGAATTAAATGTAAATAAGCAAATTGCGGTTAGCAACGTCTATCCAGTTTTAACAGTGGATAAAATAGTCTCCAAAAACAGAAAAATAAAACGCTTTCAGAAGCCTACCCTAGGATTAAAATTAAAGAATTTGGATTTAAAACTCTTTCTTATCATGGACATATATCTGAAAAACTTAAAAAATATCTCAACAGCATTAATAAAAATTTTGCCTTTGAAATCAACAATTATTTAGGAAAAATTAAAAAAAAACCGTATACAAAAAATGGGGAAAGACCATAAATCAGGCGTCTACCGATTCAACATACACGTAACATCTTATTAAAAAAACATACGTTTAATAATGATTTTCAAATCTTACACATAGAAAATAAAGGTACTAAACTGAATCTACTAGAATGTTTAGAAATAAACCGTCACAAGTTCACAGATATCCTTCTTAAAGATCATATAAACTTCAACCATTCTCGGCTATTAAATATGTCAAAAAACAGACTGAGGATTCCCAGAAAAAAAAACATGTAAAATGACTTAATTACTTAGTACCTACTATTTGTCAAAATACAATTTCGTTCTTTGTTAACTATCTGAAGAAGCTACAGTGTAGTGAAACGCGTTATGTTTTAGATTTTTTAGATATTTTCAGAAATTAGACAACTTTGTTTTATTTAAACAATTTAATATGAATTTCCATCAAAAAAGTGCCGCTGATATATATAGCACAATATAGCTGACTTGACTTAAATTAAACAAAAGAGTAAATAAATACTAAAATAAGAACATGAACTGAAAGAAACATAAACCCAATCCAGGTAAGGATATTAGACATGAACATTCAATGGATTCTTTTCTGTTCATTAGTGTAATGAACAAAATCATAATTGAACAAACAAAACCAAAACAATAGTTTGAAAATTATGGTAGGCTGGGTAAATAACCAGGGTGAATAAACATATTATTTTATATTCTGCTTCTTGTTCTAGCATTTAAATTTATATTATTAATGCCGGTCGCTCTTAAAGCCAAAAACCAAGATAATTTAGTTGAAATCGAAAAGCGGTAATAGAGATGCACGTATTTAAATTGCTCTTAATTATTAGGGATGGGGTGAAAAATTGCTGTTTTTATTTTGTGTTCAAATTACTCTAAGAACAAACAATTACTCTTCATTTTTTTCTCCATTTTGTTTCGCTGTTAATATTTTAGGATTCAAATTATTGATTGATTTGTCCGTTACTTTGTGATAGTTCATTTTTTAAAAAAGGAATAAAACAATTTTTTTCTTTGTTATCTATCACTTTTATTTTTATTTGTGTGACTATAGTTTCGTAAAACGACTTTACATTCTTAAACACTACCTTAAAACTGTTTTAAAAAAGTTTTTTGTTTAAAAAAGTTTTAAAGTAGTGTTTGAGAATGTAAAGTTGTCTTACGAAACTATAGTCACACAAATTTTATTTAAAAATAAAAGTGATAGATAACAAAGTAAAAAATTGTTTTATTCCTTTTTTATTGTAGGATTCCTTTTCGTTAATTATAATTATTATTTATCAATTATCTGGAAATCGAGGGTTACATCTTAAGTAAACTCATATTATCAAATCTTCTGTTGGAACCTTTGGTGTGAAATACTAAACTTGAAGAGATTTACCACTAAACACCAAAACACTTTTTTGAACTGCTCGACGCACGTTTCGCTAACCATGTTAGCATCATCAGGAGATGATATAATCTAATTCTAAAACTAAACGATGTTCTATTTATATAAAAACCATACCTAACGAAGCGTGTAAAAATCATAAACCGTAAAGTGTACTAAGCCTTACATTAATAATTGAAAAAGTTTACTGAAAGGAATCGGTCCTTTATCTCGGTTCATGATTTTCTTACATTTTTCTATTTGAATGCTTTCATATGCATCCAAAGCCCTATTATTATTAACACTTTTAATTAGTCTTAAATTACTAATATCTATACTGTGGTCATGTTCGATTGCATGTTGGGCAACACAAGATTTTTCATTATCTTAATTTTTTACTTAATTTTTTATTATCTTAATTATTTATTCACTTAATTAGGGAAGTATCTGAAGTGAATGGTTATAATAAGAACATTATAGATAAACTAATTAGAAAACATAAGTTCAGAAAATTATTGAAAGAATCTTCGACTTTTCAAAAGGATCAGAACACAAAGAAATTCATGGTAATACCATTTGATGCCCAGTTGACAAGAGGACTAGACAAAATTTTGAAAAAAGTGGACATTAAGGTTGTGTACAAACCATATAATCAATTAAGAGAAGTTCTGGGTAATCCAAAGGATAAAGTAAAGCAGCATGAAAAGTCGGGGATTTACGAAATTAGTTGTCAAGACTGTGAACGAAGGTATATTGGGCAAACAAAAAGATCCATATTGACAAGATATAAAGAACATATTGCCCACATTAGATATGGGAGAAATGAAAAATCTTGTGTTGCCCAACATGCAATCGAACATGACCACAGTATTGATATTAGTAATTTAAGACTAATTAAAAGTGTTAATAATAATAGGGCTTTGGATGCATATGAAAGCATTCAAATAGAAAAATGTAAGAAAATCATGAACCGAGATAAAGGACAGATTCCTTTCAGTCAACTTTTTCAATTGTCAATGTAAGGCTTAGTACACTTTACGGTTCATGATTTTTACACGCTTCGTTAGGTATGGTTTTCATATAAATAGAACATAGTTTAGTTTTAGAATTAGATTATATCATCTCCTGATGATGCTAACATGGTTAGCGAAACGTGCGTCGAGCAGTTCAAAAAAGTGTTTTGGTGTTTAGTGGTAAATCTCTTCAAGTTTACTCTTCAACATGTTGAGCGCCAGAATGGACACCGGTGTCCGCTATTTGATCAGACACCTGGGCCATAGAGGACACCGGTGTCCGCTTAACTTTTAAATCATTATCATTCTTACCCGACCGAAAGGACACGTTTTTATATAGTCTAACATAGTAACCTGTCCGCTCTAACATAGTAACCTGGCCCTGCATAGTTAAACGCTGATATCAGGTTTTATTTAGTAATATCTTCGAATATATTTTCAAAAGCTAAAGTGCAATGCTTTGTATATTTTGAATATTATACTTAACGGAGTATTAGAAAAAAAAATTATTGAAATAAAAAGCATTTTACATATTTAACAAGCTTTGAGGGACAAATAAAATTATTCTGGACACAAGTATTACAAGATTTTTTTATTCAAATTAAAAGTATTTTACATATTTAGCGACATTTGTGGAACAAATTAAAACATTCTCTACAGAACTTAGGATTTTCTTCGCACTGTGCACTATACGTTATCACTTTCTTGACTTTATTCTTATCAATGAGTGCATCCTGTTTTTTCTTATAACATCCTTTACAATACCTTCTATTTTCACGTGCCTTGCAGTCTAAGCCTTCAAAGGTACATGCACTGGACGGATAATTCGATAATCACTATTACCTTCGAATTGTAGCAAAGCTTCTATAACTGAATAACGAAAGTCAGTTATAGGAATATTGCTCAGCTCAACATGTGTAAAAATGAAGTGGGAATTAACAATTGAAGTACCCAATAATACTTCAATAGCTACCTTCTTGTACCAAAGGATTGTTCGTCGCAACGTCGTACTGTAACTCGACAACTGATCGGATAGATCTATTAAACTTTTGCCCATATTGTCAATGATTGCTTTGGGTTTTTGAATAATAGTTTGATGAGGTTGAACCTGAACCATTTCTTCATTGTGACAGGTGGATAAAACTAAAACGTCCCTTTTGTCACGCCACTTGAGGACACACTCTTTCATTCTCTTGGGCAATAATTTCTCCTTTTTTAAGTTTTTTTTGTAAATGTAAATGTCACTTCCATTTTGATTTCGATTTCAGGTTTTTAAATTAGTTTATCTTTTTTTTTTTAACCCAAATAGAAGGACACAGTGTATTAATTTTATTAAAAAGTCATACTTTATTCCAAAACGCAGAGGTTTTTATGTTCCCATCATTGCGCAGAGGATTGTTTTGATTGAACATCTAAGGTAAAAATAAGACTACTACCAAATGCTGTTTTGACAACTGAAGTGGACCGTTTCAAATATGTATTTTTTTATATTATCATTTTGATTAACATCTTTCATACCATTTACTCTTGAAAGTTAGCTTTTTTGGTTGTTGTGGAAAATGAGTTTATACTCGAGTTTATATCTCCCACTTTATTTATTGACTATTTACCCTAAAAGAATTAATTATATTTGTAAAAACGCTGTAGAAGATGAAAAAAATCGTAGTATATATACAAAGATAATTTTGTTTAAGGGACAATAAACACTGAACAACTAAATACAGAAAGAATATATGTATTTTCATAATAAATAATTTAGTGAAAATTACGGCTTTTTATTTCATTTACGAATGTATTACATGTATAATGACATGTATAATGCATGTATTATATATGTAATTCATATATTACATGTACAATTAAAAACATATATTACATGTATAACATATATTACATTAATAACATATATTACATGTATAATTAATTTAACTACGAGCAACAACTCGATGCCAGATGCAACTGATTACCTACCGATTTTTAAAAATGATCCGATTTTAACAAGAGAGTCCAATTTCTTAATAACTTTTTGTCCTATTGGCCACATAAAGACGCTTTAATCTTTATTAGATTTAATAGATTTTTTAATTATTTAATTAATAAATAATTAATTATTTTAATAATTATAATTATTAATTATAATTATAATTAATTATTTTAATAATAATAATTAATTATTTTTTTCTTAATAGATTTTTTAAATTAATTTAAATACTTTCATTCTCGCAGGACAGAAATCAACACCACCAGTTAATTATAATACCCCTCTTGTAAACTACTTTAGTTTAAATTTTATATTGAGAATTAAATAATAGTTAACATTATCTGCGGTATCTAGTAAGTCTTCATTAATTTAATACAGTAACTATAATTATACAATAATTTATTGTTTTAAGCAACTGTAGATTTTTATCAGTTTCTGGTTTTTATTCATACTACTCTACGTCACCGTTAAACTGGAAACAGTAGTCGGCCATATTCAGTTACCATTCTGGTCCCACTTACAGAAACATAAGTTCTTTCCTGTAGTTTTATATTCAAAGTTTTCGACCAATGCACAAGCACACTAATACGCACATATACACACAATTATGAGTAATGGATTATACCACTATACCATGGTTGTAATAACACTCTATACCTGTATGGGCGGCCGGGTCATTTGCTACGGCATTTTCTATTGATGATAAATCTAGAAATCTCGCCAACTAATCATGTATTACAGACCCTTTAAAAAACTGCACTCTTTGCCAGGCTGTAGGCAGGCAAGCATTATTAGGTTAAAATCTGATATTTGAATGAACTTGCAGAACCAACTTACAACGGGCTACAATATTTTAGTTACATAAGAGGCTGTACTACATTTTTTTTTATGATTACTGGGGGTGATCTACTTTTCCAATATATGCCGACTATACTATATACTAAGTGACAAAAAAGAGAACACCAAGAAATAATGATAAAATTTTTAAAAACTATTTTATAGATTTATTGTTGTTTTTAAACAGTACAACTGATTAAACTTTAAAGATCTAATTACTACAAGTTAGGGAGCTACAATCAGTAATGGGTGGATTGACCTCCACTTTGTATATATTCATGGAGGCACCTAGGCATTGATCTAATTAAGTGGTCAATTTCCTCTTGAGGTATAGTTCACATACTACTTGAATTTCACCCTGTAGTGCCTCCAACGTCTGTGGCTGGTGTGGCAAATTATCATAATTGCATTATCCTGCTGGAAGAGTGGATTTGAAAGTGTTTGAAGGTAGGCTAATAAATAAGGATATACAATTTCTTTGACCACCAATACAGAAGCGAGACTCGTCACTAAAAACAACACGATTTCATTCCGCATCCGACTAATGTCTTTTTCCGCACCACTCCAGCCGTTGACGCCGATGTTCCGTCGTTAAGGGTAAAGCCGGATATGGATTGCATGAAACGAGCCCAAAAGATCTAATTTTGCATGTAGATTGCTCGCATTCCAATTAACCTTCCATGTTCTTCGTAGCACAGGTTAGCAATTGACCTTGAAGTTGAAAAACGGTCTCTTACCGCCAAAAGTCAAAGAGTGCTGGACTTTTGTCGCGGCTGGACGGCGTCCTGTGCCTCTAGCTTGTTATCGACTTTCTTCGGCCCACGCTTGTCAAGTTCTCCACACTGTGCGAACAGTCCTATTCATTCTTCTTCTAATTTCCGGATTGTTCCGAATGTCTGTGATTGTTTCTAGGCAAGAATGTAAAATCCGACAATGAATTACCCCTCAGTCACGCCAGTTAAAGGCTGGGTAAGGCCGGGATGCCATCTGAGAAGTGTTGTGCGTTGGTCACTCGTCAGTTGGTAGACGTCCTCTTAGACTTATGAGTAAGCACATAACCAAGGGTTGATAGCCTGAGGGGAGTGCTGGCCCGGGTTGTCGGTGATTGATGACCGTATTGCCAAATCCACGTTAAGCTGTAGGTCCGGTCGTTAAATAGGCTTAGTTGCAGATGCATCTCTAACCCCAAAACATTTAAAACGCTTTAATTAAAACACAAAAACTGGGTCTTCCTTTTTCTATGTCACTTAGTATATTTTCTTGAGTAATAGTTGCATATCGCTTAATGCAAAAGTGAAATTGATGTTCATCCCGAAAATGTCTGACCCTTCTACATTTGCAAAATCTAGAATCATGGCTAAAAAATAGAGTTCCATTCTAGGTACCATCTTATTCTATCTCATGCTCTGTCAGAAGCACCCAGTAAGAATGATAAGAACTCGTATATCTGCCACCGCAGCCACCAGGTATTTGCCAGATATTTTTGTATATATTTAATTCAGAGAGAAGTTATGATGCCGGTCACCACGTTCGTAGAAAGTTTTAGGACGATGAGACTTCACACTCTAGGTGACTCTAGGGATTAAAACATAAAGAAAGTTCCTAGAAATATTCCCCAAAAATTGCTTTTTATAGGGGCTAGAACCCACCTCCACCATAGCCATCTTAAGATGTGAATACTAGCAAAAATATAGACGATCGTAGTCAGTCTATGGGTATACGCAACCCAGTGCTGTTGTTGCAACTCACAGTTTTGTTAATAAATAAAAACCGTTAAATAACATGTTTGCACAAATAGTGTGTATTTTTCGATCTTGACACAGTTTGTGGTAAGTAAATCATAAATATTATATTTTCAATTCAAATACAGTATTTTTATTGAAAACTTTGATTTCATTTTTTTTTTAAATTTATTTATCGGTTTCTTTCATTTTTTATTTAGCTCAAAATAAACATGCTTTCACGTTTCTCGTACTCGCTGTGAGTCTGAAGAAGAAATGTTATATGAGGTAGTTCATATTTTCGACAACAAAGAGATACCGAATCGGTTTTTGAAGAGCATCATGCCAGTGAATTTTACCTAAGTAAATAAACATATTTTTTAAAATAAAGCTAAATTATGTAATAAGTATCTGAAAGTACATTAAATCCCCTTTTAAATGCCGTTGGAAGAAAGTTTTTATCTATTAATTTCGCCTAGATATGATAGTTTGAATAGAACACCTCATTTTAACATTTTTTTTTATATTTCTAATTTTTTCGGTGGTATTAGGAATACTATTATTTTTTGGAACATTCTATAGATATAGTATTTTTCCATAATAATTGAGTTTAAATAAAAAAAAATATATTAAATTGGATAATTTAATCAACAGATATTAATAATCAAAGACATACGTATGGTATACCCATGTGCTACTGAATCGGGAAGCACAGAAGTGCTTCTCTTGAAGGTTAAGTAGGCGGATGCCACTGTTACTCTTTGTCTTTGAAGTTTCATATAAAACTGAACCATTTCTGCAATAAAGTCTAGATTTGTAATTTGTAAACTGTAGTATGGCCCATTATTCCTTCGAAGAATTGGCAAATATGCATTTTATGCACGGGAAGGTGAATGGGAAAGCGTTTGAAGCTAGAAGATTGTATGCAAAGGCTTTTCCCGGAAGAGTACTTCCTTGTACAGAAACATTTACAAACCTGCATAGAATATTATGCGAAAAAAAATCTTTCATGCCTTCCAAACATGACTATGGAAAAAGCCGGAGCACCAGAACTGTAGAAAATGAAAAAGGAGTTTTAGAAAATGTAGCAGAAAACTCAGGAAAAAATGTCAGACGAATTACTGTTCAAGAAAGCATTCCTAAATGAATCGTGTGCGAAATTGTTAGAGAGCAAGCGCTCTTTCCACATCATTTGCAGAAAGTTCAAGCTTTAAAGCCTAATGACCTGCCACAAATAATTCAGTTTTGCCAATGATTAAGGGAGAAATTGCGTTTAAATGAAAATTTTGTACAGAATATTCTCTTTACAGATAAAGCTATGTTTACACGCAATGGAATTTTTCATTATCACAATACTCATGTATGGGCGGAAGAAAATCCACATGAATTTTTCGAATCAATATCTTTGATTTTTCTCGTTTTCGACAATCATTTTCTATCAATATCTAGGCAGGCAAACTAGGGAATTTTTTGATTTGACCGTTTGTGCTTCCCAACCGTTTAAATTAACAACAGTATTTGACCGTCTTGAAAAAACATTTTCTCAACCTAATGGAAGATGTGCCATATCAGTTCAGATATGGCATATTTTTTATGCACGATGGCATAAAGAACACGAAGCACAGAGCCCCGTCTTATTTGTCTGTAAATGTAAGAGCGCATTTAGATCTGTTATATCCACGATGATAGATAGGACATGGTGGACCAGTACATTGGCCACCGCGTTTCTCAGATTTAAATCCTCTCGATTACTTTCTGTGGGTATACTTGAAGAAATTGGTCTATGCATTCCCGATTGGCACTGTAGAGTAATTACAGCAACGTGTATTTACTGCTTATGATTATATCAAAAATAAGCCTGGAATTTTCGGTAGGGTAAGATCTACGATGAAGAAAAGAATCAGAAGGTGCATTGAGATCAATGGAGATCATTTTCAGCATCTCTTCTGAATAAGTGCTAAATCCTTAATATGAATTAGTCTTCTTATTGTTGGCTACTAAATAAAGATTTTCGTACAAGGGTACCTAGTTAATTATTAAAATGCATTTCGATATTCATGCAATCGTGCATCGATTTAGAAAAAGGCAATTTTCTGGAAAACAGTATATCCTAATGATATGAAAAAAGAGAACCTTTTTTACCTAAAAATCTTTACGATTCAATAATTTGATTTAGAAAATTATAAAATATAACAAACAACAAATAATATAACAAACAAAACAAGTTATGGTAGCATTTGCCAAAGAGAGTAAAATATTCAATTATTAACACTAAAAAACGTTTTTCTATGCGAACTTATTGAACTATATTGAATTTTACGACTTTGGTATAAACCGTTTCGAAAATATTGTGAAAAAAAAACATCTTCAGAGTTCCCCTTTAAGGGGATCTAGTCCCTCTAAGAAGCAATTTTTGGAGTATGTTATAGAAACTTTTTTTTTGAGTTTTAATCCTTTGATTCACCTCCCGAGATATTTCGGCGTTATTTCCGGATACCCTGTATAACCCTGATCCATAAATAAAGTTACCACTATTTCACGAAAACCAGCTCGTTTCATATTAATGGGCCATATATTTAAATCGCCATAATTGTTTGAAAATATATAGTCTAAAAAGAACAACAGTTTAATACATTCAACAGTTCCACAATAATAGTGTTTAGCTTAGTGGCTTACGAAAAATAACTCACAACACAATTAAAACAAAATTTATAAAAATAAATGTATAAAACATATTAAAATTACATACAATACATACATATATACAATATCACGGGCGTAGCCAGGATTTAGTTGGGGGGGGGGGGGGGGTGGTTAGTTTGAAGTAAATAAAACAACAAAAATATACTTACATGAAATTTAATATCTATATTTTCATCGGAAAAATTACGACATATTTATAATGTTCTTAACTTTAAATGAAATGGTTAAATTAATTTCGTTCCTCTGCGCTAAATCTAAAACCATTAGAGAAGAAATCTTCGGCTTTTTCTTTTAAATATATCCACTACTTCATCTGCATGATTCAATATATTCAATTCAAACGTAATAATTTAACTCTCTTTACTCCTCGTATTTTTTCGGTATAATAAGTGTATAAAATTTTAGGTCAAAATTCCGAAAACTGACCGAGTTACAGTCATTTTAGTGAGAGCTGGTAGACCGACCGTCCTTGCTCGGCGCTTCAACTAGACTGCCGCATTTTTCAGCCCCTTGGTAATGCATATTTTACAATAGATGAAGCATTAGGGTTCATTTCTTCGGATAATATATTTTGTTATATTAATCCGGTTTTCTTATATTAATCAGTTTTTCAATATAACAGCTCTTTTTATCGAATTACGTACTTAGTGAACACACGTTGCTACTCTATTACTTATTTATATTGAAAAATATCTTGTGTTTTGTGAAAAAAAATGGATCGTAACAGTAGTAGGAGCAGTAAAAACTGTAAAAGTAGACCCTAACGAAACAGTAGCAAATAAAATCGAACGCGTAATAGATTTGAAATAGAAAAAGGTGAAGATGTAGGTCCCAAACGGCGTACGTAAAGTGTTTTAAAAAGAAAAATATTACATGACACTGAATGTGACGTTAATTTAAATATTAGTTATAATATTTTAAACTATTTTTCTGTTTTTACTGTGCTTAGTGGCTATATTTCGTGTCAAAAATGTAGTGGTAATAAACATTATACTGAACGTAGTATTCGAGGATTGTGTTTCAAGGTTCAATAATATTTAACGAAGGTGCACACACCACCCTAAAAATAATGAACTTAATGGGCATCAAAGTTGAACCGACACTCTAGGGTAGAGCGGGGCTAGTTGATCATAGGGGTAAGTTGTGCAATCGAAATATCTCGAAAACTAAGCAACCTACAACAAAAGTGACAGTCAATTGCTGTCCGGTGCTGCGATAAAATAAGACAACGTTTTGTCTTTTTTCGGCGTAAAAAAATAACAAGTCATCTACTATACTCGTATAAAAACACTTAATAAGGACCACGTAAGTATTTAAAGATTACTTAATTATCGTTCTTTCGATTATAAATGGTTATTCATTTTTAACTCTTATAATATTTTATAACTTTAAAGAGATATGTTTGTATTAATTGTGATAGAGACAAATATTATTAATAGTTTGGGATTATTTATCATCTAGCAATATTCTTGTTCTCATAATTAGTTACTACTTTAATTCAATGTTTATGTGCGTTATAATTATTCTTAAACGTATAATTTTAATATAAAATGTAATAATAATCCAAAGATTGGAAACATTTAATTTTGTTTGATTTTAATTTTATTTTTCCAGAGTAATAATAACAATATGAACATGCAATAATTATAATAAATAAATATGTGCTTGTTGATTACAATTATTTTGTATTCAGATCATTCTATACAGTCATCCAGTCCATTTTAGCCATTGCTCAACTAGCCCCATACCCTTGCTCAACTAGCCCCACTAGTGGAGCACGTTGAGCAACTTGAAGCGCTCTCGCATTTCCGACAATAACTTTTAAACTTGTACTCGAATCGTTTCTATACGATCGTTTTGGAGTAGAATAAATTGCGAACCTTACAGAGTAAGAATCAATTAAATCCGATGGATATTCTTAAAGTTATGGGAGATCAAGCGAAAAGTTGCTCAACTAGCCCCGCTCTACCCTACTCACACTGCGCCGACCGCGACGTTAACTGGGGTGAAAGCTGCTGAGAATCGCACGCAAAAGGTCAATAAAATAATAAAAAATGTCAAGGACACCAGTGGAGATATAGAAGAAGAACCATCATATGGCCCAGGACTCGATAGTTTGATGTAAGTATAAATATTTTAGAAGGTACATGATATTAGATTAAGAAAAATAGACTGAAAACTTTAAAAGCGTTTTTCTAAAAACGACTTTTTTCAAACCGGTCGCATCGATAATTCGAGTAATTATCAAATGATTTTCAACTATTTTTTATTGTGTTATTCGTCTTTGTAATAGGTTAAGCGTAGCCGATTTTGAAAATTTTGATTTTTACTATTTTTAAGACTGCTTGAATACAAAAATAGGACAAAAAAGTGAAAAAAAAATCAATCGGTCGCCATTTTGTGAAAAGTCAAAATAAAAAAAAATCGGCTACATACAACGATAACTACATTTATACAGGTTCTAATGCAATTCGATTTTTTTTACAGATAACTCTTTTTCGAAAAATGGATGCGACCATGGAGGGAGCATTTTTTTAAGACTCTACAGCAAGGCTCATAACTTTGTAACTATTTAATATTAAAAAAAAAGTGTATATAAACTAAATTGAATATAGACTTAATAAAACAGAAAATCCCGATCCCTAAATTCCTTCATTATCCCGGTGAAAAAAATTCCCGAAAATCGCTTACTTTTTCGACCGTCACAGTATCTATCCCCCTTAGTCTATTTCCTTACCCACATTTTTTCCGCATACAGAAACATAAAGATATACGCGCAAACAAAGTAAACATTTTTGTGTTCTGAATAGAGCGAGTGTAATTTCAGTTTGATTCAAATATCTATACAAGGTATATTTATTTAATGATCAGATCTTTTTATTTTGCAGTATATATTTATAGCAATCCAAAAATAAAAGATTATATTGAACTTACCACTGAAAGTGTTTCGCTATTAAATGTATGAAATATTATTAGTTACCTGAAACAAAAATATGTGTCTTAAAAACATATTAGGTAATAAAATAATATAATACTTATTTTCGAAAACCCGAGTGTTTCAACAATATACAACTCGACAACATCAAACACTATCTTGTTTGCAATAACATTGTAGAGAATATAATATAAAGAATTATTGAAAATTTCAAAATCACCGATTGTCCCTAATTGCAAGAAATAAAACCTGTAGGTGGGCGCATTATTTTGAATATAAAAAGGTTTTTGGTCCTCATGTTTCTACAATTTTAGCCCAAAATTTAGTTAATCGAAAACCGTATCAATATTTTCTAGCGTTGATATACAATAAATGGTATGCATATCTCCCATGTATCTTTTTGTGTACGTATCTTCTTTTTCGTTTTTTTTTCAGTTCAGTTTTTGAAAACGGTTGAAACACTACCATTTTCTTTCTATTAATACTTAGCGCATGCACTTTTTTAAGGTTGGGGGGCTAGTTGAATTTCGTTTGATATCCCAGAACTAAAAAAATATGCATCGGATTTAATTGATTCTTACTCTGTTAGGTTCGTAATTTACTCTTCTCCAAACCGTTTAGCGATGTAAAAACGATTCGAGTACAAGTTTAAAAGTTATTGTCGGAAATGCGACAGCGCTCCAAGTTGCTCAACGTATCCCACTAGTGGGGCTAGTTGAGCATGGGTATGAGGCAAGTTAAGCAATGGCTAAAATGGACTTGATGACTGTATAGAATGATCTGAATATAAAATAATTGTAATCAACAAACAAATATTTATTATGATTATTACTTACTCATATTGTTATTATATATCTGGAAAAATAAAACTAAAATCAAACAAAATTAAATCTTTCTAATCTTTGGATTATTATTACGCTTTTTATATTTAAAATTATATATTTAAGGATAATTATAATGCAAATAAATAATAAATTAAAGTAGTAACTAATTATGAGATCAAAAATATTGCTAGATGATAAATAATCCTAAATTATTAATAATTTTTGTCTTTATCACAATTAATACAAAACAAATCTTTTAAAAGTCATCCTGTGAATATTAAGATGTGTGGCTTCAGTATTTACACTCATTTTTACCTCCTCTACAGCTTTTGCTGCATCACTCTATGACTAGTAGCTAAACTAGTTGACTAGTAGCTAAACCATTTGAGGTCTTTCTTTTAGATAGACGCATCCTAAAATGTAATAATAATCATTAATACAATTATTAATAAAGTAAAATAAAGTAAAGTGTTTGGGTTAGAGGCGCATCAGCAACTAAGCTATTTAGCGACTGGACCTACAGCTTAACGTGGGTTTCGAACCACGGTCATCAGCTTCCGGCAAACCCAGGCCAGCACCCCCCTCGGGCTATAAACCCTTGGTTATGTGCCTACCCATAAGTCTATCAGGAAACCTACCGACTGGCGAGTGACCAACGCAGAACACTTCTCAGAAGGCATCCGGCCTTACCCAGCCTTTAACTGGCGTGACTGAGGGGTAATTCGTAGTCGGATTTTACACTCTTGCCTAGAAACAATCACAAACATTTAGGAAAGATAAACGGACAGAAGAAAGAAAAATAACCATCCGAGCGCTGGAATCGAACCAGCTACCGCTCCAGCGCGGATTCGGCAAAGCAGACGCTCATACCGCCGCACCAACGCGACCGGCCTGAATTATTAATACAAGTAATTTTAATTAGTAAACTTTGTGTAAAATCATCACATGCACAACTTAATGGGTGGTTATTAATTTATTAAAGAAAAATTTGATTTTCTACAATGAACATCTAGTGGGGCTAGTTGGGCAAGCATTGAACGCGAGTTGTGGTCCTTATTAAGTGTTTTTATAGGAGTATAGTAGATAAATTATGATGACCTGTAATTTTTTTTACGCCGAAAAAAAATCAAAGTGTTCTCTTATTTTATTGCAGCACTGGACAGCTATTGATAGTTACTCTATGTATTCCCCTCCCATAACCTCTTCCTTTCGCCATTTACACTTTTGTAGTAGGTTACTTAGTTTTCGAGATATTTCGATTGCACAACTTGCCCCTATGATCAACTAGCCCTGCTCTACCCTAATAGTATTTTTAACACTTATCAATACTTTCATAAAAAAAAATGTTCGACCTATTGATAGGTTGATCATAATATAATTTATAGTTATACTAATAGTTCAGAAAAACTTAAGAAAATGTATACATTTCCAGGATAAATTATATTCTTACATATTTACCTTTGGAATTTCTTTGTAAAACATAGCTATAGAATTTAGCAAGAAGCTTTATTTAGTTAAAATTAGAGGACAATATTTACAAGGAACTATTTTTGTGCATACTTTAATCCTAAAGCCTGACAAGGGAAAGGAGAGTTGAAAGGAATTTGTAGAACGCTTTTTGGAAAATGGAGTACTCTGATGTCGATGTTGGACACTAAGGTAAATTTTAACATATTTAGATTCAAAGGTTTTTCGTATCGTTGGTATCCGTCAGATGATGGAATTACAAAGAATAAGAGGTATGACAATAATTTTAGTGCTATATCTAATATACGTGATAATGCAAATAAGCTCGATCGATAAAACGAAAACCTATCCAAAGCAGATAAAGCTCTCTGAAAATGGCGCATGTATGTATGTCTATTTTTGCAAACACCAAAATGCCGTTATGTAATGAAGGACTAAATTAACACATTAAGTATTTCATGAGTCAACAAATATTTTGAAAAATAAATTCTTCATCTTTTTATCGTTTTAAATATTAAATATTAAATTATAGAACTTTTCATTACGTTAAACTTCTCTTGTTTGTCATGGTTATTATACACCGATTTCGTAGAAATCGATTTGAATTTTTTATATTTCCTTACATACCCAATAATACCCAATAATAACAAAATTCTTTACTAATAATGACGGTCGGATATCGAAATGCAGGAAGTGAAATGCCTATTATGATAAGTATCAGGTAGTCCGGTCAGTTTATAAGTTCATTTAAGGGAAAGACAAACGAAAATAGTTTATGTAAATATGTATTTAGTCTACTGTGTAATTACCATTATTATTTACAACTTTTTACCTTTTACTTAAGTAAATTTATAATGTCTTATTACCAAAAATTAGATAGTTTTCACCTCTTCTTCCGTTTTAAAGATTTTCCCTTTAAACGCATTGGTAGGGAGAGAAATACATGGTAGTCCGAGAATGCGATGTACGGTCAATTAGGTGGATGGGGCAAAAGATCCCAATAGAGACTCAGCAATTTTTACCGGGTCCTGATTGAAACGTGTAGTCATGCATTATCACGATGAAATACGACGCCTTCCCTGTTTGCAAATTCTAGCCAGTTTTTTTCACCTACTATCTTCAATCGATCTAATTGTGAAGAGTAGAGGTCAGTGTTCATGGTTTGGTTGCGTGAACGAAGCTCAAGTATATGAATCCCTACCAATTCCGTCAAATGGCAATCATATTAAAAAAATATTAAAAATATCTCTTATGTAAATAAATAATCACGTTTCAGGGGGTCTTCTCCTCCCAAATGTTAACGTTCGACAGTTTGTATTTATTTTAGAAAATTTTTGTATTTTTTTGAATTTTGTTCATTAGACAAATTTATTACAGAAAAAAAATCACCGGGCATTTTGTCTCCGTTTTGTTTTTTACCCAGTGATTCTATATTTACATAAGAACAGATATAATGTTTTTGATTTTTAGGTAGTGGCGAAAAACCCAAAAAAATAAAAAAATATATGAACATGACACAATCATTGAGTCAATACTTAGATTACAAGTACGGGCCTGAGATATGTTTTTATTTAGATATTTAGAAAGTAAATATACTAAACTACAACATTCTGAAAACACCTTAAAATTTCTTAACAAATGTAAAGGTTGTAACATAATACCAAAAGGTTTAGGTTTAGATATACCATATAACACAAACAGAAGCACAAATACTTTACATAGGGCTAGTTTAGCACTTTTAAGAGATTGCATTCAACATCACATATACACAACAATTAAAGACTGACATCGATAATACATTACAACAAATATACAAAAAAGTAACTGAAGGAGATGTTAATCATATTTATAATACCGTCTATTCCAGTTACATATATCACTTCAATATCCAAAAAAAAAAATATTCACATTAAAAAATTTAAAAATTTAATTATTGAAAAACATGGAATAAATACAAAACACATTAATACACATACAGACAAAGATTTCATTAATAAAACTGTGGTTAACCTTTTAAGTAAAATATTATATGATTCTGAAAAGTATGTACTTTCTAAAGGACAAAATTTTAGTATCACATCAAAAGATGTTTCTAAATTAGACATTATTTTCTCTGTTTGAGTCTGTTGCTCAAAAATTATATTTGGAAAGTGCAAATGAATACAGAATCAGATTAAAACTTATCTTAGAAAGACCATTTAAAATCAAATCAAATGTATACCAAGAGGAAAGATTAGCTATAGATAAATTAAAAAAAGATTATTAAAATATTACCATCAGATAAAGGTAACGCCATAGTTATTCTGGAACTACAGATTATAATAAAAAAAAAACTTTAGTTGATGAGGGAAATTACACTAAAATACCTACAGATCCTACATTAAAAATAGAGAAACAAATTTACAATACATTATATAAACAGAAACATGAATTTACTATTCTAGAAAGATCACAACTTACACCACATTATAGTAAACCACCTCATTTCTATGGTCTACCAAAAATACACAAAACCAATATCTTCGCCCGATAGTTAGTAGTATAAATTCCCTATGTTATAAACTAGCCAACATTTTATTAAACATTATAAATCCCCTTTTGGGTAAATGAAATTCATATATTAAAAATGCGTCAGATTTTTTACTTACTAATACTTAACTTTAACTTACTACTTTAAGTACCAGTTGATAAATCAATTTTAATAATTAGAACATTAAAAGACCGCACTAAACATAAATAGAATTTTGAAGATGTTAACTGTATGTTTAAAAACCACATATCTTCAATTAGAAAATGATTATTATCAACAAATTTTCGGAATGGCAATGGGTTCTTCTCTTCCTCCTTTGATGAGTAATATCTTTATGGAAGAACTCGAGAATTACATATTAAGTAAATCTCTTAAAAAGCCAATAATATGGCTTAGATATTTTTGCTATATGGCAACATAGTACTGATGATATTTTTTTACAAGATATAAATTCTTGAGAGCCTACAATTAAGTTTACTTTAGAGATGGAGAGAGAGAATAAATTGTCATTTCTCGACACTTTAATAATAAAACACAACACAATAAAAACTACAGTTTCCAGAAAACCTACAAACACAGTCGGTCACAGTCACTCAAAATCGGTCAAAGTACGAATAATTAAAAGTTTATATGACAGAGTAAAAATTGTTTGTACCGACGGTGGTACATTACAAAAAGAAACAAATTACATCAAATATATTTTAATGAAAAACAATTACTCAAAAAATTTCATAAATAAATCTTTTAAAACTTTTGATACCAGATAAGACAGACAACTTATTAATAACAATAATAACAATAACTCTCAAATAATTAACCTCCCAATTCCTTACATTCGCGGTATTTCTTACACAATAAAAGAGTAGGAAATAAATACAACAAATGAACGACATTTAAAACAAAAAATACTCTTACATCTATATTAACAAAAACCAAACGAAACAACACAACAAAATACCATAAATTTGTTTTATAAAATTCCCTGAGAATGTGGCAAATTTTATATAGGTGAGACATCTAGACCGTTAGATGTTAGAATAAAGGAACGTAAAAACCATCTTAGGAGGGGCGATTTTAATAAATGTAGAATTTGTCAACACGCATGGGAAGCGGAACATAAATCAATTGAAATAATTCCAAAACGGTATTAAAAGAATCGGTAACAAAATGTAGAAGATTAAAAGAAACCGCTATAATTAATTCAAATAAAAATAACTGTATTGCTATGCCTTTGGTAGATTTAAATTCAATATGGTTCCCGATTCTAAAGAATACAATTAAAACATTTAGACACGGGCGTAGCCAAGGTTTTGGTTTTGGGGGTTCAAAGTAAAGGGGTTAAGGGGTTAAAAGTAAAGGCGGTCATCAAAGGATCGGCCAGTTGGTAACCGAATCTTTTTGTAAGTGGAAAAATGCCCTAGAAATATTTGAAGCTCATACGAAAAATCGGGATACCACATGCCAAATTCAGAACTGACAGATAACTTTCTAAAAGTAATGTCTTCGCAGGCTTTTTCGGTCACTGAACGAAAGAGACAACAAGAGGAGAATCGAAAGAAACTAATCCCTATCGTAAAAGCAATATTTTTTTGCGGCAAACAAGGCATCTCCTTGAGAGGTAAAATCGATTCGGGGCGCATACAAATTACACCAGAATTACAAGAATCTGAACAACCACTACAGAATGATAGTAATTTTAGAGTCCTGTTGCGATTGGAGTCTGGAGATAAAGATCTGGCTGAGCATTTGAATACTTCACAGAAGAATGCCCTGTACACAAGCCCTCAGATCCAAAACGAAATAATTGACATTTGTGGTGAATTAATTCAACATAAAATAATTGAAGAAGTAAAGAAAGCCAAACTATTTGCGATTCTGGCTGACGAAACCACCGACATCGGACGTGTAGAACAAGTCTCGTTATGTCTTCGATATGTTGATTTTACAGATAATAAACACCATATACTTAAAGAGATGTTTCTTGAGTACATTCCAATGGTCGATGTTTCAGGATCCGGTCTCGCAAATCTTATTATTACAGCTCTGAAAAAGCATGGACTTGAATGTTCTCATGTGGTTGGTCAAGGTTACGATGGGGCTGCAGCTATGAGTGAGTATTTGCACGGTGTCCAAGCTTATGTTCACGAAGAATGACCTCTTGCTCTTTATGTACACTGTAGTGCACACTCTCTCAACCTTGCCATTGCTGATTTATGTTCATTAGCAAATGTCCGAAATAGCATTGGGATTGTGCAGTCTGTTGGTTCCTACTTTCGGCATTCTGCTCAACGCACTGCTTTGTTGAAAGAAAAAATTCAAGAGCTACTACCCGTCGGTAACCAAAAAAGCTTGCTCTCAATGTGTGAAATACGGTGAGTCCACAAACATGAAGCTATTATAAGATTCAGGAAAATTTATTCAGCGATTGTGAATGCTCTCGAAGAACTCCAATTTAATCACAATAAGGAAACATCGCAACAAGCCGCCCAATTGCTAAGTACGCTTCGATCTTCGGATTTTGTGATGTGTTTAGTGATTCTTCAAAAAGTTATGAGCTATACATTGTCGCTATCAATTACAGACAATTGACATCGATCTTATTACAGTATTCAAACATGAAGATGATGTTATTAATGTCTTACAACTCCTGAGAAACAACACTGACGTCCAATATCTTCATTTCTATGAAGACGCAAAGGTTTTACTGGAAGAAAATGGTGGTATACTGCGAATGCCACGCGTCGTCGGAAGACAATTAATTGGATGTATGCACGTATTACAAAATTAATTTGTTCATTCCATTTCTTGATCATACAATTCAACAAATGGTTGAAAGGTTTACCAAACATCGTAAAGTAGTATCAGCATTATATGGTGTGCTACCTTCAAAAGCAACATATCAGTGGTTAAAGCAGAACTTGAAGTATGGAAAACAGTGATGACAAGTATCTCGCCTACCCCGAAATCTAGTTTGGAATGCCTAGATATGTGCGATACAAACCTTTATCTTAATATTTACACATTACTACAAATCTTGGCTACCATTCCTGTATCCACTGCTACCCCAGAACGGTCTTTCTCGAGCCTAAGGAGACTGAAAAACTATTTACAAAACACTACAAGTGAAAACAGACTTAATGGTTTGGCTCTCATGAACATTCACTGTGGAACAGAAATTCATGCAGATGAAGTACTGGATATATTTAAAAGAAAAAGCCGAAGATTTCTTCTTTAATGGTTTTAGATTTAGCGCAGAGGAACGAAATTAATTTACCTATTTCATTTAAAGTTAAGAACTTTATAAATATGTCGTAATTTTTCCGATGAATATATAGATATTTAATTTCATGTAAGTATATTTTTGTTGTTTTATTTACTTCAAACTACCCCCCCCCCCCCCCCCCCCCAAAGCTAAAGCTAAATCCTGGCTACGCCCGGGCGTTTAGGTTTTTCAATACACAATAATCACACAGTAAACCTCACCTATATATTTTTTTGGTTTTATGTCACTGTCATTAAAAACTATTATTGTCGATGTAAGTATCATTGACATATACACAAAATATATTTAGTTCCTAGCTTTTCAGTATATATAGAAATTAATATAATTTATTTTTTAGATTCGTTTTGAAAACGTAAGTTTTCGTTCCCCAAAACGTTAACGTTTAAAAGTTTGTATTTATTTAAAAAAAAATGTAGTCTTTTTTAAATCTTGTTCTTTAGGCAAATTTTATTACAGAAAAAGAATCACTGAGAAATTTGTCTCCATTTTATTTTTTTGTTTTTTACCCAGTGATTCTTTATTTACATAAGAACAGATATTTTTGATATATTTTTGAGTTTTAGATCTAGACGAAAAACCCAAAAAGAAACAAATATTCTTCTGAATAGCCACATTTTAAAACATCGAGTCATTTGATCACGTATTTATTAAAGATGGAAGCCTTACAGCGTAAATAAGAATTCAATATATGTAGCAGCAAAATATTCGAATTTGTAATTAATTTTCTATCCATCTGCAGCAAGGGAAAAATTTCTTCTTGTAGAATATGTTTCGAGCTGTTTGTATCCTTTATTTTATTTCGTCAGTGTTATCATTCTGTGAATTAACCCAAGTTACTACATACTTATCTATCCATTCGCTCAATCTTACTGTTGCTTACTCTTCGCTGTGTGTTGTTACATGTACTTTGTTTTCTTTAGGTTCATACTCAACCCGTAATGGTTGCTAATTTCTCTTAGCCTTTCCTTAATTTTTTGTAGGTTCCCGCTATTTTCCGCCAATATCACTGTGTCATCGGCATACTTTGTATTATTATATTAATAGGAACTCCATTTACTACCATGCCGGAGATTTTTTTCGAAACGCTTCCTCAACGATGACCTCCGAATAAATATTGAAAAGTGTAGGTCGTTTTATGTGTATGTCTTATATATTTTATATATTCTCCTTTTACACTGACTCTAGCAGTTTGATTATTATATAATGTATATATTATTTTTAAATCTAACTTATTTATCTGCTTTTCCCTTAGTAGCTATATAAGTTTCTCAGGCCATACTTTATTGAAGGCATTTTCATAATCCAATAAAGCATGCATACATTTCTCTATTGGTATCTCGAGTACCAAGCCCATTTCTAAACCCAAACTTTGTGTTGGTCAGCTCCTCTTCCGAAAGTCGATAATTCCGATTATGTACTACCTTTAGCAAGGTTTGAAGTAATTGGTTCATTAAAGAGATAGTTATATTATATCATCATCATTTAGTCATTGCCGATCTACTGCAGATGGCATACCTCCCATGCATGCTTCCAACTTGCACGGTTCTGAGCTCCCCTCTACCATTCGTGTCCAATATACTTAATGATGTCATTCATCCATCATGTTTTCGGTCTTCTTCGTGGACGTTTATGATCAAGCAATACTCATTCCAGGATTGCTTTGGACCATCTATCGTCGCATCGCCTCGCTATATGGCCTGCCCAATTCCATTTCAAGTCTTTCACCCTTCCAGTGATGTCACATACCTTCATTTGTCTTCTGATCCATATACAGATCTTTTTATCCCGCTTTGTAATGCCAAACATACACTTTTCCATTCCCTTCTGTGCTACCCGAAGCTTTTCAACGGACTGTGATGTTTCATTTTCGTATGTCAAAACAGGCAGCAAGCTCTGATGAAAAACCTGTCTCTTTAGACAAAGTGGCAGTTTATTCTTAAACACTACACTAAGTGTGACAAATACCTGTCAACAACCCTTAACACGTCGTTCCATTTCCCGGGTAGTATCATCCTCCTCCTCTCTGAAATCGTTTGCGTAAGTCTCATTGAAATCGTTTGCGTAAGAGATTGTGAACCACTAACCTCTAAATCGCTTCCTAAAATAGAAATTCTTCTATTGACAGAAAATTTGTTGAATATAACCTGACTCTCTTTCAGGTTTATTTTCAAGCCAAATGGTTCTCCCGTCCTTTGAAGCGCTTGAATGTATTTTTGTAGTTCATCTGGGTCTTGTGAAAGGAGAACGATGTCATGTGCGAATCTAGGATGGCTTAGGTATGCAATACATTTTATCATTGAAACCAAGTTTTTGAATATTTTATTTGATACTTTGACCAATGTATGTTGTTTAGAAAGCTGGATTTAATTGTATATAAAATGTATTTAAATATAATTTTTAGATCAGCGTATTTAATGTTTAATTCGGAAAATTAACAGTTAAGTCCTACAACATAACTGATTGAGGGTAATTTTCTGGTTTTCGACATAACCAGTTTTTGCTGGAGGTTAATTTGCCTTTAGACTATTTAATCTTCTAATTGTTTTCTTGATATTCTAAGATACATTTGAAAAATAAGTTGTCCTTTTTTGATATTTAAATATGCTTGATTATGACTAGATCTTATGGAACTTTCCTTCCATTAAAATTTTTGCAATGTCGTCATTATCATCATCATCATTATCAGTTCGTGTCGATGCACTGCCGGATATACTTAACAATGCCATCAGTCCATCGTGCTTTCGGTCTTCTGCGCGAACGTTTGCGATCAAGCGGTATCCACTCCAGGATTGCCTTGGTCCATTTGCCGTCCCATACCACACCTACATGGTTTCCACCAAGAAGATGCATAATAGACATTTTTAACGAATAAATAGTCAAACAAACGAAGAAGCAAAGCATTCATTTTACATTTCTAAAAAAATTATTATATTATTATTGTTCAATTTCTTTTACATTACAAATATTGTATTCTATAAAAATAAAACATTTTTTAAAAAGGTTAATTTAATTTGAATGATATAACAAATTGACGCAGTAGTACAAATTATGAAAACGTCGAGAGAACAAGGAAGTTCTAATCGTTGACGGTGGATTTCAATCCTTTGATCAGAAGAACCAAAAACAGGAAGAGTCCTCACTCAACATGCTACAAAAGGAACACCTGGTGTAGCCCCTGGTATAAACTTTAGAGAACAAGACAACTTCAAGACAACTTCTAGCAGTCCACCAGTAAGTGAGTGAGTAAATAAGTGATTCATCACGTTATAAATGTATTTTTCCTTCTCTTTTTCGAACCCACACTCTTCGATTCTCCGATTATTTATTGTTATTAATTTGTTATCTCAATCAAAATGGCTAAAAATCAAAATGTAACTAAATTTGAAGTAAAAACATACAAATTGTCTGAAATATTTTCGGTAATACCGGAACATAAAGCTGATCAGATATTTTAAACCACTTCTCTGAATGCGCGTGAATGGGCATATAACATGTCAAATACAGAGTAAAAGAACCTATTAGTCATTCACATAAAGAATAAATGAAGAGACAAAGCAGCTGAATTAATAAGCTAAAGAAATCCTAATTCATTTCTCAAAATCAAGTAACTCCTAAAGCTACATTTCGGCCATTCTAAAGATCTTTCAGGCCTAATCCAAGACCTGCAAAAGTTAAAACAACTTCCAAATAAATCCGCTCTTACATTTTATAACATACTCCTGGTGCTTAATGCGAAAATGCATTCTTGCATTCACAAATAATAGCCCTGATCAAAAACAAGCACAAATCTGTCTTATTGAGACGATGGCCATTAGCACACTCCTAACTGGACTTAAACCTCGCTTAGGAGAAATAATTCGTGCCAGTCAACCACGACATCTCCCGGAAGTACAATCCCGTATCTGGCGAGAACTACAATTATCGTATTTTGAAAACCACAAATTCAACAAACCCGTTGCCAATACCCAAATAAAATTGCAAAATATTACACCTAGAAAACCACAATCGCAATTCTTAAAATGTTTCTTATGAGGCAGAAGCAGTCAGTCACTCCTTCAGTCAATGCCGTTTCTGACAACAAATTTTATACAGCCCAAGCAATACACCATCAATTTTCTAAAGACCAATCAATTTCCAACAACAAACTCTACCCCGGTCCAAGCAACGCCCCATCAAGCTTTCAAAGAACACCAAATTTTCAAAAACAAATCAGACCTAATAACTTTCAATCTTCTCAAAAACCCCTTCCGCAACAAAATCAATTCCAATCAAGACCAACAGTAATCAGAGAAAATCCAAATTTCCAACCGAATCAACACAAAACTCCTTATGTTGGCTTTGACAACAATCAAGGTTATTCTACGAACGATGAAGAATATTCTGACTATGTAGAGCCCAATGATTATTATGAAGAATATCCCGAATACTCATATGATTACCAAAACGATTATCATAATAAATACATCTCAACAAATGATATGTCCCAATCGACGTATCAAAATTTTCCACGTATCCAACTCAAAGAACACCCTCCAGATTTTCTGAATGAACAAGATCTACTTGTGTAAGCAACACATCAAATACAAGCTATAAATTTGGACAACATGAACCCGGATTTAAATTTTCCCGACCAAGTCTTCCCTTAAACCCACTGCTGACTCTTAAATCTCAAAATCTAAACTACATAAAAGATACGATAAATAGTTTCAAATTGCTAATTGATACCGCGCAGGAATCTCCATATTCAAAGAAAGTACTGATAAACGTTTTCATTAAAGATTACCCGAACAAATCACAGTCCAAGGCATAACTAAAAAAATGTACATTACTGAATCAACACGTTTTTACCTTTTGCTTCAAACGACCGTCATAAAATACTTAGATATCAATTTCGATGATATTTTAGGCTTGGATTTTCTAAAACATTATAAATGTGTCATCGATTTAAAAACAAAACAATTAATTACGAATTATTAAAAATATTTCTTTGTTTAAAGTCGAAAACGAACAAGAAATCTTTAACGAAAGCATAAATGAACCAACACGTAATACTAGTTCAATTGAACCAAGAACAATGCAATTCTTTTAACCCAAAAAAAGAAAAAAAATTTAGACCAACTACGAATTCATCATTTGAATGACGAAGAGAAAGAATACATAACGAATTTATGCACCGAATTTAGTGATATATTTTATTTAGCAGGCAACAAATTGTCATTTACTAGTGAAATTAAACATCTAATAGAAACCAATAATACGGCACCTATATCTACAAAATCGTATAGATATCCTTAAATTCATAAAAAAAGAGGTGAAAACTCAAATAAATGTTAAACCAAAATATAACAACACATTCTATTTCACCCTGGTCTTCTCCAGTTTGAGTGGTACATAAGAAGCTTGATACTTCAGGCAAACAAAAATGGAGAGGAGTCATTGATTATTGCAGACTGAATTAAGTCACCATCAAAGATAAGTACCCGTTACCTAATATATCCAACCTTCTCGAACAATTAAGAAAATGCCAATACTTCACAACTATGGATTTGGCTTCAGGATTTCACCAGAGTGAGATAAATTCTGATGATATTCCCAAAACAGCATTTACAGTAGACAATGGTCACTATTGTAGACAATGCCATTCGGATTAAAGAACGCCTCGTTCGCCTAAAAATCCATAATGAGCGATGCCTTGCGTACATGGATGACATCATCGTACATTCATCAACCATTCACGAACACATGACCCGGCTCTATATAATGAAAAGACTTCGAAATACTAATCTAAAAATACAGCCTGACAAATGCGAATTCCTGATAAAAGACGTTGGTCAAATCATTACTGAAGACTGAGTAAACCGAATCCAGATAAAATAAATTGCATACAAAATTTCCTACAACCTAAAAATCTAAAAGACGTTAAATTATTCATCGGTTTAGCATGTTATTATCGTCGATTTATACCAAATTTTGGAAAGTTATCAAAACTCCTACAGAAAGATGTTAACTTTTTCTTTAACTTCGAATTTAAATCATCCTTCAACTATCTAAAATAGGCACTTATATCAGATCCATTTCTTAGATATCCAGATTTCGAAGAACCATTTGTTCTGATCACCGATGCTAGTGCATTTGGCATTTGGCATTTGGCCCAAAAGGTAAAGATCTATCTGTAAGCTATGCTTCCAGAACATTGTGTAATGCCGAAACTAAATATTCCACAATAGAAGAGAGAGCTACTCGCTATTATCTGGGCAGTTAAATACTTCCGCCCATATCTTTTTGGCAGAAAATTTACCCACGTTACAGACCACCGCCCGTTAACATGGCTTTTCTCTATTAAAGACCCAGGAAGTAGACTAGCTAGATGGACACTTAAGCTAGAGGAATACAACTATAAGATTGAATATAAACCCGGTAAAATTAATAAAAACGCCGACGTATTATCAAGAATAAAATTAACCACGTCCTGTTCAAAACTTCAGTCAAAAAAAAACTCTAGAGAAAGAAATGATACAGACAAATCGAAATCAGATAAATCCGAACAAAAAAAAAATACCAACTGAATATTGAGACCAACAAATAACTGACGAGAATACTTTGTTCACGCTTATTAAACAAAACCTATAATTGACTATTCAAACATAGAGACAACGAACGAGCAGTTACTAGACAAAATTCATAAAAATATTATTACCCGTTTTGCCAAAATAAATTAGAAAATATACATCACCAAATTTTTTATGACATCTTCCAAAAAAATAATGACTGCAATAAAAACGAACTAAACGTTCTACAAAGTAAAAGAGTAAAAGATTGTAATTATTTCATAATTACTCTTAATTTTGATCCTCTAAGTGCAGTTCAAAAAATATTTTACTCTTTATATAAAGGCCAAAATAAATTCGATAGTGCCAAAAACCTATTATATCGAAAATAACCTGGACGTGAACGTGATGAAATACCAATCATCTTAAATCAATACCACACAGGAAAAAATAACATACATCGCGGAATAAATAAAACTATTCGACGAATTAAATTAAAATATAATTGGATAGGACGTACGAAAGATGTAGAACAATTTATAAAAGTTGTGTAATGCCAGAAAATTAACATTTGCAGAAAAAAACTAAGTACACTCCTGGTCATTACCGAATTACCGAAGACAGCATTTGAAAGAATTAACATACATTGCTAGTATTCTTCCAGCATTTTGGCATACCGTTAAGAATATATTGCGACTATGGTCGAGAATTTGATAACATACTAATAAAATACTTATGTGAACTTTACGATCTAAAAGTAGCCTTCTTTAGTAATGCACACCCCCAGTCAAACGACTTTCTAGAAATATTTCACACAACACTGACCGAAATGATTAGAGCTCGCGAAGCCGAAAATCCAAATGAACATCTATTCAATATCTTACCATACGCAATTATCTGCTATAACAACACCAAAAATAAAACGCATGGTTTCAGACCAGACGAACTAATTTTAGGACACAGACCACCAGAAACTCTACAACAAAGTGAATCTCATGACAAAATATATCCGAGGCCATAATAGAATCGAATGTTATTACAAAATTGCGAGAGAGAAAACTGCATTACAAAAAGAATAAGCTAAACTTATTAAATTAAAAAATGTTAAACATAAAATTCCCAAATATAAATTGGGCGATAAAGTATATGTTGAAGACACCCAAATTAAAGATAAAAGTTAAATTTTATTCATCGGACCCTTCGAAATAACTAAACTAAACTTCTGGACAAAATTATCGCAACAATATGAAATTATCCAAAAATTAATTTATCTTTTTCTTATGCCACTATTAAAGTTTATCGATTGTATGAATAGTTGGCTATGAATATTTTGTTTGGTTGTTAATGACAGCACTCAAAACAATTCGTTTAGAGTTTCAGTTTTAAAGATTTTTTAGAAGTTAAACAGTTTTATACAATACTTGTGATAGATTTTCTTTAAAAATAAGCTTATAATTTGTTACTTTTTTGAAGTACTACGTTTTTAGGGTAGACTGTTTTATTTGTGACTGAAAAATTAGAAAAATAAATCGAGCAAGGAATTTAACTGAATACGAGGTATAGGAAAATGTTTAACTGAGATAGGAACTTACTCGAGAAGGCCAGGGCAAGGGCGAAAACGATGCACTAACGACCGAGATGAAAGTTTTCTTAGACAACATGCTTTAAGAAACAGGACTGCCACTAGTTCTATGATGAGAAACGAACTCGAATCTACCTGCAATGTCGCAATTTCTTCTAGAACAGTTAGAAGACGGTCACTTAACTGTCTGGATTAATAACTTAATCTGGATTGGGCAGAATTGAATTAACTTAATCTGGATTAGGCAGTAGGAGAGCAGCCACTGCGCTCCTGCTTACTAGAGAGAACAGAGTTGCCTGATTATATTTTCCTCCAAATCGCCTAAAATTGGTCTATGGATGATTGGAAACAAGTTTTCTTCACAGATGAAACTAGGGTTAGCATAAAACATCCAGATGGTCGAGAGCGAGTATGGCGAAGATCAAGAAACAGGTTTAATACTTGCTATATCTCTGCAAGGATTTCATTTGGCTATGGGTCTGTTATGTTCTGGGTGGCACCTGCTTTGATGCTCGTACAGAATAAGTTCCTGTGCGTACGAGATCCATGAATGCTAATTGAGAATATTGTAGTAGAACATGTGATGCCTTTCGGCCATTTTTTGGGACCCAATTTCTTGTTTATGCAAGATAACACTCGACTTCACGTGGCTAGGGAAGTACTCCATTATATTAATCAAGTTGGTATACCAATTATGCAATGGCTACCAAAAAGCCCGGATCTGAATCCCATCGAACATATATGGGATTACCTCAAAAGAAATGAGAAAAGTCATAATCCTGCACCTACAAACCTGAGGGAACTTGAAAATGCAGTTATCACAGAATCTGAACAAATGCCTCAAGATGTTATTAGAAGCATTAGAAGAAGCACCAAAGTTTAATTAGAAGCATACCTAGACGCATAACACGCTACTAGTGTCCCAATTAAACCATTAATTTATTTCTTTCACCATTTCATAATTTCAACAATTTTGTTATTAGGTCTTAAAAATGATTTTAATTTAAATCTTATACAGACATATTGTAGCTAATTCACTTTTAAAGTATATATTCACTTTTAAAATGTTTTTTTTTTACTTTTAATGTAACCAATGTCAAAAAAAAAATATTAAAATTAATTAAATATAGATATTTATATGATTTATTATGTTGTTGCGTTAATTTTGTCTAGCAGTGTATTTAATAATTCTGCTACTGTACTAAATACG
>JARFXV010000289.1:125000-182500 GCA_031761425.1 Cosmopolites sordidus
TGTTGTTGAGACAATCTACGTCGAAAATCGTAGTAAATTATCGCAGGAAAATTCTCACGCGTTAATTCCATTTTTGACTGAAATGAAATTTTCAAGTCACTAAACAACAGAAATAGTCTCTGCATAACAAAACGTTTTGGGTGCGTATACAGTTAACAATGTCAAACTTTACGATGTATATGTCAAATGGCGCCTAACAACACTATTGCTGCCAATTCCGGATACATAAATAGCAACCCTCGTATATCTAGTATTAATACGGATTTTGTTTTTAAGTTGCTGTATGGTTTGGAGCTTATTTATGTAAATATTTTCCTTCAAAAATCTCCATAAGATAGTCGTTATTAGGAAGCAGCAAATTATAGAGAAACCTGTAAAAGGTACTTCTCGAGGTTCGACTAAAATGCGTGGAGAAAATTTTCAGCTCTTCACATTGTCCTATCCCCCACTGTTCTGAATTCTTAAAATTGTTTGAATAAACGATAAATTGTCGTTATATGAGGCCCACGATAATTAAATATTTTCACGTTCAAAATTCACGTTCAGTGCCAATAATTTTTTTAAATGTAAATTACAACAATTTCACTGCGTTGTTTTAGCGTATATTTATTAACAAAAAAACTTACAAATCTGCACTACCAAATGATAACCAAACCCAAACTGTCGCAAATATTATTAAAAAAAAGATGCCAAAACAAAATTTAACACTACTTAATGACCACGTAATGCTACCACTACTTAATGGTACTTTAATGACCCACCCTTTATGTCCCAGATTCTGAAACAACGTCAATTATTTCATAGTTTTTTATAAGGTTACATAGAATTTATAAATTATTCATTTATTTTCAAGCTTTTTCCATATATCAGCCGAGCTATCGTTTTTCATAACCTATTCAAAACCATTTCCTTTCAGGCATAGGTTATATTGGTTAAAATATTTTGATAAATACTATAATATTAATTATTGAATTTTTATTAACTGTTTTTGTTTGACCTAGTTTATTGATTAATACATCATCGTCAAGGTTTGATGCATTAAAGATTTCATCCACAACATCTTCAACTTGATTGAATTTTATGTTTACCTTCTTTGGTTATATAATTTCCAAATAAATCGGTGTTTTTCTGTAATAGTGAAACGGAGACAGCACATTATTTACCATGTTAAGAGAAGCACTAAGGCATCGTTTCTGAACCAACTGAGGGTTGCGACCCGTGGAGTCATTCGGGGTAACCGTGCATAGTGGGTTAATGTACGCACCTCGTTTATCTACGAAACGGGGAGAAGGTCGTGACATGCGTAGGCAACTTAAAAGTATGGCAATGAGGAATCAGTTTAAGCACGAGATCGCGACATGGCGTTGTCCACTTGCTAGTAACAAAAAAATATTAAGAATTCGACGCTGCAACTATAACTTTTGCCATGTCGACAAAGATTGTCACAACGTACTGCAGAGAGTATCCAAGGTAAGGCAATTTTTTTTACGTTAGTAATTTATTCAAGTTCACTGTTCACCATAATATTTTAGGTTATGTTTGGTATGGGTAAAGTTATATCAGTATATATAAAAAAATGTCGGTCTAGGGTAAGTGTGCACATTCGCACACTTACCCCCGTTGTTTTTTTTTATGAAGAAACAATGCATTTTGTTTTTTTGTTTGTTTACTTATAAACAAACATTTAAATTTTGTTGTAAAAAAATTGATTAATGCTGTTTATTTTATTTCAGATTTTAATCATAATGCCAAATTATCAAAGAAATAAACCCGAACAAGCTTATAGCTAGTGGAAAAAGTAAAAGAGCTGCTGCAAGTGATATCGGTATCAGTAAGTCTTATCTATGAAAGAGACTTAAACTTGATACAACTGCTTCTTCAATGGATCGGTGGAAGTCATCGTTTAACGAAGAACAAGAAGCAGAATTTCTGAATCATTGTAAGCAAATGGCGAAAGATATTTCGATTTGACTATAACCGATTTGCGACAGCTTACTTGTGAGTATGCTACAGCTAATAAAATTGAAAATCGCTTCGATTCAGCTTGCAAAATAGTGGGACGAGACTGGATAGAAAGATATTTAAAACGCTATCCAGAATTAACCCTCCGTCAATCTACAGCAACTAGTCTAGCTCGACCAATTGGATTTAATAGAGTTCAAACTGATCGTTTTTTTAAGAACTTGAATGAATTATATAAGAAGTATAACTTCAAACCAAACCGCATCTATAATGTTGATCAAACAGGAATGAGCACAGTTCCGAATACTCTGCAGAACGAGACATCACAGTAACAGCCATTTGCTGCATGAGTGCTACTGGACATTATGTTTCGCCTGCATTTATTTATCCTCGGAAAACATCTCGTGATGAACTATTAGATGGTGCACCTTCTCAGAGCATCTGCATGCTATCTGATAATGATTTTATCAACACAGATCTGTTTATCACTTGGTTAGAACATTTTCAATCCATTTTTTGTCCACCCTACACTACAAGATCCAGTATTGCTGCTTCTTGGCATCCACTCTTCCCATATTAGTGTAGTAGCTCGATTATACAATGTAGCCTACAAAAAAGTCGCTACATTAGGGAATCTGGTTTTAAAGTAAGTGGCATGTACCCTTTCAACGATGATTTGTTTAGCGAGGCAGATTTTGCTTCATCATCGGTCACAGACCAGATCGTTCCTTAAGACGAACAAAATGTTGTTGCTACACAGGATAAATCCTCTGAGAAAAATGATGAATAACCAGTAGCAAGAATTGAAACATCATCAGGTATTGAAAACAATCATAGCGAACAAGTTGAAGAATCCATTGCTGAGTTTGATCCCACAACTCTTATGATTGTAGATTCTATTGATGAACAACTTTCTATAGAAGCTCCATCAACATCTACAGCCAGAGTTTCAACGAATGCAAGCTCTAATAAAGAGAATCACATCAACATATGCAAATGTCGACGATCTCACCATTTCCAAAAATGAAAGAGAAAAGACGTTCTAATCGAACTGCAATGAAATCCCAAATAATTACAGCTAGTCCTTATAAATAACAGTTAGAAGAAAACAAAAACGACGCGAAGAAGAAAAAACATAAACCTAAGAAAAGAATTCGTAAAACTGCATTGAGCGATGCTGCGCCTTCCGGACATGAAAATTTAAAAAAAAAACTGTTCTGACGAAAAAAGTTGGGAAAACAATCGGAGGCTTCTAACTCAAATTTAAAAAAATATTTTTGTCCACTCTGTAAGGAACAATATAGAAAATATCCTACTGAAGAATGGGTCGAATGAATTAAATGCATGGATTGGTGGCATGAACAATACACCTTTTATGAAGATTCATCCTAAAATTATCATCGAATTTCTTTTTAAGTCCCCTTTTAGTCAATTGATTTTATGTGATTTTATATTTATAAATCAATCTCTGATTATATATTGATTTAGTCTGCAAGACAATTTGCTATTAAGACATTTATGACTATTAAAAAAAATGTGCACACTTTCCCCAAATGCGTATACTTACCCCATATGAGTGCGCACATTTACCGCAATACGGGCCAAGTGTGCGTATTTTGAATTTTTCTAATTTTTTTTTTCTTTAAGTGTCAAGTGTCAAGTGTCCACTTTAAATGCTTAAGTGCGCACACTTGACCCGAATGACTCTAAGGGAGTCGCATTAGGGAATATGGGGAGTTGCAATGTGTTCAAAATATAAGACTCGTATACGAAACGTCATTTTATTAAAGTATTTTTAATTTAAAAACAAGTTTTATAAAATTAAATATTACAATGTAATAAAACATAATAAAATAAACTTAAACAAATAGTCAAAGTTGTTGAAATAATAATTTCATGCGACGGTTGATTTTGTTTTTCACTTATGACAAGTTTTTCTGTATGCGGATTATCAATGCAAACGCACATAAGCAAATTATTTTCCAGTGATAATAGACGATTGCTATATTTAGTTTCTAAAGCCACCATAGACGAGAAGCTTTTTTCGCATAAGTACGAAGTAGTGAAAGGGATCAATGTTTTCAAAGCTTGCGTTAGTAGGACTCCTCCAGTGTCGTGCAAGCCAAACTTATCTAAATCTTGAGTTACAAATTTTAGTTGTAGAGTTTTGTTGTAGTAGCTGCAGCAACATTTTCATCAAACGAATTGAGGACCGATCTTTTCGGCAAATCATCGTTGCTATCGGGAAAATATTCCAGTAACTAAATTTTCGATTCGCGTAAATGCCTTTTCATGCTCTCCAACACGCGACCAATAACCGAATTTTATAACTCCATATTTTTGGTAATATAATCTGTTGTTTGAAGTTGAAGTGAAAGCATTAAAATTGTGTTTTTCAAGATGTACATTCCAAATAACAAGCTTCTTCATGAAGGCATTGACTTTGTCTGTCATTGGTAAAAGGTTTTTCTTACAGCTTTGTAAACTCAAAGCTGTAACGACTTATTAAAATCATTCAAATGTAAAAATATATCACTGAAGTAAGCTAAGAATAATAAAGTTTCTCCATCTTGTAAAAACTGTGAAAATGAGTTATTTTTATCTGTAAAAAGATTTTCAATTCATCTCGTAATTCTAAAAGCCTCGCTGGAACTTTCCCTCGCTACAACCACCTGACTTCAGTATGGAAAAGCAATGAGTCACATTAGGCACCCATTTCTTTGTATAATGTGGAAAGCAATCTAGTCTGCAATGAACATTCTGTAAATTATCTGGCATATTTTTTGTTTTTTTTTTTAATTATTTGATCGTGAACATCATTGGCTATTTCATTAATACGTCTCGATATTGTGTCATTTGAAAGTGGTATAGTTTTCAACTTTTTTGCTTCTTCCAGTCAGATTGTTCATATAAATGGCTTCATGCTTTCAGCGGACAGAAGTTGATATCAAACAACATATTACGGTTTGTCATCCAAGGTAATGAATCCATATTTTAAATATGTTTCATTGTACAATCTGGTCTTTGTTTTTAATGTTTTACCAGATATAGACGGTGCATTTTGTTTTGTCACAAATTTATTAAACACTTAATAATTTATTAAACACTGAGTGAGAGAAAAAATCGTAGTATTTAACAACGGTTGGGAGATCGTAGTATTTGTTTTCGAAAAAACGTAATTAACAATGAGACGCTTCGTCTCGTTCATTTGTTTTTATCATCAAAGCGCATAGCTTATATGAACCTGCCTAAGCGCGCACAGGATGAATGATCCCGAGCGCGCGGTGTCCCGAGGTGCGCGGTCGGGATATTTTACCAGTGCGTGCAACTGCAGGACATTCCAACTGGTACAAGTAATATAAGAATATGGGGTTAAGGAAGTCTTGCAGTTTGGTATTTGTGGCTGCGTGTGGTATTTCGATGTAAGTGTAACGACCGCACATACGTCATTTAATATAAAGACAAATAAATAAGTCGTTTTTTTCGCAATTCGTGAACATGTGAATACGCTCGTAGTACTTTATAAATCATTTAAAAATACAAACAATTCTTTATAACCATACTGAAAAAAGTACGAATCGTCGTCGTATTAACAGGTCGACGTAAAACTTTTATATTCGTCAAATTAACATATTGTAGCGAGGGGGTCGCAAAGTTTCTTACTTCACTTTTTGGCTATTTAGTGGGTGGTGACACTAAAAAGGTTGAGAAGCGATGCGCTAAGGAATATCCGGCAGTAATACATAATAACTGTGGCCTCCATTTGAAGGATTCCACAAAAATCGAATGAAAAACTTATAGCCCAATGAATTAGTCACCACATATTTAGGCTTTTTTTTTTAAGATGGACGTGTTCTCTAATGAAGGAAAAATCTTTGATGGAGAAATCATAACAATCGTAAACCTTTAAGGTTTTTTTGCAATATCCTGCGACTACAGTCTGGCCCAATGTATGGCGTAGGATTGTGAATGTTCAGAAGAATTGAAAGAATTTCAAGAAAAAGTTAATCAGTTAAGAAGCCAATATTTACAGGTTGAGAATATGGTTTATATTTGCTTTGACCGACAAACACAAAAAAATACACCCTGTCTTGTAATCAAAAGATCTGTAACTTCATAAGCTAGTTTAGGTGATCTTATCATATTCGCGACAGTCCGACAATCCGAGAATATAAATAGCTAATGGACGTGATGTACTAAACCGAAGAATTACTGTCTGAACTTGCCTTTGCATACTTGTTCATTCTTAACTGAACTTTCTTCAATACTGAACTCCTTATGTTGCCACACCCTCTTTCAAGCATCTAACAGAAAGCTATGTATTACTATTTCCAATAGCCAGCTATTTACAAATATGGATTACTATGCGGATAATATCTAGGGACAAGATGTTCTAACGAATGGGACAATCTAATTAAACTTTTGATAAGTAGGACGAGCAAAAGAGTACGTAAGCTAATTATAGAGCCAGCGTGGTTAAGATATGAGTATCCCAGCGGTCCAAATTTTCTAGGCGTTTCGGGAAATTGCAGTAGTGTCACCATTAACAGATATAGTATGGATATATTATTGAAATTATATAATGTATTATATTATACTACCATAATCAAAAAGTCAGGTGACTTGTTTGGTTGGTGGTTGTTTTAAAAATACGCACTTTACATATCGATACAACAATTTTTTTTATTTAAATTGGTATAACTGTTTATGGAATCGAACATTTTTTCAAATGCATAAAAATATTATCAAGGAAAGAATTTACATTGAATTAGATCTAAAAAACAATATTTCTTGATACAAGTCAGATATTAAGAAAGCGCTAAATAGATGAAAATATTTCAATTTTTTTTTTAAATTATAACGATTTTATGATGGTTTAGAAGCACTTAAACTTGAACCTCACTCAGGATTACTTTCAACGTTAAACAGTGAAGGAAACAATATCAAAAGCAGAATACACTGAGTAATCCCCCATTAAGTATTAGAGAAATTGGAGATATTATTGGAATATTATTTTATTAAAACAAAAAAAAAATCCACTTAGCGTTTGACTTGTATCGAGCGATTGAGTGGTCAGCGTCTGTTCACCAGTAGTGCGGCTGATATTTAAATTCTGGAACTAACCCCTCCAGTCTTAACCGCTGAATCATCATGGTTCAAGCTTTTAATTCAAAGTACAATATGAAGCGTTCTAGTAATTACAAAATTACCCCGGGAGGTAGACAATTCTCTGCCAGCTTTGCTGGTACAACCGGACTTTCAGATTCTGGGGAGTCCGGGCTTAAACGCAAAATCTTTCAGAGGGAGTCGGAAACCCCTGGCCAACGTCTGAAATAGAAAACAAAAACATTCTTTAGAACCGTAAATATCAATTCTCTCCTGCGCCTAGGAAAACTACACGAATTGGGGTGAACAGTGAATCAGCAAAAAATCCAAATGTTAGCTCTGCAAGAAACCAGGTTGGCAGATGATAACACCCTGGAATTTGGCAACTACATACTTTTTAAAAGTAAAACGGACAAAAGAATACTCAAAAAGACACCATATCTCGGTGTTGCTTTCGCTATCTTAAGAAATATTCTTGCTTGCAACTAATGTTCAGCCAGTAAATAATCGACTTATGACACTATCCCTCAAGTGTGCTAACAAAAACTATACATTAATCAATACACACCCACCAGTTAACGAAGAAAATAAATCTAATCCTGAAAAAGTAAATAAGTCCTGGGAAAATCTGGAAAATACTATCACTAAAATTCCCTCTAACCATGTAAAAATCCTATTGGGTGAATTCAAAGCCCAATTAGAGAAAGAAAAAAAAATACAGGAAAACAGTAGGCAGTTTTAATGCTCATATATGTCGCTCATAAATGGTAGAAGATTAGTTGAACTATGCATAAATCTTTAATCTAAAAATAATGTCAACCCATTTTAAGATGAAAATAACAAAACAAAAGACCTGGAGGTGCCCAAACACGTACATGGGTGAATTTCAAATTGACCATGTTGCCATTTAGTAACAATTATAAATAGATTTTAAATCAAACTTAGCTTAAAACCTCGAAAACTTCAAAACTCTAAAGGAGACTGCTAATACCAAAGTTCGACCCTACGAAAATAAAACGAACCTTAACAGAAGATCTTGATAAACAACCAGCTCAGAACTGGGAGAATTGAAACAAAAAATTATTAAAACAGCCTTAAAGTTGGTCCCTTTACAAAAACGTAGAAAACATCCGTGGTGGGATGAAGTTTGCGAGCAAGCAGTATTAAGCCGAAGTAAAGCATTCAAAGATTCGAACATTCAAAAAACAGAAATAAATTATAACAACTTTTTGAAAGTAAAAAAAGAAACATCGAAGCTAATTAGACAAACTAAAAGAAAATATGAAAACAATCAACTTAATAAAATAGAACAAAAATTCCAAAAAAACCACTCGAAACTTTTACAAAACATTTAAAAATAAATGAACAGGCTATCAACCCCAAAGTCTTTGCTTCCAAAAGGAAAACGGACAATTAGCTCTAAATGACCAAGACAATTGCATAGAACTTGCGAAATATTTTGAACAACTACTAAACTGTCCTGAGCCCTTAAACAAGGTACCAACCGTAAACCCTAAACAAGCAAACCCAGATGCATTACCGTCGAATGAATATGAACTAATTAGGCAAATCAAGCGACTTAAAAATAACAAAACTTCTGGTGAAGATGGAACCACTGCTAAACTTTTGAAATCCGCTGGTCTAGGTACAATCAAGGAAATAACCAAAATTCTTGAAGAAGTTTGGCGAACCGAACGGATTCCAGAAGATTGGAAAGATGCTCTACAATTAATCCACTACACAAGAAAGGAGATAGAACGGATGTAAACAACTACAGAGGGATATCTCTTCTTCCAGTTTGTTCACACAAGATTCTATTTCAGTGTCTACTAGACAGAACACAGGGACAGTTAGAACCTAAAATTGGTGAATATCAAGCAGGTTTTCGACCGGGTAGATCCTGCCCTGAACAGATCCTGAATCTAAAGTTGATCCTAAGGCATCAAAACTGTACAATAAAAATCTCGCCTGTACACTTGTGGATTTCAAAAAAAGCATATGATTCTATTGACCGCGAATCTTTATTCCAAATCTTGAAAGAACAAGGACTAGATCTGAAAACGCTGGCAATTGTTAAAGCAACACTAACTAACACAAGATCAAGAGTTAAATTCATGGGTGCCATCTCAGAGTCCTTCAGAATTCAAACTGGAATGAGACAAAGGGATGGACTCACGCCAATCTTATTTAACTGTGTTCTAGAAAAAGTAATACAGGAGTGGCATTGAAAAAAGTCGGCCCTGAATATTGACCAGCCCATTAAACTGGGGAAAACCAACATCAAAATTGATTGTCTGGCATTTGCTGAAGATCTAGCAATTTTGGCTCAAGATATATTAACGGCACAAAAACAGGTTGAAATCTTAAAAGAAACGGCAGAAAAGGTAGGAGTCCAAATTTCCTTTGAAAAGACAGAATACATGACTTGCAACAGACTAAGAACACCATTTCTAAAAACAAAATATGGTAACATCAGACGAGTCAATTCAAATATTTGGGTAAAATAATCAATGGAAACTGGGTTGGAAAAAGCGGTCAATAAGGGTAAATGTCCAAAAATGGAAACGGTATTGAGACTTACACAAAATATTTACAACAAAAAATACATATCTAAAAACCCAAAACTGAGACATTACAACACAGTCATTAAACCAGAATGTTTATATAGGGCAGAAACGCTCATTTTGAATAGAAAGAGAGACATCGAGGACATTGAAAAGAAAGAAAGAAAAATCATAAAAAAAATCTTAGGCCCTAAACCAATAAATAGCACAACATACCGACTTCGAGAAAACCAAGAAATCAAACAATATACAGATATACATCGGAATGTGAGAAAAAGAAGACTTAAGTTTTACGGACACATAAAATGGGTGAATCCGACTAGGCTAACTAGACAAATAGTCGAATTTTATGAAAATAGGAGTAGAGCTAAAGTAGAAATAATTAAATGGATTGCTCCAATTAAAGAGGACCTAAGATCAGCAAATATTACACAAAGTGAAATTCAGGATAGAGGCTGTTTCAGACACAAGGTTAACATTTGGAAGGTTGGCCAGAGAGAAAAATGTAGGAAGACTGGAACAACTGGGTCTGACGAATGGAAAAAAGCTCATAGCGAAAGAATTACATTAGTATGGGCGCAAAGGAAGGCTAACAACATCAAACGCCTCTAACTGTACTTCGCGTGGTCCACCATGGCCAATACTACAAAAATCGTAGTATTTAATACTGGGCGAGAGAAGAAGTCGTAGTACTTGTTTTCCTAAAATCTTAATTAACAATGAAACTCTTCGTCTCGACCTACCTAAGCGCGCTCGGGACGAATGATCAGTCTCACATGCGCTGGCGAATGGCTCGAGGGGCGCCGGCGGGCAGGTTAACAAGTGCGTGCAAGTGCAGGGCACAGGATCGAACTGGTAAAAGTAATACAAAAAAAGGGGTTACATACAAGTATTGTCTTATATGGTTTGGTGTCTCTTCGCGTTGTTCCGAAATCACTGATTTTTTAAAAGTATCGTCATATTGAAAGTATTGAAGAAATGCTTTCTTTGGATAACCACATTCTAAAATATATAATTATTGATGATGAGTTATGGATTTATGCTTATGACCCAGAGACATCTAAACAATCAAACGATTATCGTGCTAAAAATGAACCAAAATTGAAAAAACCATGTCATAGCCGGTCAGAAACCATAATCATGTTAACTGTTTTTCTTGATTACCGTGGTAGGCTAGAGCAGGGCTAGTTGATCATAGGGGCAAGTTGGGCAATCGAAATATCTCGAAAACTAAGCAACCTACAAAAAAAAGCGTAAATGGCGAAAAGAAGGGGTTATGGGAGGAGAATACATAGCGCGACTGTCAATTGCTATCCAGTGCTCCGATAAAATAAAAGAACCCTTTGTTTTTTTTTCGGCGTAATAAAAAATATTTACAGGTAATCATAATTTTTCTACTATACTCGTATAAAAACCATAAATAAGGGTAATATATAACCCTAAATAAGGGTAAAAGTATTTAAAGATTACTTAATTATTGTTCTTTTGATTATAGATAGTTATTTATTTTTAACTCTTTTTTATATAACCTAATTTTTATTTTCTTCTCTCAACAGGAGCTAGTTGAGCAACGCGCGTTCAATGCTTGCCCAACTAGCCCCACTAGATGTTCATTATAGAAAATCAAATTTTTAATTTAAATAAATAATAATTTTAATAAATTAATATCCATCAAATAATTTGTGCATGTGATGATGCTACACAAAGTTTACTAATTAAAATTACTTATATTGATAATTGTATTAATGATTATTATAACATTTTAGGATGCGTACATATAAAAGAAAGACTTCAAATGATTTAGTTACTAGTCAACAATTAAGTGATGCAGCAAAAGCTGTAGAGGAGGAAAAAATTAGCGTAAATGATGCGGCCAAACAATTTAATATTAACAGGATGACCTAAAAAATATAATATCTAAATTATAATAAAATATCTAATATCTAATTTGATAAGTAATGTCTAATTTTAGACACAAATAAAATAAAGTCTGAAGGTTGTGCTCCATCCATGAGTTATAAAACCCCAAGACGTTCCTGATCTCATAATTAGTTACTACTTTAATTTAATATTTATTTGCATTATAATTATTCTTAAATATATAATTTTAAATATAAAAATTGAAATAATAATCCAAAGATTGAAAAGATTTACTGTTGTTTGATTTTAATTTTAATAATAAATAAATATTTGCTTGATTACTATTATTTTGTATTCAGATCATTCTATACAGTCTTCAAGTCCATTTTAGCCACTGTTTAACTAGCCCCATAACCCATACTCAACTAGCCCCCCTAGTGGGACATGTTGAGTAACTTGGAGTGCCCTCGCATTTCCGACAATAACTTTTAAACTTGTACTAGGTTTTTTACCGCTAGACGTTTTAGAGAAGAGTAAATTACGCTCAGCTTTACTTACTTATTAGCTCAGCTTTACTCTACTATCCAAAACTAGTTTCTCTAAACCAAAGGTCTCCAAACTACGGCCCGCGTGCCATGTCCGGCCCGCGACTAGCAAATTTAGCAAGCGTATGCTCGTTTCGGGTGCGTACTCGGCGACCAGTTTAGAAATTATAGATAATGGCAGGAAAATTAAAACGGTTTTGGTCCTTGGAACTTTATGGAGTAATCAGTATGGCCCCAAGGCTGGAAAGTTTGGAGACACTTGCTCTAAACTAAACTCGAAGAGACTTACAATTAAACATCAAGTCACTTTTTTAAAATTCTCGATGCGCGTTTCACTCACCATGTTAACATTGTCAAGAGATGATTTAATCGAGATTAAATCATGATGATGATAACATGGTTACTGAAGCGTGCGTCGGGAAGTTTAAAAAAGTTACTTGGTGTTTAGTGATAAATCTCTTCGTGTTTAATGTTTCACACCGAAGATTCCAATAGAAGAATTGATGCTCTAAACTAGTTAGACAGTTAATAAAGAATATTATTTAAGCATTATGCGTCATTTGAATGTATTCATTCTAGAATAAGAGTAGATTTGTGGTTACACAAACCGCAAGAATTATTCGTCATTTTTTCTCTAAAAATCAAACAAAAACCATTCAATCGTATAATTCACCAGATATGATACCGTGTGACTTTTTCCTGTTCCCTTGATTGACAAATCAATTCGTGAACGCCGTTTCGGAGTCCATAAAGGCCATTCAAGAAAGTTTGCTGGCCGCTTTGAAGGAAATATTACAAGTATATATAAACACAAGAGTATATAAACTGGTTCGAATACTGAAAAAAACATACTGGAGAGCGAATGTGCAAAACTAAAACAGTTGCACGTTATCGATGACGCTATTGAAGAACAGCAGAAATATGCAGAGAAGCAGAATAGCAGAATATGCAGAGAACGGCAGAATAATCAAATGGAATGTATTCAATAAATATCAAATTTAGAGCTGTATTCGGTTGGCAGCATATGCGACGTTGTCGAGTTTAAAATTTTTCTTGTTAATATTTATTGACACGCTTGGTGGTAATCCCATTTGTATCTGAACGTTTATTTTATTTTTTTTTGCGGCTGTTAAAGAGGTCTGTTAAGTTAGTTGCTGTAATTGGATATGTTTAGTGTAAGTCATATATATTATAGAAACTAGAATATTTTTTTAGCCTGTTCCAGTAGCCTTAAGGTTGAGTATATCTACTGTTATACTCAATATATCACAATAATCTATAGTATATCTAAAGCGTAGCTTTACTAAAAGGGTTACCAATACTGTAGCTTTGGATACAAGTTCTATTCGTAATACCATATACATCATGTATATACACAGTAAGTATTCATAACCCAAGAATTGTAGAAAAGACTGCTTTTAAACCCATATGTAGTTTATATGTAGGCACGCACAGTTTAATTTTTATTTTCACACCATGTTTTACTATGAATTAGCTATGCATGAATTTACTTTATTATGAATTTACTATGCATGAGCAATTAAAAGAGAAAAAATTGTTTGGCGAATGCCGTATATCATTGCGCAACGTATTGAAAGAAGTAGGTTTTAAAAGGAAAAAAGATGATCCAAGACGAGGGCTTATGGAACTTCCCAATGTTCCACTAAAACATATAGATTTTTTGAGAGGTTATATAAAGGAAAGAAAAAAAAAGCCTTGTACAAATTTGTCTTCTTTGATGAAACCTGGACATTCCAAAATGGTAGTGGAAGTCATTCATGGCGAGATAATAGTAAGAGAAGTGCGAATACCACCAAAATTCATGATAAGTTGCATAAATATAAAAAAAAAAAAGAAATGTTTTGTTTGAAAATTTTTATCTTAGTCTCTGGCAGTGAAGATGGATTTATTGAGAGTGCAGAGACCAAATTTTCGTCAAAAAATGAGCTTACTGATTACTATGGTGAGCTTACTTAAGTGAACTATCTTTAATTTTCATGAATAATGCTCCGTATGTTATTAAACAAGATACCAAACAGCTCATGAACTCAAACTGCCATTCAGGATTGGTTAACTAACAATAATGTAGCATTTTCAATCGAAATGCTTATAATTAAACTATTAGTTTACAGAGTACGTACCACAACCAAATTTATTATTTTGATATATTTCCTAAGTGGATACTTTTCAGAAATAAACTAACACGGAAATATTTAGTAGGCAACTTAGCAGAACAATATGGGCACAAAGTTTTTCGTATTCCCTCATACCACTGCATTTTCAATCCAGTTGAACTTATATGGAAAATTGGAAAAAATTACTATAAAAAATACATTAGTAGAAATGATAATATACAGCAAGACTGTAAAAACATCTGGCGTGAGGCACTTCACATTGGTACTCCTGAGATATGGAAGAATGCGATCAAGGATACCGAAAATTAAATAATAAAATGGTATGACAGAGAGTATACACTTGATCGAAAAGATTCTCATTAATGAAAATAAATGATGCAGATATTTAATTGTTTTTTTGCGTTTAGTACTTGTATCAATAAATATCATTAGTAATTATATAATGTTTATTTTAATATTCATCCAAATATTAAAAAATGTTGTCAATGGTTTTTGAACGAAGCATTTTACGAGTGCTGAATCTATCTAGAGGTAGTAAATCGACGACACTTCGATTCGAATCGACTGAATCAACACACAAGCAAGACTTTCAACATTTATTATAATTTTGTTGTCGCTATCGTAGTGCTCTTTTTACGAGTGCGACAAAACGACAATTTGCTCAATAACCAAATAAATTATGCTGTATTAAAATACACTTTTTGTGGATTTCTTGATAATCTTCAAATTTTAAAGAATAATACCTATGTCTCATCGCTGGTTGATCTACTTATACTTGGAACAGGATCGACTTTAGTGTACTTTAATTGATTTTGTTCAGCTGTTACATTGACTAATAAAAGCACTAACAAAAGCAGAACTAACCAAAATATCGCGGTTTTTTACCAAATCGGCCTGGTATAAAGCAACAAATTATAATTAAAGTAAGCAACTATATTGAGAAATACGAATAATTGTTTTCGCTATCATATAATTGTATCATTATCAAAGCAGTACAAAATATTTTCGACTTGCTCCAATTACTACTTAATCCTATTAATAATTATTCTTACAATAATAATTGTTTTATTAACGTAAAAAATAGCTACCTGTTTAATCGCTTGTCTTAAACTTTTTACGAACACCGAGCAAACGGTCCGTTCACGTTCGGTCCTAGGATTAGCCCACTTGTACACTTTATTTTTATCCATTCAAAAAAAAAACACCACACACACACATACCTGCAAAACACTAAAAATAACCCAAAATTTAAGCGACAAACATTCACAACTTCAACTGAAATTTAAGGTTATGTGAAGCCTAAAAAACGGCGTGGGTTGCCAGGGCAGTGGCAGTATAGTACGCGTAAGAACATGGAGTGGAGTATTAAGGTTATGGGCACTAAACCTATTTACATCTCGTCAATTTTTTCTTGCAAATTGTCTGCAAAATAGTTGTGCGATAAATGCTGTGTATTTTTTCAGGAAATGTGTTGCCTGTTTACATTGATATTGCAATTTAGTTGATATATTTCTGTGTTTTCAATTTCAATTCAATTCAAGAAAAGTTTTGTTATTTGCGTGTGTTGGAAGCTAAAATTTCATTAAAAATATGTCGGCTCTACAAACTAGATAAGCTGCTGCATATACAGTTTTATATTTATTAAAAAGGCCTTGAGAAAAAAAAGGAGAATATTGGCAAAAGAATGGGTTTTAAAAAGATGTGATATAGGGGTCCATATGATATTACTTAAGAATAGAAGATCATTTGCAACTGAACAATTTTATACGAATGTCAAAAGCAGATTTTGACTATCTTCTAAAATGAGTTGGACCAAGAATTACCAAACGTGATACACAGATGCGTTGTGCTATTACGGCCAGCGAACGACTCTTTTTGACGCTGAGATTTTGAGTGGTAAGGATATTTTATAACACTTGAAAATGTATTTACTAAACAATATAATGTCAAAGGTATTTTTACATATACACTTATTCAAGACAGTTGAGGCAGGTGACTCATATCATTCGCTAATGTACTTGCTCCTATATGTACAATTGCGAAAATTGTTCCTCAGTGTTGTAAAACTCTGTTTGGAGTTCCAAAAGAGAAATATTTACAGGTAAGTTATTTTTACTCTATTTTTTGTGGTAAATTTTTTGTCTGAATAAAAATTTGATACAATTATTGTAAAACAATGTAATTTTGGCAAGTACATATCTATAGTACCTGTATAGTATTGAAGAAAAAGTACCATTGGCCGATTACGCTCATATTGAAAAGATTAAGTAATAAAATTTAGATTGTTCAGAAATTCCTGTGTGTCAAAATTCCTTTGCTTCAGCGGTAATGTTATAACACACCGCAAATATAAATTTGTGGTGTGTTATAACACTACCAGTAAAAAACACTACCGCACTTTGACAAATATAAATTTGAAGTTCTTTGCATACTGTCTTGCTGTGGATTTGCTGTAAATGTCGTATAGTACGATGCAGCTGATTGAGGTCTGGATGATGATCGAGAAGCGCTAGCACTTGTTTGATGTAGAAGAAAGGTCGCGTTCGGAAAATTTTACTAAAACACGCTGAATGGTTAATTTCAGTTTATGTTGGCACTCGCGTGAATTTAAAATTCTCAATTCAGCTGCAACAAAGCCTCCAAAAATTTGAATCTCGTCTACCGGTTTACCCATTAACTCAGCAGTTTTTAACAGAGCTTCGTGTTTCATTTCATTTTTCTTCTCTGGTTGCACATTTTTGTCAACATCAACTAGTTCTTCATTAACATTTGAGTAGTCATGACGCTTAGGTATGTTGTTCCTAATAACAAATACATATATATTTTCATTTTCAAACTATAAAGGCACCCGAAGAGTGGCTACAACATTTGAAATTATTTGAAGACCTTTGGAATTTTCCACACTGTGTGGGAGCTCTAGACGGGAAAAATATAACTATATTACACCACCACCTAATGGTGGCGAAAGTTGGTTTTAATATTATTAAGAATACAACAGTATTATACTTATAGCATTAGCTGATTCTATATATCAATTTTTGTATATCGACGTAGGATGTAATGGACGAGTATCAGATGGGGAAGTATTTAATGGCTGTGCTTTGTTATATGTCTTAGCGAATAATACACTTAACTTTTCATGTTCAAAACCTTTACCAGGACGTGAGAAGCCAGTACCTTCTGTAATAGTAGCAGATGATGCGTTCACCATGAAACCTTATTTATTAAGACCGTACCTATTCAAAGAATAACTTGCCCATAACCAGGCATTTAGTTACAGACTTTCAAGGGCGAGGAAAGTGGTAGAGAACGTATTCGGACTCATTTCGTATTCTAAAGAAGCCTATAGAAATTGGACCAGAAAAAGCAGCTAGTGTTGTGTCAGCAATCTGTGTCCTACACAACTTCCTTGTGAGTCGGAAAAGTAAATTTTATGCACCGGGAGGTACTTTTGATATGGATAATTAGGACGCAGCATGGCGCATTGTTGGAATACCAAGCAAACTTATTAGGCTCAGATCATGGAGCAGCACATAATTTTGGTGTAAATGCCAAATATGTCAGAGATTACTTTGTTTCACCAGAGGGAGAAGTGCATTCACATACTAATTGCATGCAACACATATTAATTAATTGTATAATAATATATAGGAAGATTAAAGCCCTACACACAATGCACTCACATAAAACCGCAAGAACGTAAGACATGCTTCTGATTGGTTAAACGTAAAAGAAATGCCGGATAATTTCAAATACAACAAATAAAAAGATTAGGTCTTACGTCGTGCGTTTTTATGTGAATACATTGTGTTCAGTACTTAACACTTTGATAAATTAATATTAGAATAACTAACCAAAACAGAATAAAAGAATAAATACTTACCATGTTGTCAATAGTTGAACGATCTGAATGAGAACAACTAATAAACTGCAATACACTAAAAACTCCTATGTGCTCGGATACACATCACAACCTTGATGCACGTCAGCTCCATCACCGCTTTTCTTTATTTTGATTCGTCGTATTTCTTAATGAAGCTGTGTACGCAAAATTTAACTTCCCAGATATTTCACTTTGCATAGTATCAAAGCTTGCAGCTAATTCTTTTAACGTTTGTTCTTTTTTAATTTTATTTCTATAATTCACACTTTTTAGATCCCGTAATTCCGGAAATAATTCTCACTGTGTTATTAAAGAAAACGTCTCATTTCTTGACTAACCTTTTTTTTGCGCCATTTTTATAATTTAATATATTGTTAAAACTCAACTCTCGCCAGAAATTTCCAACACATTTAGAAATAAAACCTTCTTTCTTGTGTCTTTGCGATATCCAATATACGATGTTTACACTAACACTGTTTTTACTTGCTGAGATCAACGGTCGAAAACAAAAATGGCCTAGCAACTTTGATCTCAGGCACGTTTACACACACGCTGACATCCACTCTCGCAATAAATGTCGCAATATTATTGCTAGTGTCCATAAAAGTTTAAAAGGGAACATACGCCTTTCTGATAGCACAATTTTGCAAACTTAGTTCAAACACCAAAGTTTTTATTTTTTATTTTATTTATTTATTTATTATTATTATTCTGCTCATCCTTACTGTAGAATCTCAGCTCATGCTGGCCGATATTCCAATGCCAAGATAAAAAAGCAATTTAGCTCCTCTCATCTTAGCATAATATTTTACGAACAATGTGACACGTCTGCAAGAGCACAGCACGCTGTTCCACTATGGCAATCAATCTCGAGATACCGAGGCTCTCGAGGTTCTTTGAAAATCTCTTACTTATCAGGCCTTCGGCGGATATAACGAAGGGCACTACATGTACTTTACTCAGTTTCCACTGGTTTTTCAAGTCGTATGCCAGATTTTCATACTTGTTGGATTTTTCTATCTCAGTATTTCTAATGTTGTGAGATAGCGGCACTGCGATGTCAATTATAAAAACCCTCTTGTCCTTTTTGTTGATTAGAACAATATCCGGCCTGTTATAATCAAACGTTCGATCAGTAGTGATTGGTCTGTCCCAGTAAAGAATGGTATCGGATGTTTCAAGTACAGGAGAAGGCGAGAACTTATAATATGGAGGAGGTGCGCTTTCTAATAGCCAGTATTTTTTTGCAATTTGTTGATGTATAATTTTTGCCAGCTGATTATGCCGTCCTAAATAAGCATTAGGAGTAAGGGCCGGGCAACCGCCAATAAGGTGCTCAATTGTTTCCCCCAAAGTACCGCATTTCCTGCACTTATCGACTACGTCCAAATGCAGTATGTGCTTTTCATAGTTTTTTGTTCTTGTTACCCTATCTTGAATAGATATCGCGAAACCTTCTGTTTCTGGGTACAAGAGTCCATCGGTCAGCCACTTCAGAGACAATTGTTCGTCAGTGGTGTCCTCTTCGAGTGACTTAGGAAACCCTCCGTGCAATGTTTGTCCTTTCCATTCTCGAACGCAATCCGTGAGTGTTGTTCTGCTATCAATACGACTTTGTTTATTTAGGTTCAGTGGGGTGAAACCCCGGTCCTTATTTGCAACCAATTTCAATCAATGAAGTGTTTTCTAATTTTATTTTCTGGATTGAGACAGATATTTTTTACGTTTATAAGGCCTCTACCCCCCTAACTTTCTTGGGATGTATAGTCTTTTCATAGACCGTTGATCGTTAATGAGGTTTCCACTGTTTACAGTGTACAGTACCAAACAGTTTGGTGTTTAAAAGTTTTGAAAGTCTCTTTTGGTATAGAGTGGAAAAGTCCTTCTTTAACTGGTTATGATCAAGTTTATGCTTTTGGGGTATTCTTAAATATTTGTAGGATTCTTCTGGTGCTAGTTGTTGTATGTTACAAAATGTTGAATGTTGACTCTGAACCTTTCCCTTTTGTATACTAATGGTAGAACATTTGTCCAGTCCGAATGACATTCTGATATCCCTACTGAATGTTTCAACCGTTTTTATCAATGAGTTTAATTTTTCGCTAGTTTCTTCATATAATTTAAGGTCATCCATATATAGTAGATGAGAGAGCTTTCTTGGATTCCTCATATTAAGTTTATATCCAATATTGCTGTTGTTGTGTAGTGTGGACAAAGGGTTCAATGCTAGACAGAACCAAATTGGAGAAGGGGAATCTCGCTGAAAAATTCCCCTCTCGATATTTGTAGCAGCAATGCATTGTTGGCCGACAAAAAGTTTCGTTTTCCACTTCCCCATCAGGTACTTTAAAGAATTAATAATCTGGGGGCTAATTTTATAGAAATTCAGAACCTCAACCAGCCAATCGTGAGGGACACTATCGAATGCTTTCTTGTAGTCTATATAGCAGATATTTAAGTTGCGTTTTCTTTTTCGCGCTTGCTCAAGAACTACAGCATCGATCGTCAATTGCTCCTTGCAGCCCATACTTGCTCTTATACATCCTTTCTGTTCTTCTTCAAAAATGTTTTTATTACAATGCTGGTAGATTTTTTCATTGAGTAGGGCTGTGAACAGTTTATATAACACTGACAGACATGTGATTGGTCTGTAGTTATTAGGTTGCTTAACGTCCCCTTTTTTGAACAGTAGGTATATATTGCTCTCCATTAGGAAGTCGGGGAAAGGATTTATTAAAACCTCTTTAAATGCATTTGCAAGTACGGGATAGGCGGCTGTAAAGCTTTTAATCCAGAAGTTATGCAATCCATCTGGTTCAGGCGCCTTCCAGTTGTGAGTCTTCCTGACAGCAGTGCAAATGTCAATCTCAGTGAAATCGTTAGACTCCATATCTGGGAGAGCATTTGTCTGTTCTTGAATGGTTTTGAAAGGAGCCAATTTTTCGTAGCCTGTCAACTTTCATATTGTTTTCAAGGCGCGTTTTCCAGACAGGTGTATTTTTCTGGATACTACGGCCAGCCGTATTATGGGTGTAAGTCTTTTGACCTCTAATTTCGATGGCAGTCACTGCTTCACAATATAATGCAAGATGTATATCGCTTAGATTTATCATCCCAGATAGATGTGATTCCAAAACTCTATTAATCTGCATTAGAGAGAGTAATACGTGATTTTGCAATATTACGCAGTACTGGAATTTTTGATCTATTTAATGGGTTTGAGCCAGCAAAACTGGCCAAATTGCTGTAAAACCTCTCTCGTATATTAGAAAAGTTACGTTGCGAGATTGATTCTTCATTTTCAGACGATGAGGCTTCTGGTGATACATTTCGAGTTTGTTCTACTTGTTGCTCCTCTATATTCGAGTTAAGAACGTCCATAGTATCTTCTTGATGATGATATGTAATGTTTTGATGTAGTTCATTACCGATTTCTCTCTTGATGTTCATTAATTCCGATTCGGTTAGATAGTTTTTCTTTAGAATTACATTTTTACGGTCGGCTAGGTTTTGTTCTGACAGCTGAGTTTCAGGGAACCTCTTTGTATATTCTTGGTGGAGTGCATGCCTCCATCCAGGTAGCGGGTTATCTCCGCACTGGTTTACGTAGTAATATGCACGCATTACATCAATATTCATTTCGCGTGTCCATCTAATACGTGGAGTGCGTTCGGTCCTGGTGACAGCCCTCCTTATTAGGAGCGAGCCAGCAAGTACCGGGGTATTTTGATTTTCTGCTCCATTATTAATTTCCGCTCTCTGTTGATTTTGTAGTAAAGTTTTTGGTGTTGCTAGACTTAAATGATCTAATTGTTGTTTGAGTATCTCTTTCATTGCCATTCTTGTGGTGCCATAGAGTTGGGAACCGCCACTCGCTCCAGATTCATCAACCCCGGACAAATCCTCCCACCAGTTCCGAAGGGTTCTTGTCCACAAAATTCTACCGCCTTGTATAATATTATGTATTTTATTCTCCATAAATATATATGGGTTCAAGGGAAAAACGGTCACCTAAGGCAGAGCCCCGATTTACCATGGGAAAACTATTTACTACCGGAGGGCGCTAGGTATCCGGAGACATCGTTAGAGACACTTTAACCCTATGCCATTCAGCTCCTCGACACGATGGATTTCCACCTTAAGCTTGGGGATTTTCTTTTTCAGAGGTTTACTCCCCTCAGCTCCGGAAGGTGGTGGCGCCACTCACCAAGCGGACTATCCACCCCCTGCCTTAGCTACTGCCTTAAACTACTATTTTTTATTAAAGATATACACGAGGGTGGATTAAAAAGTCACATAATTTTTAAATAATATATTGTTTTCTTAATTTAAAATCGCTTTATTTCTCAACATAATCTCCTTTTAGCTCGATACATTTCTCCCAACAATTTTCCAAGCTTTTAAGCCTTCCAAAAAGCACGATTTGTCAAACTTTCCAAATCATTATGTTTCGAAGATGATATGTTCATTTGATATGAATTTCTGTCCAGCTAGCCATTATACATTAATATACATAATAATAATAATTATTATTATTATTATGTATAACTAAAACATTGTTTAATGGTTTGTGTATTTTGAACATATTAGTACATTGAAAATAAATAAATAAATTTATCTATTAGTACAATAAAAATTATAACTAAAATTTAATTATACATTTAATCCGGTTTCATTCTCACTGTCACTTTGATCTACATTAATAAGTGGTTCTATATTATTAGTAAATGATGAATGAATGACATAGGAATCTTCTATTTTAATAACATGGTTAATCTAATTTAACCAACTCTCTTTAGGATATACTATCTACAACCTTCCGAATTAATGTTGCAGCACTTGCACTTTGAGTCGGAGAAATGTTTTCTGCTCGAACATTTTACTTGATGCCACATCTGCTCAATTGGACAACTGTAAACAATTTGGAACCCATCCATTCTCAGAACCAGCATGTAAAATTATAATTTTCTTGATGTATCTACCTATCCTTTTGCTAGCGTCTCATGTGTATAGAAACATATTTCATCAAGGTAAATAATAGGACGATTTTATAGACTGTATTTTTTTATAGAGTTTAAGTAGTCAAACCGCCATCGTCGCAATCGTTATGATTCCATTAATATTTGTCTTTTATTAATGGTGCGATATGCAAACCCTATTTGAGGTAATATTCTCCGAAGGCTAGTTCAGCTGCAAAGAATGTTGGTTTCATCTTTCCTTAGTCGCTGTTGCAATGACTGCAATGCAGGCACAGTTTGCTCTTTATACATAGTATAAATTTTGCTTCGAATTAAGTCTTTGTCGCTTTCGTCAACACACTTGCTTTTAGCAGAATCACTACTTACTTTTTTTACTTTAATTGGCTTCGTCACAATATCTTTAACTGTAGACAATTGAGTTTTCGTTAATAAAGACGTATCTGCTGCAGCTACATTTACATTAAGCCCCCTGTTGAATAAAGAAACATACACATTTTTAACAATTTGCTTAGTATCGGACCATAAATGTATTTTTTTATTTAGCATTATCGAAGACATAATGATCATTATCTTGCCAAGAATGCCACATTTTTAGTTTGGAATGACAAAAAATATGATCGAAATTATAGAATTGCACTTCAAGAAAGATTTGACGAGATCGAAAGCTAAACTATTTAAGAAATATCTTCTCTTCATCTTTTTATTTTTATTGGATAGGCTAAATAGGATTATCCTATTGGTCAACGTCTAGTTGAACGCACGGTAGTGTATGTATAACATAATTTATCAAAGCTGTCAGTTTCACCTTTTGTACTATTATAATCAATGTTGATTTCAGGCTTCCCCTTTCTGCATGACAGCCATGTTTTATTTTTATCAAATGCGAATTTTGACACACCTTCTCCTTTGGCAACCAAATTTTTCCTGACTGTCCCTAACATAGTAAGGTTATATTGAGGAAGCATTGTATCGAAGAGTTGGACCGATGAAAATTAGTCGTCAACCGTTAACCAAAGGTAGCTGGTTCGATTCCAGCACTCGGATGGGTGTTTTTCTATAATTTTTCTGTCCGTTTTACTTTCTACCTTACTCACACACTTATATACACTCACATACATACATACCCACCCACTAATATCCACACCTAAATGTCTGTGATTGTTTCTAGGCAAGAGTGTAAAATCGGACAACGAATTACCTCTCAGTCACGCCAGTTAATGGCTGGGTAAGACCGGATGTTTTCTGAGAAGTGTTCTACGTTGGTCACTCGCCAGTCGGTAGGCTTCCTGATAGACCTATGGGTAGGCACATAACTATGGATTGATAGCCTGAGGGGGATGCTGGCTTGGGTTTGTCGGTAGCTGATGACCGTGGTTCGGAACCCACGTTAAGTTGTAGGTTCAGTCGCTCAATAACCTTAGATGTTGATGCGCCTCTAACCGTAAATCCTTTCCTTTCCTTTCTGTGTATTGGTATGATTGGTTAAACAGTTTCAAAAGTGCATTTCTTACATGTGGTCCCATGTATTTTAGCATTTCTGGAATGATTTCGTCGCACCCAGGTGCTTTTGCCAGTTTAAGTTTTTTATGGTTCCTGTTAGTTCTTCTTCACTTATTAAATTTTCACTTTTTTTCCCTGGATTTTTATTCTCTATTATTTCTTCATTTTTGTTTAACATGTTGATGGTGTCCAGGTTTAGTATATTTTGGAAGTGCTCTCTCCGCCTTTCGAGTATGCATTCATCATTCGTCAATAGTTTATCTTCTTTGTCATTTATCTGCTTCTGGATGTTTTTGTTATTTCTTAAATTTATGAGTGATCTGTAAAACAATGTTGTGTTTTCTGAACTATTCTTCTCCATTTGTTGTCCGAATTTGTTCCAGCTCACCCTTTTCACCTCCTTGACTAAAACCTTGGCAATATTATTCTGCTCTTTGTATTTTTCACAGTTTTCCAGTGTTTTACTTACTAGGTACTTCTTCCATAAAATCTTCTTCTTCTTAATCTCGTTCTTCACATTCTCGTTCCACCAAGCTGGTCCTTTGTGATTTCCACTCTTTCTGCTATATCCAGAAGCTATTCTTGCTGACATGATTATGCTAATTTTCAGTTTGTACGATTCCTGTTCAATATCTTCACCTATCTCTTCATTTCTCCCACATTCCTTCTCCAATATTCCCTGATATTTTCTACTTATGTCCTTTTGTCTCAATTTGTGTGGCTTGATTATTTCCTTGCAAGCATTTGTTTGTCCAGTTGGGTGATGTACTTCCTGGTTACTGATTTTAATTGTTGTTTCCAGCAAATAGTGGTCACTATCAATTTCATACCCTCTATTTACTCTCACATCGTTCATTTCTTTCCGTTCAGTTTTTCTCACTATGGTATAATCTACTATTATGTTGGAACTGACCATTTACGATTATTAAATTATTGTCAAAGGCAAAATTTTAATAATAGCTTTCCATTTTTGTTCAGCGTTTCTTCTCCATAAAGTCCTATTACATCGGCCCCATATTACTATATTTCTTCCCACTCTAGCATTCATGTCATCGGTTATGACAAGTGTTCCTGTGCATTCTTCGATAGTGTCTTGTAATGTATTCCAGAATTCTACTTTTTCAGTTTTTCTGGCACACTCATCAGGCGCATAGCATATGACTAAGTTTAGCATTTTATTTTCTTGTATATCTAAGTCTATTCTTAGTATTCTTGAGCTGATATATTCTTGCTGTAGTATTGCTTCGATATGTTCCTTTTTTATCATACATGCTATTCCTTCTCTTTTTCCCTTCCTTCTCTCTCTTTTCACCTTTCTTCACTCCATTATATATCAATACGTGCCCATTCTCAAGCAAGGTCATTCCCCTACCCTTGTTTTTGGTTTCCGTTATTGCTAGTATTTCTATACCTCTGTTATCTATTTCTTTCGCTAGTTCCAGTTCTTTCCCATTTATTCCCAACAATGAATACATTAACTGGGAACTTGCGCAAGAATAGGAAGACACTATCATTTCTTAAAGAGTTCCTTTACTCTAAAGAGCTTTATAGAAACTTTCCGCGATAAGAATTATTAAATATCCAATTTAGAAGTTATGCTAATAATTAACATTTTGAACAATTGTTTGTAAAAACTTAATTGACAAATATTAATTGATTATTACTTAATAAATTAATCACAAATTAATTAATAATGTAATGTGATAAACTGCAAAGCCAAAGTCAAATACCTTGGAACGATTATGTTTAATAAAGACGAAAGGTTAAGCGGTGATAGGAAGTAAAGTTGGAAAAGGCAGAGTAGCAGTACGAGAGCTACGTTCATTAATCCGGAATAGATATTTACCAGCATAAGTTAACATCAAACGAAAGTTATATCAGGCTATTTGGAATTGTTATCCACCAATAATTTCCTTGTAAGCTAAAAGTTTACCAAGTTAAATTTTTCAGGGTTCTATTAACTTTTGATACTTATGATCAAAAAATAAAGTGACTTTTGTTTAACAAAACATATTTGTTTATTAAGTTGATATGACTATCCTTGACAGAGATCTGAGATCTGGTGTATCCGAGAGAGGTCTGGCCTATCTGATCGGGGTTTCATATCACTTCGCGTGTTAAATTATAAACTATGGCGTTTTTTTTTTGTAATTCTTAACAATTTTCGGTCGGCGATTTTTAAATTAATAAATTAATCTACCAAAGAATTTGCATTAAGTTTTGTCTAAAGACCTAAATTTTCTGTGCTAACATATTAAAAATATTGAAGCTGTGTTAAAATAATCCTGTCTGCCAACAATACACTTATTCTAACGCTTAGAGATAATTTGAAGTAATCCCCTCTCACTGCAATGTACTTATTACAACGTCTTCGAAACAGTTTATATACTCGACTTGTAGTGTTTCCTTCAAAGCGCCCAGCAAACTCTCTTCAATTGCTTTTATGGACCCAAAACGGCGTCCACGAATTGATTTGTTTAATCGAGGGAACAGGAAAAAGTCACACGGTGTGATATCTGATGAATAACGCTTATTTAATCGCGTTTGTTTGATTTTTAGAGAAAATTGGCGAATAATTCTTGGGGTGTGCTATAGTTCGTTATCGTGATACAAAAACCATAAATTGTGTAACCACAAATCTACTTTTATTCTCGAATGAATACATTCAAATGACACATAATGCTTAAATATTATTCTTTATTAACCTTATAGCTGGCTTAGAGTATCAATTGTAATATTGGAACCTTCGGTGTGAAACACTAAACTCGAAGAGATTTACCACTAAACACCAATTTTTTTTTTTAAACTTCTCGGCGCACGTGTCGCTAACCATGTTATCATCATTATGGCATATCATCATCATGATCTATACTCGTTTACCGGCCATTGCCAGGGTCGAGTTAAGGTTTCTTAATAGCCTGTCACTCTCTTCCTCAACTCCCCTCTATCCCTTACAAGTTCCTCGATCCCTCTCCAGTCCAGTCCCACTTCTCTAAGATATTTGTCAATCTCATCGTTCCATTTCTTTCGTAGTCTACCCCTCGGGTTCCTTCCAGTGTTTCCCGTTTTCCACACTTTCTTGGTCAGTTTAGTGTAAAGCATTCTGCAGACATATCCAAACTATCGCCGTGCATTTTTCCTTATCCTTTTTTCTACAGATTTTACCCCCAATCTCCTCTTAATTTCCTTGTTTGATTCGCGATAACGCGAGTTAGTCCTATTATTCTTCTCAGTACTCTCATCTCACAGGCCTGTATTTATCCTCTATGATGTTCATTTAGCTTCCACATTGCGAAGCCGTATGTCAAAGTTGGGATGCATACTGCATTATGTACTCTAATCTTAGTCTTTGTTTTCATTTCTTTATTGTTAAATGCCTTCTTAATTAGCGAATAATATAATCTGGTATTGGCTTTTAGTATTTCTTCTATTTCTATTTCTATCTTTCCATTTTTCGTTATAGCTATTCTTAAGTATTTAAATTGTTTAACTTGTTCCAGCACTGTGTTTTCTAATCTAGTTCCTATGTGCTTGTGTTTTCTCGATACCACCATACATTTAAGTTATATTATAAGTCTTTTTCTCTTTTCGCAAGCAGTACTATATCATCCGCAAAAGTCAAATGATTAATTTCTACCCTTTCTAGATTGAAATATCCCCATGTTGTTTTCTTTATTCTTTTGTTACACTTCTTAGTTATCTCGTCCATTACTATGTTAAACAGATAGGGACAGAATGTTCCTACCTGTTTCACTCCAGATGCAGTTGTAAACCTTTGGGATACTCTATTTTTAGTTCGGACATAGTTTGTAGTTTCCGAGTACAGATTTAGGATCCTTCTAATTATTTTCTTATTTACATTATATTTATCCAGTATTGTCCAAATTGGCCTTCTATTTACTGAGTCGAATGCCTTTGAAATATCTATAAAACACATGTATATGGTTTCGTCTGTCTCTATTGTTCACTCAGTTACTTGCTGTAATATAAATATTGCATCGTTTACTTTTCTACCTGGCCTAAATCCGTTCTGTGCCTCATCCAAGGCCTTCTCGATCTATGCTTTTAACCTTTCCGTTAATATGCTTTCATATATATTTTCGATTGAACTCAGTAAAGATATGCCTCTATAGTTTTCACAATATCTGGCGCCTCCCTTCTTGAGTATCGGAAGTATTACCGCTAATTGCCAGTTCGCCGATATTTTATTGCCTCTCAGTATTTTATTCACTAACTGAAGTAAAATTACTTTTCGTGTTTCTTCCATATATTTTATCATTTCATTAGTGATTTCGTCATGTAATGATGCTTTCCCATCTTTGCGCCCCCCATTGCTCTCTCCAATTCATGCATCTCTATAGGTTCTGTGCTCATAATTTCATTGTTCATTTCTATATTACTCTCCTCAAACTCATAACCTTCCCATTTTAATTCCATTATTTTCTCGTCGTTGATCAGCAGTTCCTTATTTGTATTTCTAATATAGGTAATCTGGTTTGTATTATTCTTTCTATTATTTTTTAGCACTCTGTAAAATAATTTTTGATTTCCTGCAAAGTTTCTTTCTATTTTATATCCAAATTTCTCCCATGACTTTTGTTTGGCTTTTAAAACTGTATCTTTTGCGATCATCCTATATTTTTTAAAATATTTATATGCATCCGTAGTTTTTTTTTTCTTAAATATTTTTTCCAGGCATGTTTTTTTTATCCTTAATGGCTTGTTTTACGTCTTCTGACCACCACGCTGATTGCTTTATGTCATCTCTCATTGTTGATGCTCCACATATCTTTCTTGCACTGTCTAAAACACTATTCTTAAGTATTTCCCACAATGCTTCAACATCATACTTCAACTTCATCTTCATCTGTCGAAAGGGTTTCTAACTTCTGTTCTAACTTTTCTCTATATCTTTGTTGTATCCCACTTTCTTTCAATCTAAACGCTCTCTTGTGAAAAGAAACACATTGTTTTTACCACTTTTCCTTTGTTCTTTTTGCTGTCTTTTTCCGTTTTCCTAATTACCATATTTGTCTCGACCAGGTAGTGATCACTTCCCCTTTCATATCCTCTCTAAACTCTTGTATCCCTTATTCTTCCAAATGGTATTTTTGACACTATAACGTAGTCTATTATAGATTTCTTTCTACTCGGCATTACAATTTGTGAACATATGTGTCTTTAAATTTGGTACTTGTGATAACTATTTCATTTTCTATACGAAATTCTAGAAGTTTTTTTTCCGTTTCTCGTGATAACTCCCTCTCAATACTTATTACTGACTTATATATATTTATCTCCATACCCACCGTTTCATTTGGGTCTCCCAATAATATAGTTACCTTACCTGTCTTTTCTACTGTACTTTCTAATGCTCTATAGAATTCATCCATCCCTCCCAACTCGTTCATCTTTATTTAGACCATAAGCTATAATGAAGTCTATTTTCTGCAGCCTATTTGCTTGTATTTCTACTTTATATATTTTAGAGTTTATATATTCCCAGTTTACTATTTTTTGCCTCCATTCTTTATATATTATCACTGCTACGCCTTCTTTCACTCTTTCGGTCATCTTTGCACTACAATAGATAAACATGTGGCCATTCAACCAATTTTTATGCCTTCTCCCCTCATTTTTGTTTTTGTAATTGCCAGTAACCCTAAGTTTGACCTTTCAAATTCGCTCCTCAATTCCTCCTCCTTATCATTCAAACTTTGCACATTCCATCATGATATAATCTCAATTAAATTATGCCATAATGATGGTAACATCATTAGCGAAACGCGTGTCGAAAAGTTGAAAAAAATTAACGCGACTGTGATTTTTGACATGGTTTTTTTCGGTTTTGACTCATATTTAGCACAATATTGGTTTGATTGTTTGGTTCTTTCTGAGTCATAAGCATAAATCCATAACTGAGCTTCAATAACTATGCATTTTAGAATGTGACCATCGAAAGAAAGAATCTCTTCAGCACTATGACGATACTTTTCAAAAAATCAGTGATTTTAGAGCAAAGAGAAAAGACACACGAGACAAGCCTGCATTGTTATTCAAAAGTCGTTGAGTTAACCACTACTAGAGCAATCACTCTAATACTTAATGGGGGAATACACTGTACAAGATCGTTGATTTTGGTATTGTTTTCTTCATTGGTTAGCGTCAAACGTCATCCTGAATGAGGTTCAACATCTACTTTTAAACCATCACTAAAATATTTGTACCAATTCTATTTTTTTTGAATTTCTTCATTTCTGTAATGCTTTCTTAATATTTGCAATGCATCAAGAAATTTCGTTTTTTTACGTAAATTCCATAATTCGTTTTAAAAATTACAAAAGTCCGATTCTATGAACAGCTATACCAACTTAAATAATGGATGTATCGATATGTAAAGCGCGTATTTTTAAAACAAAAGTCACCATCGTGGTGTATTATATGCAATATTATATAATACATTATGTAATTTGAATAATTTATCCTTATTTTATCCCTCAATGGTGATACTGCTCTGATGTATATCATCGGTCAACGCTGCTGCAATACTTTCAAACGATTCTTGCCTTTGATATTTATTTTATTTCCCGAGACGCCTAGAAAGTTTGGACCGCAGAGATAATCATATCTTAACTGCGCTGGCTCTGTAATTATCACGCCTTCACGTACTGTTTTACTCGTTCTATTTGTAAGAAGTTTAATTGGATTGTCTTGTTCGTAAAAACATTTTGTCCTTAGATATTATCGGCGTAGTTATCCATATTTGCAAATAGCTGCCTAGTGGAAATAGTAACACACATTTTCCTGTTAATGCTCGAAATACGCTGTAGCAAAATAAGAAGTTCCGTATTGAAAAAAGTTTGACGCAAGTTTCAGACGCAAGACGCATTCCTCGGTTTAGTGCATCACGTCCATTAGCCATTTTCATAATCACTTAATATTTGTCAAATATGATTTTACAAATGATTGCTTAAAATATTAATTAGCATAGTTTTTCGATCAATGATTTAATGATGTTCCAATTTTTTATCGCGGGAACTTAAAAATTTTTGATATTGTAACGAATTGTTTTCTTTAAAATGATGACGCAAAAATGAATCGTTTGCGAAATTTTGTAACAGTGTAACTGTCGAAATGCTAAAAGCTGGTGGTCGGACGTTACATAAAACACTGGAAAAATTATACTCAAAATGCCTCAAAGAACAATAAGTGCCTGACTTATGGAAAAATGCAGAATTTATCATTTTACATAAAAAAGCAGCACAGGAAGATTTCAAGAGATATCAACCCATAAGCATTCCTAGGATCGATATATGATGGAGCTACAGCCACAATTCACCTTGATGATCTTGAAGTGGGAATTAATGTAGAACGAGGTGTACGACAGGGTGACGCAATATCGCTTTTTAGGTTAGGTTATGTTCATTAACTTCGCTCAGGACAGAAAAATTTCAGTTTTAGGGAGGGATTTGGAGATTGGGAACAGCTTTATATATCTTGGGCAGAGGCTTTCTATAGAGGGAAATACTGCCCGGGAGGTAGAACGGCGTGTTAAATGTGGCTGGCAGGCTCAACATTGTGTTTAAGAGCAGACACCCACTTTGCCTAAAAAGAAAAGTCTTCGATCAGTGCGTTCTACCCGTTATGACATACGGAAGTGAAACCTGGACACTCGCATCGCAATCAATTCAACAACTTCGGGTAGCACAGAGGGAAATGGAAAGATGTATGCTTGGCATTACAAGAGACAGAAAGACCTGCGCATAGGTCAGGGAACAAACGAAAGTCTGTAACATCATGGGAAGAGTAAAGCAATTGAATTAAAATGGAAATGGGCAGGCTATATAGCGAGGCGATGGAATGACAGATGGACTAAGGCAATCCTGGAGTGGATACCGCTTGATCGCAAACGTCCGCGAAGAAGACCGAAAGCACAATCGATTGATGACATCGTTAAGTATATTGGACCAGAGTGGCAGAGGAAAGCCCAGGACCTTGAAAGTTGGAAGCATGCTGAAGAGGCCTTCATCCTGCACTATATCCACACGGGCTGATGATGATATATATATATATATATATATATATATATATATATATATATATATATATATATATATATATATATATATATTCCAGTATACCTCGCCTAAGGTACTGGACGGGTCACGGGTGGTGGATAGTGAAAGTTCCATTAGATATTAATGGACAGCTGCGAATATCTCAAAATAAGCAGCCCCGAACCAAGTCAAAAAAGAAACTAAATCCACTTAGCGTCTGACTTGTATCAAGCGGTTGAGTGGTCAGCGTCTCTTCACCAGTGATGCGGCTGATATTTAAATTCTGGAACTAACCCCTCCAGTCTTAACCTCTGAACCGTCATGGTTCAAACAATTAATTCAAAGTACAAGATGAAGCGTTATAGTAATTACAAAATTACCCCAGGAGGTAGACAATCCTCTGCCAGCTTTGCTGGTACAACCCAAAATCTTTCAGAGGGAGTCGGAGACCTCTGAAAACAAAAACTTTCTTTGGAACGGTAAATATCAATTCTCTCCTGCGTCCAGGAAAACTACACGAATTGGGGCGAACATTGAATCAGCAAAAAATCTAAATTTTAGCTTTGCAAGAAACCAGATTGACACATGATAACACCTTGGAATTTGGCAACTACAGACTTTTTAAAAGTAAAACTGGCAAAAGAATACTCAAAAATACACCACATCTCGGTGTTGCTGTCGCTATCTCAAGAAACATTCTTGATTCTATAACTAATGTTCAGCCAGTAAATAATCGACTTATGACACTATCCCTCAAGTGTGCTAACAAAAACTATACATTAATCAATGCACAACTCCCAGTTAACGAAGAAAATAAATCTAATCCTGAAAGAGTAAATAAGTCCTGTAAAATTCTGGAAAAGACTATCTCTAAAATTCCCTCTAAGCATGTAATATACTAGTGGGTGATTTCAACGCCCAACTAAGGAAAGAAAAAAAGTACAGGAAAACTGTCGGCAGTTTTCCCGCTCATAAATGGACTAACCATAATGGTAGAAGATTGGTTCAACTATGTTTGCAGTTTAATCTAAAAATAATGTCAACACATTTTAAGAAGAAAATAACAAGTCCTGGAGGTGCCCAAACACGTACATAGGTGAATTTCAAATTGACCATGTTGCCATTTCGTACTCCAATTATAAAGAGATTTTGAATGTTCAAGTCAGGAAAGGAGCTAACATAGACACGGATCACTACTTGACTAGAATCAAACTTAGCTTAAAACCTCGAAAACTTATTCAAAAGAGACTGCTAATACCAAAGTTCGACCCAACGAAAATAAAACCAGCCCTAACAGAAGAGCTTGATAAACAGCCAGCACAGAACTGGCAAGAATTGAAACAAAAAATTATTAAAACAGCCTTAAAGTTGGTTCCTTTACAAAAACGTAGAAAACATCCTTGGTGGGATGAAGTTTGCGAGCAAGCAGTATTAAGCCGAAGTAAAGCATTCAAAGGTTGGAACAGTCAAAAAACAGCAATAAACTATAACATCTTAAGTAAGAAAGAAACATCGGAGCTAATTAGACAAACTAAGAGAAAATATGAAAAAAATCAACTCAATGAAATAGAAAAAGATTTCCAAAAAAATAACACCCGAAACTTTTACAAAACATTTAAAACTAAATTAACAGGCTATCAACCCCAAAGTATTTGCTTCCAAAAGGAAAACGGACAATTAGCTCTAAATAACCAAGACAATTGCAAAGAACTTGCGAAATATTTTGAACAAATACTAAACTGTCCTGAGCATTTAAACAAATTACCAACATTAAACCCTAAACAAACAAACCCAGATTCAGTACCACCGAATGAAGATGAAATAATTAGGCAAATCAAGCGGCTTAAAAATAACAAATTTTCTGGTGAAGATGGAATCACTGCTGAACTTTTGAAATCCGCTGGTCCAGGTACAATCAAGGAAATAACCAAAATTTTACAAGAAGTTTGGCGAACCGAACGGATTCCGGAAGATTGGAAAGATGCTTTAATCCATCCACTACACAAGAAAGGAGATAGAACGGATGTAAACAACTATAGAGGGATATCTCTTCTCCCAGTTTGTTACAAGATTCTATCTCAATGTCTACTAGACAGAGCACAAGGACAGTTGGAACCTAAAATTGGTGAATATCAAGCAGGTTTTCGACCGGGCAGATCCTGCTCTGAACAGATCCTGAATCTAAAGAATCAGGATCTAATATATAAATAAAGAATATAATAATAAAGAATGAAAAAAATCTTAGGATCAAAGACATCAAAAACTATACAATAAAAATCTCGTCTGTACATTTGTGGATTTCAAACAAGCATATGATTCTATAGACCGCAAATCTTTATTCCGAATCTTGAAAGAACAAGGACTAGATCTGAAAACGCTGGCAATTATTAAAGCAACATTAACTAACACAAGGTCAAAAGTTAAATTCATGCGTGAGATCTCAGAGCCCTTCGAAATTAAAACTGGAGTGAGGCAAGGGGATGGACTCTCGCGACTCTTATTTAACTGTGTTCTAGAAAAAGTAATACAGGAGTGGCCTGGAAAAAAGTCGGCCCTGAATATTGACCAGCCCATTAAACTGCGGAGAACCAACATCAAAATTGATTGTCTGGCGTTTGCTGATGATCTAGCAATTTTGGCTCAAGATGTATTAACGGCACAGAAACAGATTGAAATCCTAAAAGAAACAGTAGAAAAGGTAGGACTCCAAATTTCCTTTAAAAAGACATAATACCTGCAACAGACTAAGAACACCATTTCTAAAAACAAAATATGGTAACATCAGACGAGTCTGTCAATTCAAATATTTGGGTGAAATAATCATGGAAAATGGGTTGGAAAAAGCGGCCAATAACGGTAGATGTCAAAAAATGGAAACGGCATCGAGACTTACACAAAATATTTATAACAAAAAATGCCTATCTAAAACCACAAAACTGAGACATTACAACACAGTTATTAAGCCAGAATGTCTATATGGGGCAGAAACGCTCATTTTGAATAGAAAGAGAGACATCGAGGACATTGAAAAGAAGGAAAGAAAAATCATAAGAAAAATCCTAAGCCCCAAACAAATAAATACAACAACATACCGACTTCGAGAAAACCAAGAAATCAAACAATACACAGATATACATAGCGATATGAGAAAAAGAAGACTTAAGTTTTACGGACACATAAAACGGATGAATCCAAATAGGCTAACTAGACAAATAGTCGAATTTTATGAAAATAGGAGTAGAGCTAAAGTAGAAATAATTAAATGGATTGCTGCAATTAAAGAGGACCTAAGATCAGCAAATATTACACAAAGTGAAATTCAGGATAGAGGCTGTTTCAGACACAAGGTTGACGTTTGGAAGGTTGGCCAGAGAGAAAAATATAGGAAGACTGGAACAACTTGGTCTGACGAACAAATTTTAATTTAAGTTCTTCGCATTCTCTCCGCTTAGGTGGTTTAGAAGTTTTTATGTGATTATTGAAGAAGAGTCTCACTACCTTCTTTTGTTCATTTGTCCAAGGGACCATGATACGGCATTTTCGTCTTTCTAGAATCTTATTAGGTACAGTGTCATTGTTACTAGTAGATGGAACAGGACTATTAATGTTTGGAACAGGACTATTAATGTTTCGTAAATTTTCTACATAAGTTATAGAGTCACAGTCACTTTCGTCGCTTTTTTGTTCATTATTGCTGCTTAACAAATCTTCCTCTATATCGATATTTATTTCTCTACTGATTTTCCTTTAAATTCATTCGCATTGCCTTTTTCCATTATTGATAATAGTTTGGAGATTTTGGTTGTTTGATATACATCATCAGGAAGTCTATAAGAATTGCGATGAATTCCTGGTGTATGGCCCATAAATGTTGCTAATTGCTCTATTTCATTTTCTGATAAGCTGAAGAGTTGCGAGAGAGTAGCTAGATGCTTTCTAAGACGAGTTGATGTTATTGATGATGAATTTTTTGCTCCACAAGTTTTCGCGTGTTTACTTAAAATTTTATATCCAATTATGTGTGACAATGAATTTCCTTTTGCAAACAGATAAGGGCTTTCTTTAGGAATAAATTTGGCTCTTACTTTAAGCAAAACATCAATGTGCTTTTGGACATCACCGCTGAATAAAACTGGAACGCCCCTCCCCCGTTTTCATCTTATCATGATTCTCTTTAGGGATTTGTTCAGTTCAGAAAGAACTTGTTCAGTGGACGAAACTATTTTATTAAATTCGTCGTAATCTTGTTTGTTTGATGGATTATTTTCATACGTGTGTAATAACATTCTTTGAAGTTCTCCTGGGCGCTTCCTGTTTAATAAAATTACCCTGCAGTAGATAGATTCCACCAAAATGTTATATGCCGCAATACTTCCATTTTCTGCTATCGTTTTTGCAACATCATCTGCCAGTTTTATTAAATACTCCCGAAATAATTGTCACTTGCGAGCGGAATGACAGTGATTTTATTCCATTTATTGAGACTAAGGTTAGCGGCTGCTTGTGAAGATATCTCAAATCTCCAGTTTGTTTTAAAAAGGTATATTAATGTTTTAAAATTTATTTCAATATCTGCAGAAGAAATATTTAAATAGGGACTTTGTTTTTTATAGGCATATGTTATAGGAATATCACAACACTGCTTTAGAGATGTCACAATATTCATTGCAAATGTTGGTGAATTATATATATATAATTTTCGACATCATATCTTGCTATGCGTTTTGCTGCCTCTACGAAATTATCGAAGTATTTTGGCTGCAAGGCCGAAAACATATCTGTTATCAATGGTTAATTTTTTTTTAATTCAATGAGCCTTTTAGCAAGTTCTCTCATTTTGCGTGATGTAACCTGCAAGAAGTGTTTTTCTCTATGGATATTTAAATATCTTGTTCCAAAAGCACATATTAAAATATCGCTTTTTGCCACCATTGATACTTTATCAAATATCTCTTTCAGTCGCTTATTAATTTTTAATACCAAGAGCATCTTTATATGACCTGCAGCTTGAGCACTACCCTTGCATTTCTCAGCATGACATTTTGTTCTATGTCGATATAAAAGTTTAGATGAAAAGAAACCTAAGCAATTGTCACAAGGTAGCAGAAATCTATCTGGGAGGTCCGACTGCCGTACAGGTTTATAGCAAGCTGCCCCGGCACTTGCAACAAAATTACCTTTTCGTCTTAATTTGTTCAGCAAAAACTTTCTTTCCCTACTTTTGATAGGTTTTGAAAATATTTCTGTTACTTCTATTTCCGTCGAATGATTTCTTTTGACATGACGAGCAAAATTTAATACAGAAGTTTCACAAAAATAGCAGTAATCTAATTTTCTTTTATAAGGTATTGGAATATTTTGAAATATTCGGCTCCTAGTTTATCAAAATACTTGTGTCTTCCTGACTATTAGGTAATTCAAAAATATCTGGTTTTAATAATTGCGCATTGTTATCTAAAAGTCCAATTGCCGTTTCTAGTGGTTGAATGCTGGTTTCTCGAAACGAGGTTTGACTGGAACATCTCAGTTCAGATTCAATTCGAATTTGTGTTTTAGTGATCCCTTTATATTCATGTATTGCATTAATATGACGAGTCAATTGTTGAGTGTCAAGAGACGAATCATTCCGAAATCATAAAAAATATATAGTGTTTTATAGTGTTATTTACACCATTATATACACCTATTAGGTTTACATTACTTAATTTCTAACTTTAAATTTATCTTCTGGTAAAATCATTAAAATTGTATAGTTTGGGATACATTTACAGTGTCTTTCAGAAAATAAGAGCGCAAGCTTAATCAACGAAAATATTGAATTTTTGACACAATTCTTAAATATTTTATAATTTACACCGAAAATCAATTGTTTTCGAGGTACTAATTATATTCCACGATATTAAATACCACACTATATTGGTCGTTATATTTAAGTGAAACAATTGCGGCATATTAAAATATATTTGATATACAAAGTTTTTTCCTGTTTTACAATATTATTGCAATTTAAAATATTTTTAAAGAAACTGTTCAAAAAAAACATATGAGCATCACAACGCTAGTGCCTCTTTGGAAAAGAGGGAAATCTGCATATTGATTCGAACAAACTTAATAGGGTAGAAAAATAAGATGTTCTGTTAAAAAATCAAAAATTATGTATTAGTGTAAATTAAATCAATATGTTTTATCTAATAAGAAACTACTATCGTTCATAAAAATGCTTCATCTTTATTACATTTTTAATGCTCTTGTAGCTCTTATGTTAGTTTTAATAAAACACACACAGTAAGATACGATAACTGACAGTTACGATAAATGAGTTTATTTGCTTTCAGAAAATTGACCAATAAGACACCGAGGGGCTTCTAATTCTAAATTTATTTTTATGATATAACATAAAATATCATATTTTAGAGGTTAATTACCTGATCATTTCCTGTGAACTCTTTGATTACTGATATATTTCCTATAATAAGTTCTTTTTTAGCATTTGTCGACCCAATGTGGTACGTTGTAGGGATATTAGTTTGGGATGGAATTTTCAGCAATTCATGTACTATTATTTTATCATTAAAATATACATTTTTTAATTTTTCGCGATTTTCTTCCTAAAAGTAATTTTAGTTTTTTAACTTAATTAAGAACTAAATTAAATAAAAGGAAAAATAGAAAGAAAATTATATAATAAGTAGGTATGTAAATACAGTCCTTATTCTAAGATCCTTATTCTCGGACGATACGAATACAGAAACCGTGAATACGGAATAGTAAGTTGTACGGGATTGTAGGGGTTATGTTCCAAGGTTACAAAATAAAAATATGTAATAAAAGCATTTTAATGAGAATTTTTTTAATAATATTAATAATGATTATCAAGCTTAGGCAATGGTTTAAAGAATTTAGTAATATTTTCTTGTTTTGCCGCTTTTAAAACGTGTTTCATTTCAGATTGATATTCAGCTATGGCATACATAATTGCCTTAATAAAAACAAAACTTCTTTCCATAGGCGGATCAATTTTTCAATTTTCAATCATAGGCGGAAGAAAAACAAAAACTGCAGTACTTAAGAAAAAAAAGAGAAAGGACAGAGAAAAAATGTTAACGAAATAACACCACGGGAGCAACGAATAACTAGAAAAAAATGGAAAAATTATTCATCCAACTACAGACAAAAGAAGCAGCTCTTGAAACAAAGTTCTAATCATTTTATACGCCAGAATACTACAACTACTGACGATGAAATACAACCCATGGTTCGTGAAGAAAACAGAGCTGTTATTAACGAAGACCAAAGAGCAAAATAAGCTAAAAAGAGAAGTGAAAGACAGATAAAGTCTAGAAACAAGGAATTAAAAAAGATGAAGGTTATAGTTTCAAAGCTTACAACTATACTAAATACTCAGCGTCAAAAATATAAACGAGTTAAAAAGCAGTTAAAAAATGTTATAAAATCTGCTGAAAAAACCCCAAAGCCCAGAATTGAAGACATGAGTGAAGATATAACTAAAAAGAAAGAATTAGTGAAAAAGGCACTTTTTGGGGAAGTCATTAAAATTCAATTGGACACGAAACTAAAGACTCATGAAGAAAGAAAACAATTTAATGAAGCTATATCCGGAAATGTAGTAGACAAATACAAACTATGGAGAATAAAAAACAAAGCCGTCACCTATAAAAAAACTGGACATAACCTGGCAAATAAAAAAAATTATTAAAGGCAATATTAAAATGCGAAGATTAGTGCAGCAATTTTTAGAAGATGATTCTAGCAGCCGTCAAGCTGCAAGAAAGAAAGAATTTGTGACTCGTAAACAGGTTAAAAAACAGAAGAGATATTTACTTGATACCATCTTCATAAGAAATTTTTGAAAACTATTTTTGAAAACTATATTTTTGAAACCATGCGTAATCAGTTATTCCCTATTTACTCGACTTCGACCATTTTGGGTGGTACCCCCTACATTGTCAAACCGTGATTCTTGTAGTTGCGTGATCCACGAAAACATTGAACCTTCAACTTGCTGCTCTAAAGAAAGCAAATATACTTACAATAGTGAGTAGTCATCAAAATATGTTGGAACTACTTTGCTGTGATCGATATTCTGAAAGATGTCTAGAGAGAACATGTTATAACTGTTGCTCCAAAACTTTTATACAGAATTTGATAACTCAAAACCGATCTTAATAAAACAGTGGATGAATAAGAAAGAGTCCATAACAGATCTGAAAACGAAGAAAAAACGGTTTGCCATTACATTGCCTAGAAATGCCATTACAAAGCTTGAAAACGATATGGCTAAATTTTTCCGGCATTCTTTTAACATAGTACACCAGTATTATGCCATTAAGCAATTGAAAGAGTCTTTATCTGAAACCGATGCCATGGTACATATGGATTTTTCTGAAAATTTTTGTACTAAATACAACCAGGAAATCCAATCCTTTCATTTTGGAGGTTCGCGAGCCCAAATTTCATTACATACTGTTGTCGTTTATCTAAAAACTTTGTGGTTTTACACTGCACTATCTCATCTAATTTGTCTCATAACGCTGGAGCAATTTGGGCCCATCTGAAACCTGTACTGGCGTCACTGCCATTAAATATTGAAAACATTCACTTTCTCAGTGATGGTCCTGTAAACCAATACAGCCAATACAACCAATACAACTAATACAACAAGCTGGACATGGGAAGGGGGCACCCGATGGTGTAGGAGCCACTTGTAAACGAACAGCAGATCAAGTAATTGCTGCAGGTGGAGATATAACTAACTTGAATGAGTTTGCTACTGCCATTCGTGAAAGATGTCCAGATATAAAGGTGGATATGATCGATGGGTGTGAAATTGAGCAGATGAACACCATCATTAATGATAGGTTGTCTGAAATGGTCGCTTTTAAGGGGACACTATCGGTGCATCAGGGGACTGGCACAGCTTATATTCCAAATAATCTTACAATGAAGTCATTAAGTTGTTTCTGCAATCCTGATGGATGTGATCATTATAAGCTAGGCTCTATTAAGTATCAAACAGAATTATGTGCTAAAAATAGTATACGCCTAATTACTTCTACCATACTATCAGATTCTGAAGATGATATATCACTATCTACATACGTTAGAGACAATGATGATAGCTCTAAGTTAAACAACGATCTATCGGCACCAGGAGTTAGTGGTTATTCGCAGCCTCAAAGTTGTTATAGTAGAGGTGATTATGTTTCAGTCAAATATGTCACAAAGAAAACAGAATATTATTACGCGGTGATCTGCTCTTCGGTTGATGATGAAGACGGTGAATTGAGAGTGACTTTCCTCAAGACTTGTAACCAGAATGGCACTCTGTTTAAATTGGATGAAAGAGACGTGTCAGATGTTCCGGTGGATCAAATAATAAAAAAACTACCCGTACCAAACCTTATTACAAAAGGGAATAGAGTTTTTTTATCAATTTAAGGAAAAAATTGATGTTTTCGAAAATTAATATTTTATTCTTGCATAATTTTTAGTTTTTTGTGGAGAAAAAGATCTGATTTTATTTTAATTATTACTATTTCTTGTTGATGCCTTTAAGGCAAAGTTCATTATATTTACTTGATTTATAAGATCCATATATAAAAATGTCAAAAGGCTGTTATGAAGACTGAGATAGTTGATTTTCATAGTATTACATTGTAATTGTTATTAATTTCATGTTAATTAGTACTTTTAAGGTAAATATTTTTAGATTTTTGTTTCTAATGTTTGTTGATTGCTTAGAAAATGTATACTGTTAAGTAAAACTAACTCAAAGTGGTACACGTGAAGTGAGAATAACGTTATGTTAAATGTCAAAAGACTGTTTTGAAGACTGAGATAGTATTTTCTACAGTATTACAAAATAATTATTTTTAATTTTTACTAAGTGATTTTAATATTTAAAAGACATGTATCATTATTAAGTACTAAGAGATTTGTACAAAGTTGTGTATTTTATCAGTTCTATGTCACTCTCGTCAGTTCCCTGGTAATGAAATTCTCAAATTTTGAAATATCTCATAATCTACTTAAAAAAGTAACTGGCCCGATTTGGAACATTATATTTATTACATTAACTATCTCTAGAATTTTAATTTAATAACTCTAATAAACAAAATATCCTCAAAAGTTTCCCAACTTTTGTATAATCACCCATATATATTGTTTTTAATGAAACCCAAAAATATTTCAAAAATCTAATATCCATCTGGAATTACCTTTTCCATAACAGAAGCCTATCCAAAATTCCCTCAATAAGACAACAAAGAAAATTATATTCAAAGAAAAAATTAATTCATGAAGTTACATTAATAAGAAAATTAAAAGGTAGGTTGAACATTTAACGGGTCGCGGAACTGGAGAAGGCCGCGAGCTAGGAGAGGACAAAAAAAGGAGTCTAAATCGAATTCTGATGATAATTTTTCATTCGAACGATTTTAATTAATGGAATTGAACGGGTGACTTTCGTTCGCGGAGGCTCGATGCCGCTGATTGAAAGTTCGGTTCGTTTCTCTCAATTTAATATTGTCGATCGTGAACAACTCCTTTTCCGCGATCCGTGTAATATATAACTAGGATTTTGGTATATTTCCAGCGAAATCGTCCCACAAAATACTAATTTACTTTAAAGAGATCTTATTTTATGAACAATTAGTTTCTTCTTAATTTGTTGCTTATATAAATTAACATTCTGTTTGCTTTTTTTCATAAGAATATTTTTCTATATTTAGTTGATAAAATGTTTGTCAAAAATTAATAGAAACCGAATGTATTTGTTGCTGTAGATTAATAACATCTATATCATTTTGGAGGGTAAACACACGCCATCAAAAGCCAATTTATTATTAATTGTCATTGTACAAAAAACATACATTTTTATAGCTTTGAATGTATCAAATTATGTACCGGGAAAAGATGTTTTGCAGGTAGTTTAATAACATACTTTGATTTGCAGAATAAGGCTTCTGAAAGTTATTGATTGTTGGTTGAAGCTTATGGTCAACATGCTCTAATCCAAAAAACTTGTGAATCATAGTATAATGCTTTAAAGTGGTAATTTTGATATAAAAGACAAGGAGCTTCCAGGACACTCGAAAAAACTTGAAGATGCTTGAGATTTTCATCTCTGAATTCAAAAATATTCACAGTTTTTCTCTATCACGTCAAGTTCTTAAGCTACAGCATACCCCTATTTTACCTTAAAAGTGTACATACGAAAAGAAATAAGGTGAGATCTGACCAAATAGATTAGAATATTTTATTCATACAGAGGTTAACATATTATTAAAATTTAAATTGTGTTTATGCAAAAAATAAATAAAATATAGTATGGTAAACATTTCTTCTTATAGCTTTTCCTGGAGTGTTCAGTTTGTGGATATTCTCGCTGGATGCTCCAACAGTAGTCAGCCATCATACTGACATCCCATCTACCTTGATACCGCCATGTTCATCACTAACAGCACCAAGATTTTCTGGGAAGTTAGCAAGATGACTATGTAAGAAATGCAGTTTGATGCTCATGTTGCAACCAAGCTTTTTAAAGCTCTCCAAGAGTTGTTGAACAATTTCAATGTAATTCGGGGCTCGTGTATTTCCAAGAAAGTCTTTAACAATATTTTTAAAAGCCAACCAAGCATTCTTTTCAAGTTCGGTCGTTGTTTCAGTGAAATTTTCATCTTTAACGAATTGCCGAATCTGTGGACCATCAAACACACCAGCCTTTATCTTTTCATATGACAGACTAGGGAATGCCGAAATGATATACTTAAAGCAATCTCCTTCAATTGACAAAGCCTTAACAAATTGCTTCATGAGACCTAGTTTTATATGCAAAGGCGGAAATACAATGTTTTTTCTGTCGACAAGTGGCTGATTTAAAATGTTTGGATCACCAGGTCTTAGGTCAGATCTTGGCGGCCAGTTCGATTGCACCCAATGCTTGTCACGAGCTCTGCTGTACCACATGCACAAAAAACCAGGGATACTTGGTATACCCGCGTTTCTGGCCACGAAGGAAACAGACCATTTTAAGGTCAAAACAGATGATCCATTGGTGCATGTTATATTGCAACCAGTCAATGACTTTCTTTATATCACCATATTCTTCACGCAAATAAACTGAATGACCTATTGGGACTGAACCATATACATTTCCATTATATAGGAGAACACACTTCAAGCTACGCTTTGAGCTATTTATAAAAAATCGCCATTCGGCTGCGTTAGAGTTAGAAATGGCCAATTCTTTCATTAAACCTTCTACGTTCTGGCAATATACAAATCCGTCATTATTTCTGAAGTACTGCCTAAATTCACTTTCTCTGGATCGATAGTAAGTGACTTTAGCTCCTTTGTCCAGCAAATTTTTTTCGTGCAGTCTTGATGCTAATAATTCCGATGCAAATATCATGCTAAATCTTTTAATTCATGTTGATTGAATCCTTTACGAACAGAATCATTGGAAACTTTGAATTCTTCGTCTTTGGAATCACTTCGATCTTCACTTGATTCACATTCTTATATTTCTAAAGAAGGTAATTCTTGAAAAACTGGCACTGGAATTTCAGCTGAATGAGGCATAGGGCGTATAGCTGACGGTAAACTAGAGTAGTTAATTTTATGTTTGTTTTTCTTGTTGAATCCTGATGTTTTCACTATGCAAAAGTAGCAATCACTTAAGTGATCTTTGGGCTCTCGCCAAACCATTGGTATACCAAACGAAAGTTTATTACGTGTTCTCTTCGCCCCCATTCGTAAACTCTCTACACACTGCTTGCACACTTTATGAGGGGCCCATGATTTATCTTGGTCACCTATTTTCACTTTAAAATAAGCAAAATAGGCTTGCCTGACGAATGTACTAATATTAGTCCGTTGAATGAGGATGGTAAAACTGCTACATATATAACAAAATTAATCAGGGCTGTTTAAGCACTTACGACGAGAACTACCAGAGGCAGACATAACAAAAATCCGTAGCTGTGTATGTATACTTTGACTTCACTTTATCAGAGCGACACAGACCCGCGTACTTTAGCATCTCATGCGTAACTGACCGAACTAGTTTTGGATGACGCAACGTCACTCACGCCCCCATTCTTAGGTCGAAGAAGGTTCGCCGGTCTAAGAGCAGTAGTGACTTCTGTGATTCACCAAGCTTAGTCGGATGCGCAATAACTGTAGAGAAAAAATTTGACGTGATAGAAAAAAACTAAATAAAGTTTTAGAATTAGCATGTCAATTTACGTATAAAACAGCTTAAATATCGAACTCAACAGAAATTATTTTTCAAATTGTTCCCCAGTGTTATTGGATGAAGGCTAAACTCATACGTTGAAAAAATTGACAGAAGCATTGAATTTTGCCCACTCCACCATTTCTGAATGCCTATACGTTAGAAAAGATCCAGAAGGAAGGAAAATGTGTTCCATACGAATTGAATGTAATTGAATGAAATTTTGCTTGTCAGGCAGTAAAGAAAAAGTTTTTTTGCATCGAGTTGTAACAAGTGATAAAAAGCGGATCTATTTTGACAACCCAAAGCTAGTTATATTTATCATTTAGCTGACCATGTATTGTAAAACGCCTATCTGCACTTTTAGTGCTTATCCAACATTTTTAACTGTATAAAAGCACGAGGCAATAACACCTCGCCATCTTTTCTTTTTCGAGTAACGCAGTACGCTCCTCCCTAGAATTTTATTAAGCTAGTTTGAATATTGTAGTTTGATTCACGCCACTCTGTAAAATTTAAATAAAGTTTTTAAAAGGAGACTTTCGATTTAACTAGCTCAAAAAATTATAGGTAGACCCAGGCCAGCCTTCAACATCACAACCAGTGCGCAATATACATTAAAAGAAGGCTTTGTTAGACCCAGGCCAGCTTTAAACGTCACAAACATATAACACCAACGTGGTGCACAGTATACACGGAAAGAAGGCTTTGCTGTGTATTTGGCAGGATATTAGGGGAGCTGTGTATTACGAACCGCTGAAGCCTGGTGAAACGATTATCATAACAACAACAATTGATAAAATTGAACCGAGCATTAAAGGAAAAACGACCGGAATACATCCCAAGACACGATAAAATAATTTTTAATACGCTCGGCTCATGTTACAAAAAAAATATTTGGAAAGCGTAAAATGAAACGTCCTACGCCACCCGCTATATTCACCGGGCTTAGCTCCTCCGAACCACCACTTATTTCGATGGATGTAGCATCGACTTTCAGAGCAACATTTTGCATTCTTACGAAGAAGTGAAAATTTAGTTTGATGAATGGTTGGCCCCAACCAAAATTTCTTTTGAAGCGGAATCCATTCTTGGCCAGAAGGATGGGAAAAAGTAACAACCAGCGATGGCCAATACCTTGATATGAAAGTAATTTATTTTGTTATAGAAGTAAACGTCCAAATTTTTGGAAAATATCGACATTATTAATCGAAACAGTTATTATATTCACGTTCGTCATATTATGCTTTATCTCTACGAGAGAGGATAGAAAACGCAGCAGTCATTCTGCCTTTTCAACGAACTTCTTGGTAAGGGGATAATTAGCGAAAAACAATGCCAGGAATGTTTTTCTGCTTCAAATCAGGTGATACCAGCGGAGGATAAATCAAAAAGAAGTCAATTATTGGATTTCGACAATCAGGCACTTTTAGAAGCTTGCAAAAGGACGAAAGCTGGACAACCCGAATGTTGGTCGGAGATTTCGGTGTCGATCAATCCGCGATCATCCGCTGAAACGAAAATTGACTGCATGAGTCCCACATGGACTCTCTGAAAAAAAAAGCTGTTTGTGTTTGAATTTACAATGCCTTTTAGCAGATAAATGTCTAATACTCATTTCTGAAAAATCTCTTCACTGGAGATTTTTCAGGAATGACTGTCTGGATTAGTATTTGAAAACGCCAAAAGAAAGAAGGTTTGCGTTTACTTGGGCCAAACACCAAAAGTTGAACGCCGAAAAGCATTCCACATGATGTAAACTGTATGAAGACACTATAGTAAGGTTTTTGGAACAAGAGCGATATGATCCACATGGAAGTCCTTGTAAACAGCTTCTGCTAATATTGGAAGGCCAATAGATTATTTAATATTTTTCCAGATGAGCATCAGTAGTAGCGAATCATCAGTAATGGAATTCTGGATAAAAAGTGTAAAAAACAATTCAACATTAATAGCGACGTTTATCTGCCTCATCTTGACTGACTTTTTGAAGTCATCAAAGTCAAAAGATTACATGAAAAGAACCAAATTGTCTTCCATTACAATACCAAATATCGAGGATCACATATTCAAATCCACTGGCAATTAGAAATAGGATTTGTTACCTCATTACAACTTAGTACAAGAGAAGACGAAAGAAAAGACTGAAAACTTATTAACAAGCAGACACAAAACAATAACTGAAAGAGAAGAATATCAATAAGAAGAAGTAAACAGCTGATGGAAGAGAGTAAGTACTGTAATTTATAGCTGAGAAAGTGCTGGAAACGGGTTCAAGGGAAAAACAAGGAGACGAAGAAAGTAGTCCGATGCAGAGTGTCAAGTGATGGTAGAAGAAACATAGCAAGACTTAAATGGCTGCTATAAGATACGGTCATAAATAAAGCACCATACCAAAGGAAATAAGGTATGAGAAACAAAAAATAGAGAACATCGAGGAATATGGAAAGGTAACATAAGATAATTTTACGGGGAGATAAAATTACAAAAAAAAGGGGTTTCAGCCAAGACCATCTCTGTGCCGAAAAAAATGGAGAATTGATAAGGGGGAAAGAAGAAGTAATCTATAGATGGAAGGGACATTTCAGCGAGCTACGAATCTCTTCCGTATATGAATACGATGAATTGGAAAAGGTCACAGAAGAGGAAATATAAGATGACACATCAACACCGACATTGGAGGAAATGACCGAGATTATAAAGACAATGAAGATTAGCAAGGCTCCGTTAGATAATCAGATCGCGATAGAAATGATTAGGTATGGAGGATTAGCAAATACAAAAGGAAATTTACCCACTAATAAAGGAAGCATGTGAATAAGAACAAATAAATAAATAAATATGCAAAGAAAAGTAAAAGTAAGAAAAAATCGTAACAAAAGAAAATACAATGAAAAGGCAATAATGAACACTGTTCAAATGATAAAACGCTCTATTGCTTCAAACAATAATTTAACAGATTATTAAGCACATGCACATTAGAAGCGCTCCCTATGTGAGCGGGCAAAGTATTTCCTTTTCGCAATGCCCTCATCTTTCAAGAGGCCTTCACCTTCCCAAAACAATGTCTTCTGGAGACCAATAGTTCTCACAATTGGTATATCATAATTGTTCTTAGAACATACATCGTAAGAATGCATGTTTGCTCTTTGCACAAAAAAGGTATTCAAATAATGTTGAAACAAATTATGTTTTATTTTATATATCAATCGCAGGCTAGCCCCTTGGCTCACGCAACAGAAAATTAATCCAATGACCGCAATATTATCTCTATCGGTATATACCTATTACAGTTCAATGTACACGTATAACCTTGTTCTGTTATATTTAGAGTTTAATAAATGTGACGATATACGACTAAAGAACCCTCTTTTTTCCAATCTTTCTACATAGATAACTGACATGATTACAAAATGTTAACTGAAGATCCAAGAGTACTCCCAAGGATTTAATTTCATTTTCAATTTTAATATCGCAGTTATTCATATTTATATTTAACCCTAACTCATTAAATCTTTTGCAGTTTGCTTTAGACCCTATCACCATGCACCTTGTTTTCAGTTCGTTTAGTTTAAGTGTATTTTTATAAAGCCATTTAAATATTATTTCTATTATTTTTTTTTATTTTTGAGTTTTTCGATCTAAAACTCAAAAAATGTCAAAAATATCTGTTTTGTGTATAAAGAATCACTGGGTAAAAAATAAAAAACAAAACGGAGACAAATTTCTGACTGATTATTTTTCTGATTGATTATTCAAATTAATTATAGCGTTTTCTTTTAATCTTCTGTATTTTGTTACCGATTATTTTAATACCGTTTTGGAATTGTTTCAATTGATTTTATGTTCCGATTCCCATGCGTGTTGACAAATTCTAGATTTATTAAAATCGCCCTTTCTAAGAAGGTTTTTATGTACTTTTATTCTAACATCTAACGATCTAGATGTCTCGCCTATATAAAATTTACCGCATTCGCAGGGAATTCAATGCTGGAAATTCGGTAGATTTATTTTGAATATGGTTCCCGATTCTAAAGAATACAATTGAAAAAGTTTAACTATTTCAATACAGAATAATTATACATTAAACTTCACGTAAATATTTTTTGGTAGTATGTTACTGTCATTAAAAATTATTATTGGCAATGTAAGTATCATTGACATACACAAAACATATTTACTTCCTATCTTTTCGTTATATATAGAAATTGATATAATTTATTTTTTAGATTCGTTTTGAAAACGGGAGAAGATGACCTCCCGAAACCTTAACTTTCAGAAATTTCTATTTATTTTTAAAAAAATTTTGTATTTTTTTAAATTTTGTTTGTTAGGCAAATTTATTACAGAAAAACAATCACTAAGAAATTTGTCTCCGTTTTGTTTTTTGTTTTTTTTACCCAGTGCTTCTTTATTTGCATAAGAACAGATATTGTTGATATTTTTTGAGTTTTAGATCGTGGCGAAAAACCCAAAAAAAAAAGGAAAAAATATATGAACACGCCCCAATCATTCAGACATTACTTAGTATTGCCAGTTCACTATGCCATGTTTCAAACGTTTCAGGTAAATTATATTCAGACACGGATATGACAGTATTATCCGGAAAAAGACTAATAACACTTATAATACTGCAGAAATAAAGTTGACATATATCAAAAACAGGAACGTGTCCAGAACACTACCCTGAGGAGCTCCCCAAGCTCTTTTCCTTCTTGCCGACAATTTTCCTTCAACCCTCGTTCTACGATGTCTGTCTGTTAAGTAACTCTTGATCTACTTTTAAGGCTTTTGATTTTACACCATAACTTAATTTTTTATAAAGTATATCTCGGCCAATAGTTTCGAATGCTCGCTTTAAATCTATAAACACATTAAGCAAATTTTTCCCGTCCTTTATATCCCTTCTCCATGTTGTGCATACTTACTGAATAGGCGTCTTACAAGAATATTTTGTCCTATATTCTGATTGAGCAGAAAATATCAACTCATTGGTTTCAAAATAAGTTCTCAACTGTGTACATACAACAGTCTCGATGATTCTATCAACAACAGGTAACACACTAATTGGTATAAGGTCACTTGATATACTAGGAATCAGTACAATAATGCTCGTCTTTAAGTCCTCAAAAAAAGCATTGATTTCAAAACTTCTATTAATTAAGTACAATAAAGGATAACTGATTACACAAAACATTTCTTTCATTAACCTTATCGTAATTACATTGTCACTCGTTCTTCAACTTTTTAAGCTAAATATTTTTTTTAATTTGTTTAATGTAATATGTTTAAACTCCAGCAAAAATCCAGAGTCTTGCACACCTCGATATCACTGCTCCACTCATGCCCTTCGATACTCTGTTCTACTTCATTCTAATTATCGAAATAAAAGTTGTTGAAGTTCACCGTAGGTCCGTAGTGGCAATCGAAGTCGATTCGAAAACAATCGGCATGCCCCATACCATTGCCTAGTAATTTTTTTTATTGCTCCCCACATCTTTTTCCCGTCCCCTCTACAAGCATTGATATTATTAACAAGGTACTTTTTTCTCTCAAATCGCATTGTGGACAGTGCAATATTTCTTTTCTAGTTATAAATTCGCCAATCCTGCTCATTCTTATTCTCAACATTATGCAAATGTTGCATAAAATCAACATATAATTTATTAGCATTAATGGAATTGTAGTCCCAATCCTTCCCTATCAACTATGTAATCAGCCTCGGGACTACCTGCTCATTCAGATAGCGAACATACGTATGTCGAGGTGTTTCACATACGACAACCTACAGTTTAAACTCGGTACCAATAATCTAGTGATCACTTATCTTCGACAAAATCCCTAATAAGCTCCATAGCTGCAAAATCATTGGTGATTTTGTGATCAATCAGTGTGTGTGATACACCATTATTGTGTAACAACCCCAGAAACAATCTGTATGAAACCTGCCCCCCTGATAAACTATTTCAATCTCCTAGACTCACTGCTGTTCTTCAATAAATCAATATTTATATCGCTGAGAAGAAAGGTTTTATTTTTTTTTTTTGCAAATATATTCTCATTTAGGTTGTCTTCCAAATAGTTTAAAAAGTCATCCACAGAAACATTAGGTGATCTATAACAGGCCGCAGAAAAACAACCGCTTAATTATCTGCGTCTTAACAGTTACGACCCAATAACTGATGAGAATCGTTTCGATAGAAACCACCCCATATTTCAAGCCAGGTTTAACATAAATAATAGCACCTCCTATATGACGACTATCACGCGTTACAAGTGTTTCAGTAACACACAAGACCAATGGGTTTCTCTCTCTCTCTTCTACAAACTTCCCCAACTGCAATATGTGAGTCATCATTCCATGTATATTAATGTGCAAAATATCTATATTGTTAGTGGAAGCACTGAAGCAAGCAAGTGGTTGTAATACATACTTAATTTTATTCTTTATTCTTTCATCTACTCGGTTATAACATTCACAATTTGTATCAAACACCGTGGGATCATATTTAATATGTGGTATCTTCAGGACATCATGTGCAAATTCACAATTAGTACACGCCCTTGTATTTGTATTACATTCTGAGCTTATGACGTTCATTACATAAAGAACATACATCTTGTTGACTACACTTTGCCAATTCTTCTAGTGGAACCTTTGTTGCGAAACACTAAACTTAAAAAGATTTACCACTAAACATCAAATCACTTTTTTTGAACTGCTCGATGCACGTTTCGCTAACCATGTTAGCATCATCAGGAGATGATTTAATCTCATGACATATTTAATCTCATGATTAAATCATCTCCTGATAATGCTAACATGTTAGTAAAACGTGCGTCGATCAGTTCAAAAAACGTGATTTGGTGTTTAGTGGTAAATCTCTTTAAGTTTAGTATACTTTGCCACTTTATGTCCCCACAACTTGTAACATCGCAGCACTCCCAAATATTCGTAGATCTTAAAACTATCGCAGTCAAAGAAAACTCTCTTTTTACTTAACATACACTTATAAATCTCTGCCGGTACCTCCAATATTATATTAGACAGTTTATTTCCGTTAGGTACATATTTTCGAACTACTTCAATATCATTATCTGCCTTTTTAAAAAAACTCTGAATGTTATACGCTCTAAAAAATCTTCATTAGTTGCAATATAATTATTTTAAAGGCCAACCACAATCATTCTGGGGTGAACATATTTAGCCATTTCTGCCTTATAGTTATCGGAAAGATCTTCAGTTGGTGTGGTTTGCAATTTCTTCAGAGAATCGTCATCCTTACACTAAATCATTACTTATCCTTGACCTATCGATTTCAGTTTGTTTATTTCTACCGATAACTCGGACGGATTAAGTTTTTCCGTGATCACATTCCTCGTCGCACTATTATTGTGTTGCTTATTTTTCGGTCTAATTATTAACGGTGGATTTATATATTTTTTACAATATTGATCCATGATTTTCCTTGTGGAGTCGAGATGATATGTAGATGATATTATTACTTCATAATCTATTGTATTGTAAATATTCACGTCAAACACAGCCACACATTCATCACTTAACAAAAACAAATTCTTACAGTCATTTATGGCTTTAATAGTTGTTCCTTGATGTTAACACAATGCAAATGATATTTATCATTACACACTTTGCACGCCACGAATTTTATTCGCCCGACAATATTGTCACTGCACCCGGTACATGGGTGTGTACCCGGCCCTGCCATATCGACTACTAAATATCGAAATTCCAAAGAGCTGAATTATAGAGGGGCTAAGACAAGGACTACTATCTTTTATTTTACACTAGAAGTAATAATGAGGAGAATAGGAATTATTACTAACTGACTAATTTTTACTAGACAGTATCAAACCTTAGGGTACGTAGATGATATTGACTAGATGTGCAGAAAAAAGTAGAATTCGAACAGATATTTGGACAGTTTGGGGAGGCTGCATCACGAATGAGACTAAGAATAAACGTGAAAAACATGAAGTCAACAAAACAAAGAAATGGACAGCATGTGGATATCGATCCAATAATAAGTGCAAGACGGTTTGAAAAAGTTATTTTAAATATCTAGGCTCAGTAATAACGATGCATATTGAAGTATCAATAGACGTAGTAGCACTAAGAATGGCTGAACACAAAAGTTTGTTTCCATCTACAGAATATCTTAAAAACCAAATCAAAACTGTTGAATTCAAAATTTAAAATAATGTTTTGGAATTCAAAAATTACTCCAACAGTAATTAGACCAACGGGTGAGAATTATGCAATCTGACAATAAAAACTATTGTTGAGTACCGGAAAGAGGAAAATACTGATAAAAGTCTATAGCCCCATTCAAACGGAAGATGGCTGGAGAATTGGAACGAATGAAGAACGGGCAACCATTTCAATAGTCCAGATTTAGTGAACGAAATCAGGAGCAAACAACTGAGTTGAGAGAGAGGAAAAAATCTCTCAAAATGGATGGGAGGAGGGAGTGAGGAAGAACTGAACTGAATGCAAGTAAAGAAACATGATATGAAACAGACAAGAAAATGACAATGATAATGGTTTGTTATTTTTTCGACTTTTTTCGACATTTTTGTTAAATATTTTACCAGATGAGCATCAGTAATGGTGCAGTATTATAGTGAGCGAGCATCAGTTATTCAATACTAATAACAATATCTATCTAGCCCATCTCGATAGAATTTATGAAGCAATCAAAGTCAAGACCGCGTGAAAACACTTAAATTGTCTTCTATCATAATAACGCGTGTCCACATGTCGAGGGTCGAATACTTAGTCGAATACTGGCAATTAGAAATGGGATCTGTTCCTTCATTATAATTTAGTACCAGAGAAGATAAAAGGGAAAAATATGAGAAAGTATTAACAATCACACGTAAAACAATAACTTAAGGAAAAGAATGTCAATGTGAAGAATTAGAGTGATGATGGGAGATAGTAAGTACTGTAATTATAAAGACAGCCAAAGAAATGCTGGATACACAAAAAACAATGAAAAAATTCTACTTTACAGACTGACTAAGGCAAGGTGATCCACTGTCAACTACTATTTTTAATTTTACACTAGAGTAAATACTAACTGATTATTTCTTACTAGACAGAATCAAATCAGCCTACACAGATGACGACTGGATGTGTAGAACGAAGGTAGAATTTGAACAGATGTTTACAGAGTTTGAGGAGATGGCATCACGAATGGGACTAAGAATAAGCTCAACAAAAGACAAATACAAACCATACCAAAACCAATACATGATATACGCTACATAAAAAAAAAGAAATAAAGTAACAGCATATGGATATTGATCTAGCTATAATGATCTATTCCATCATTACAATTTAGTACAAGAGAATATAAAAGAGAAGATTATGAAAAAGTATTAATGATCAGACTTAGAACAATAACTGAAGGAGAAGAATATAAATCTGAAAAATTAAAGTGCAGATGGGAGATTAATGTAATTACAAAGACAGCTGAGAATGTGCTGGGAACTGGAAAAGCAAGGAAACGAAGAAAATGGTACGATGCACATTATCAAGTGATGGTAAAAGAAACAAAGCAAGACTGGAAACAAAGCAAGAACAAAGCAAAATGGCGAGAGCAAGATACGGTCATAAATATAGAATTATACCAAAGGACATATATGGAAATAGGAGGAAAATAAATTAAGAACAACAAACGCGCTTCGCCTAGGTCAGAAACGTGTGCTCTGACAATGAAAGACGAACTATTGCTGAGTACCGGAAAGAGAAAAAAAGTGCGAAAAGTATATTCTTTCAGCAATCCTGATATTAGGAAAGAAATTAGGAACAAACAACTGAGGTGGTATTGTAAATAATTTAGCACAATAAATAAGTAAACTTTATTTATTGTGCTAAATAAAATCTAATTGGTTATAGGGTTATGATTCTGATCCATAATTTCTTGCATTCGGATTCATGCGTTTTATGTGTCCGTAAAACTTAAGTCTTCCTTTTCTTATATCGCTATGTATATCTGTGTATTGTTTAATTTCTTTGTTTTCTCCAAGTTGGTATGTTGTGCTATTTATTCGTTTGGGGCCTAAGATTTTTCTTATGATTTTTCTTTCCTTTTTTTCAATCTCCTCCATGTCTCTCTTTCTATTCAAAATAAGCGAATATATAGACATTCTGGCTTAATAACTGTGTTGTAATGTCTCAGTTTTGTGTTTGTAGATATACATTTTTTTCCAACCCGTTTTCCATGATTATTTCATCCAAATATTTGAATTGAGAGACTCGTCTGATGTTATCATATTTTGTTTTTAGAAATGGTGTTCTTAGTCTGTTGCAGGTCATGTATTGTGTCTTTTCAAAATTTGGAGTCCTATCTTTTCTGCTGTTTCTTTTAGGATTTCAATCTGTCTTTGTGTCGTTAATATAACTTGAGCCAAAATTGCTAGATCATCAGCAAACGCCAGGGAATCAATTTTGATATTGGTTCTCTCCAGTTTAATGGGCTGGTCAATATTCAGAGCCGACTTTTTTTCACGCCACTCCTGTATTACTTTTTCTAGAACACAGTTAAATAAGAATGGCGAGAGTCCATCTCCTTGTATCACTCCAGTTTTAATTTTAAGGACTATGAGATGTCACCCATGAATTTAACTTTTGACCTTGTGATAGTTAGTGTGGCTTTAATAATTGCCAGCGCTTTCAGATCTAGTCCTTGTTCTTCCAAAATTTGGAATAAAGATTCGCGGTAAATAGAATCATATGCTTTTTTGAAATCTACTAATGTATAAACCAGATTTTTATTGTACAGTTTTTGATGTCTTAGGATCAACTTTAGATTCAGGATCTGTTCAGGGTAGGAGCTGCCTGATCGAAAACCTGCTTGATATTCACAAATTTTAGGTCCTAACTGTCCATGTGCTCTGTCTAGTAGACATTAATATAGAATCTTGTAACAAACTCGGAGAAGAGATATTCCTCTGTAGTTATTTACATCCGTTATATCTCCTTCCTTATACAGTGGATGGATTAGAGTATATTTCCAATCTTCCGGAATCCGTTCGGTTCGCCAAACTTCTTGGTTAGAATTTTGGTTATTTCCTTAATTGTACCTGGACCAGCGGATTTCAAAAGTTCAGCAGTGATTCCATCTTCACCAGAAGCTTGGATATTTTTAAGTCTTGATTCGACTAATTATTTCATTTTCATTCGGTGGTAATGAATCTGGGTTTGTTTGTCCAAGGTTTAGTGTTGGTAATCTATTTAAGGGTTCAGGACAGTTTAGTAGTTGTTCAAAATATTTCGCAAGTTCCTTGCAATTGTCTTGGCTATTTAGAGCTAATTGTCCGTTTTCCTTTTGGAACCAAAGACTTTGGAGTTGATAGCCTGTTAATTTAGTTTGAAATGTTTTGTAAAAATTTTGGGTGTTATTTTTTAGGAAATCCTTTTCTATTTCGTTAGGTTGATTGTTGTCATAATTTTTTTTAGTTTGTCTAATTAGCTTCGATGTTTCTTTTCTTACTTCCAAAAAGATGTTTTAGTTTATTGCTGTTTTGCTTGCTTGCTCGCAAACTTCATCCCACCACGGATGTTTTCTACGTTTTTGTAAAGAGACCAACTTTAAGGCTGTTTGAATAATTTCTTGTTTCAA
>JARFXV010000289.1:187500-205000 GCA_031761425.1 Cosmopolites sordidus
CTCGAAAATGTGCACCAAATGCAATTATATCAACTGGACGTGATGCACAACAATTAAGCCATTCTGGATGCTTTCTTAGTTGGTAGTATAAGGCTTTCTTCAGCGAACACTCATTAAAGTCTTTCACCATTTTTGCTCAGAAAAGTGCACCAAATGTAAATGTATTGACCTGATGTGATCTACAACAATTAAACCATTTTGGAGGCTTTCTTCAGCGAATAGTCATTACAGTCGTTTACCGTTATTCGTATAAAATTCAATAGATGCCAAAGGTAGAGTTTTCTAAGCATTCTCACTGCCTACAGCTCGTCAGTTGGTTTGAAAGCGTCATGAAGTAGACTTTCAATTTGGTCAAATAATCATTTTCAGCGATGGGACTCATTTTTAACTGAAAAGTTTCTTAAACAAACAAAACTGTACGAATTTGGGGCTCGAAAAATCCTAGCGCAATTCATGCTTCAGCACAGGTATCGCAAACCACTATATAGAATGCTTTATTCAGAAATTGTGCAAGATTTTAATCGAAAACTTCGCGAAAAGAATCAAGAATTGTAGGTAAAGCTAAGGTGGCTATTTTTTCCGAAACAATTTTTTCTATTTAATCGTAAAGTTTATACTTCAATAATCAATATATAATCCAAATATAAGTCAATAAAAAAGTCTTTTTATTTCCATTTTAATTGAGGTCACCCTTTACTAAAAAAAACATAAGATTTCTTATTTTAACGACATATCGCTGATAAAATAGAAAAATATCCAGAGAAAAATTAAATCCAAGTTTTCCAGTATTAGCATAATTGTCGGAAACTTATTTATGTTCCAATGTTACGTGAAAAGTTGTGTTTTTAAATAAATATTAAAGGATAGACCCAATCGATCTAGAATATAGAACTTTAACCCGAATAAAAAAGAGAGTTTTCCAAGAGCATTAATATTTTATTTACTAGTTTCGGTGTAATAAATTCAAGAGGATATCAGTTGTATAGTTTTAGAAAGCAAGAATTCATTCTTAAATATTTTTTCACATACGAGGTGTGTAAGTAAAGTAATGAGACTGGTGGCGTAACGCTCGCTCTGACAACAATGTTGACTTTCCCTTTGGAAGAATTTCCCTCCCTAGAGCCACTTGGCGGTGCAGAGCTATTATCCTCGGGAACCGAAGTTTTCTAGTGAGTTCTGAAAAACGAGTGACAATTTTGAGCAACGGTTCGATGTCAAGTTTACTTTGACACTTTTGTTAACCTAGTGCAACGAAAGCTATTGCAAAACTTCAACATGCCCAAGAAAACAGTGTTTTGTCTACGGCTCAGGTTTTCAGGTGGTTTAAAACACTCTCAGTAGGTTGGAACTCGATTGAAAATGGACCTCACAAGGGAAGACCTTCAACTATAAGTGGTGAAAATTTCCATAACCTTTTATCAGATTTTGAACAATGAATCGGGAATGAAGTATGTCTGTATAAAGATGGTTCCCAAAATTTTTCACCTACTCAACAGGACAACAGAAAGGAATCTTAACATATTTGGGTGGATTAAAAAGGACCCTTATTTTTTGGAACGACTCATTACTGGTAACAAGTGTTGGATTTTCGAATACGCCAACGAAATACGGAATCGAAACGGCAGAACCAGTAAGAGGTAGAATGAGCAAATCAAAGATCAAAACTGGTAAACCAGCAGTTTAAGCGAAAAAATATTAAAAACCTATTTATTTCCTACCTGTTAAGGAAATTAATATAAGAATATACTTTAAAAATGCCTACTGTTTTTATAAATAAATATTATATCTAGCTTCCTAAAATTTGTATCTTAGTGGTATCGCGTAAATAAACATTACAAAAATTTAACCAGCATTAGGTATACCTATACCTAATTCAGTTTAGTATTATCGATTACAAGTATTTGTAAGTTGATAAGAAATGAGGTTATTTATTCGATATATCGACAAAAAATATGGGGTCTTGTAATGACTTGTTTACAGAGTAAACATAGCAACAAGCAAAGGCATACAAGTTGATGCGTGCACGAAATCAAATCTATATAATTTTTGTGCTTTGTCGGTAATCCATATTTGTGAGTGATAAGTTATTATAGCGAATACTTTTATAATTACCTATAAATCTGTTGAAAAATTAATTTATTGATACCGTGGCAAATTTTATATTGCAAATCTCTGAGGTTAAGAAGAAATACGGGCAGTACAGTATTGAATATTTAAAATATAGGTTTACGCACTCCCTGAACAAAATGCATTCTGATAAAGAGGACAAAAAATTATTCTATTTTCATGGACGGGAAAAGAAATATTTAAAACAGCCAACTCAAATATATCGAATCTTTTTGGGCCGTCTTCTAAAAAAGATGATGGACTAGGAGCTTCATATAATACTTAATTGTTCTTTACCAAAGCGGGAAAATCACATTCAAATGGCGAGGAATTAATCTTTCCGGGAGTCAAAAAGTTAATATAAACTGTTGTTCATCATAAGACACCGTCAGATATTAAACTCGAAGAGATTTACCACCAAACACCAAATGACTGTTTGAAACTTCTCGACGCACGTTTCACTAACCATGTTTGCATAATAAGGAGATAATTTAATCTAATTCTAAAACTAAACTATGTTCTATTTATATGATAACCCTACCTAATGAAGCGCATAGAAACCATAAATCATGAAGTTACTGAGCCTTACATTAATAACTGAAAAACTTGACTGAACGGAACATGTCCTTTATCCCGGTTCATGATTTTCTTACATTTTTCTATTTGAATGCTTTCAAATGCATCCAAAGCCCTATTGTTATATACACTTTTAACCAGTCTTAGATTACTGATATCTATAATGTGGTCATGTTCGATTGCATGTTAGGCAGTTTTGACTTTACGTGACTCTCTGATGAAAGCTTTGGAAAACTGCGGTAAGTGTTTAATACCAGTTTCAATACCGGGTACAATATCCAAAGCACTACGGGATGCAGGCAAAACAAAGTTAAGGTCTTTATTTAAGAGATCTAGTTCTGGATTGTTGAAAGTCTGTGTTGAAAGGTTTTTTTTCGACTGCTCAATTTTTGACTTTTTTGAATTTTTTTATTTAAAGATGCCATCTTTTAAATAAATTTAGTGCTGTGAACTACTATTGGAACTACTATTTACTATTTACTGCTGTGAACATATTCTTTTGGAAAGTGCACTAACATTCATGTTCTACATTAGTTAGTTTAAAAGTTAATTTCTAGTAATGATTGTACGCCTGAATTTCAAGCATACTCCTTTTACAGTACAAATGTTTGATTTCTAAGGGCCGGTTCTACAATGCAAGTATAAACGGCGAACAGTTATAATCGGAATAAGTTATACCAGGTATTATTCTCAGTATATCTGGTGTTGGCCTGTTGCCTACCACTCCTTTAATTATACCTAAAATAACGCCGAGATAGTTCTAATATGTCAAAATAGTCAGTGGGATTGCATCTTCGTTGACAGTTGGAATATTATATAGAATTAAATTATATTAATTATACCATTTTAATAAGTCTAACCTAACGTGAACGGTTTGGAAATTATAAAAATATTATTGATTGATTTGTCCGTTACTTTGTGATAGTTCATTTTTTAAATCGAATAAAACAATTTTAGGCTTTTTTATCTATCACTTGTATTTTTAAATTTGTGTGATTATAGTTTCGTAGAACGATTTACAGTACAGCGCCAAAAAGCAAAAAATTAAACAATTTAGAAGCAATTGAAATTTGTAAATATAATAAAAACCCATCTAAACAGCTATTAAATAATCAGACAGATCTCCGGAATTCCCTACTATTTATAATATTATAAAGAAATTAACCCCAATAAAAGTGTAAAGTTAGGTACATAGGATAAACAGCTGTAATACCTTAGTTTTAAAGTTGTGTTTGAGAATGTAACATCGTTTTACGAAACTATACTCACACAATTTAAAAATAAAAGTGATAGATAACAAAGTATAAAATTGTTTTATTTAATTTATAAAAATATTATTTCATTTTATTAAAATGGAGAAAAAGTTGTGCACTAATTTCACGATTGACGAAACTGTTCAAGTAAAGAAATTGTCGGTACGTATAAAGTTGTCTTACATAGTAACAGTGCCGGTGATCCTCGCATTATTCTATTTCAGAGTGCAAGAAAACAGACACCCTTTCCAATAGTACCAAAGATATAGAATGGAGACTGATTGAAGGAAGGTTCAAGCAGTTTGTGGTACAGGAAGAACTGCCAAAATGTTGCGTAGCAAATGGGATTCGTTAAAAAAAATCAATAAAGAAAGATTATGCAGAACAGAAACAATATATGTACAAAATAGGTGGGGGCCCAACGAGAGAAATAAAGTTAGATGGTGTTGGAAATAGGGTGATGGCTTTGATTGTTGTTGGGGCAAAGGCATTGTAATATTCTGATGCTGGTATGGGTTATTTTATATGTTTTTTGATTTGCCAGTTGCAAAAGACACTGCAAGCCCCATCAGTGAGACTTTTGTAGAAGAAAATATAAGGCAGTTGGAGGTACTACAGGTACAAAAGATTTATAATAAAATATAAGTAATTAATAATTATAGGCAAATTTTAACTGGAGTTCATGGAATCCACACCAATTATATATCTCTCACACACACACACACACACAGGAGAGATTAACAGTTGTTTCTTCTATGGTGTTTCTAACTGCCATCATCAGCAAATGTGGCTTGTTTGATATTTACTGTTACTGAAACGTCGCATATATATATATATATATATATATATATATATATATATATATATATATATATATATATATATATATATATATATATATATATAACACTGCAGCATCTACACTATGTTAGGTACAACACCTACATAGATCAAAGCAAATCAGTTTCTTCCAAGTTGCAGCAAGGATGCCGTGGGAAAGTGTATGAAGAGTTGGCCAGAAAAAAGATTGAGTTTATTGATTTCCAAATGGCACTTCTGAAGGAATCAGAAAGGAAAGAAAAATGCTTGGAAGAAAAAACACCACTTGGAAATGAAGATATTGAATGCTTAACTCAAAAGAGAAGAAAGTAACAGCCATCATCTTAATTATTTTCCACAGTGTATAGCCAACCACACAGGCATTCTATGTTTATAATTATCATTTATAAATAGATGTGAATATTACATTATTAGCTAGCATTATAGATAACGAATAAACAGTTAGTATTAAGGGGTTTTATTTATTTTAGAAATTGATGTATTATCACGAGGCTTGAAATAAAACGTTAAAAAATGTACTTCCTTTTTTTCTTTTATTTTGATGTTTATCAACAACATAATTAGGTAAATACATTTATTTCAGAAATTTTCCAATTTACAATCCTTATAGATAAGTATTTATTTGTTCTAAGTGAACAAAATAGCTACATAGCTAAACAGGCATAAGGAGACAAAATTACATACTAAAATATAAAGTAAAACAAACAATACATTGTTTTCAGTACGAAACATAATTTAATCATATTAAATTATATTAGATTTGAAAAATGGTTTTGAATCAGTGATGTTCGCATTCTGTTGTTTTCACGAACATCATGATTTTGAACAATAGGAGGCTCAATTTGCAGCTCGTGTAAATCGTGTTCGACTGGTGGCTCTTCTTTCTGTTTATCTATTGCGAGATTGTGCAGAATAGCAGTTGCAACTATTATCGCTTTGGAATGTTCCAATGACACACGCATACCATTAGCCAGAATAAGAAACCTGCGTTTCCAAACTCCATAACATCTTTCTACACAATTTCTTGTTCGGATATGGGATTCATTAAAAAGGATTTCCGCTGGAGTATTTGGGTGTTGTAAAGGTACTATTAGGACGTTGGTATTGCTGTACCCATTATCACCTAGGATTATTAATGTGTGGAATTCATTGTTCTCCAGCCTCCCTTTAATTCTGCTGTTGCTGTAGATGGTTTGATCATGAGTTGATCCAGGCTACCGGTGCAATAATATCCATTATGCGTAGGCGTGCATCACATATTGTTTGCATATTCCATGAAAAATATCCCTTCCTGTTACCATACCTTTCTGCTTTATTTCCACCTGGTGAAATGATACGAACATGAGTGCAGTCGATAGTAGATACCTTTTACATAATAATGCAATCACTAAAGTTATCTTGGTGATAATCATACTTGCAGATGTTTTGCTTACCTGCAAAATCCTGCGAAATCTCCAGCTGCATCTTCAGTAAAACTCAGCAACATTGCACAAGTTCGTTTTTGTAAGCGAAAACGTTTAAAAAACTCCAGGTCGTCAAACTCTACGAAATAATCGGGTCTAAAAAATGCATTTTACATTAAAACTCGTATTACTATATATTTATGATGTTTAAATACTTTTGACCGTCGAATTAAAACTACGTCTTCAAAATCACTTTCATCAGAATCAAAAATGTTTAAATTTATGGCATCCATATCAATTATTTATTTCACTGTTATAATTAAAAATGCATAAAACTGTGGAATATTAAGAAACGACAGGTTATGTTTATTAATACTGACAACTGAAGCTGGCCAATAGAAAGCAAGAATAACTATATTCGGAGTATATCCGCCCAAATTCAAGGGGATAACTATAATCTGTCGATTTCTACCGAGAATAGCTTTATTCAGCGATTGTAGAAGGGGCGTTTCAAACTTTATTCCAAGTATAGCTTATACTTGCATTGTAGAACCGGGCCTAAATCAAAACATTTCTGATTAGCAAAATTAGTTATTTTGTAACTTAGTCGGATATCAGCAGAAAAATTCCTCTGAGTGATAATTCGTTGCAAAGAAGAATGCATGAAATTACTAAAGACGTTGAAATACCATTATGTGATTATTTAGGCTTGCAAATTTTCCATTACAATCGAGGAATCAACTCTACCAATTTATAAAGCACTACTCTTATCATACGTTCGATTCATTTCCAAAAGTTACTATTTGCTAAAAAAATTGTAAAACTGTTACAAAGAGAGAATCGATATTTAATACCATGAACAAGCTTTTTCAAGAGAAAGAGATTTCTTGCGTAATATTTTGTCAGCTGCTACTGGTGTTACTCCAGAAATGAAGGGGCGTCATAAGTACCAAAAGTATTCGCAGTATGTGTACATTGGGTTATTCATCGGCAGCATTTGGTTGTAAAAAATCTGAATAAACGTCGCTCCTTTACGTTGTGAGAGCACTCAGTAAGATTAGAAGCAATTCATCGAACGAAAGATTTTTTGACCAATGTTGTAATGAAAATGATAAAGATTACAATCACTTGCTATTGCATAGAGAGTTTCAGTTTTGACTCAGTACTGAACTTCCTTAAAAACAGAGATGAAAAACTGATTATATTTAAAAATATCATCGTTTATTTAACGGACCTGCTTAAAATATTTAATAAAGTCAATTTACAATTGATGAGTTGAATTTAATATTAAAACATAAAACATTATAGCTGCTTTTGTGGGAAAATTTCTTCTGTTTAAACGAAATCTATGTAGAGGTGAATACAGCCACTTTCGCACATCATCAGGAAAATCTGCAAAACACGACAATTTACTTACTGCCAAAACTTGGACATTCTTCATGCCGATTTTAGGGAGCGATTGTAGGATATTTAAAACATGAATATAGCGAGTTGGGTTTTAGATCCTTTGGCTAATGCAGATACAGCAGAATGGTTAATTTTAGAAGAGGAACTCGTAGAACTCACAATTAACGAAAAAATCTTTGTATAATTCAGAAATGGATACCAAGAGTTCTGGCTTCAAAAATCATCCTGCTGAGCATGGATTCAGTGCATTAGCTAATTTACTGTCTAAGAAAAGGAACAGACTGCATATCACTGAGCGTGGCGATTTGCGACTGATATTAACGAAATTCGAACCTGTTATTATCAAATTATTAAAATTCCACCAGCCCAAACCATCTCATTATTTTTTTTTTAATTCTTATTGATTTTGTATTTATTTTTAAATTTTTATTAAACAATTCTTTACTACAATTAATGGTATATTAAATTAATTTCTACTTTATGATTCTTAATAGACATATAAACAAATATAATAGATATAGATAATGTGCAACAATATTTTAATAATGGGTGTCTCAGAATGTTTTTCGTTTCTGTTTTGATTGTTACGCACCAATCACAGATAGCGATAGGAGGAGAGTGGTTTTAAGATTAGCGTAAAAACGATTCTTGCACTATTGGTCGACGTCTGTACAGGACACATTTTAATTTAGCGACCATGATAAATGTGGCAAGTGCGAATTTAATCAAGCATTGGGTGCGCAAGTTTGAAGCGGCTGGAAAGACAATGCCGGATAAACAAACTGGCCGCAAAAGGTCATCAAGAACGAGCACCACGGATAAGGTCTGTTCTCTGCGACTCCGCGCATCTTCTCTATATTTGCACAGATCCACGATTCATCGCATTATTCGCAAAGATTTACAGATCCGCCTCTAAAAAATTATTATCGTGCAAGAGATGAAGCCCGATGATTCGGTCAATGGTCAATGAAAAATGGTCAACAGGTCAATGAAAAATCGTTTTAGGAGCCTCAATAACATATGGTTTTCTGATGAATTGAATTATCACATAAAAGGTCACGTAAATAAACAAAATTGCAGATATTGAGCTCCCGCCAATCCGCTGGAACTACACCAGAGACCATTACCCTCGTCTAAGGTTGTCGTTTGAGTTGCCATATCAACCGAAGGAATTATCGGCCCATACTTTTTTGAGAATAACCGTGATCATTCTCAGATTGTTATGACTGATATGATCTGGACTTCTTTCGCCCCAGAAATGCAAAATTCAATTGGCTACAACCGCAACATATTTTTCCAACAAGATGGAGCGATTCTCACGTCACGAATTATTCTTTAGCAGCTCTTCATGAGTGATTTTTTTCTTGGAAAGGGGGCGGTGGTCCAGAAAAGGTTGGGAACCTCTAGTTTATAACTCATCTCATCATCTACCGATGATGCTAACATGGCTAGCGAAATAAGCGTAGAGAAGTTTAAAAAAAAGTGATTGTTAGTGGTAAGGCTCTTTGAGTTTAGTACCTACAAAATTACCTAATAAACCAAATGTAACTGATGACGATTTTAAAGCTAGTGAGAATGTCTATTTTTATAAAATTAACAATTTTTTTTGTTATTAAGGCATTCAATTAATGGCAATTTATCAGATAGTTTGGATTATCGTTATAACAAACGTACCGAAATGTCAGTAGATTATGTTGAATAATAAACGTAATTTCAAACCGTTAACTATAATTTTTATTTTAATACACTTTTGTTTTAAATTCGGGTAGATTTTTTATCTGTTTTGGAGACTGTAAGTGACAGTAAATTTAATGTGCAAATTAGTTAGAACCTTTTTTATTTCACAATTTATTAACAAAGTCAGTTCGATATTTTCTTTATTTTTCAAGGCCCCATTACTGCTGTGACGGGCAACTGATTAATGATCTCGAGAAATATAGTGGAAGGTTTTTCCTGGATAAATTCAGTGATGCTTTTTCGAACCTGTCCCGCAGCTTTAAAGTAATCGCCATCCATATGATGTTTACGTAATCAGTCCCTTTAGCCGACCAATCCTTTGTTTGTTGTCGAATGTTCCAATGTTTGTCACGCTTCAAAATGAATAGAGGCATCGACTGACTCTTTTTTTGCAATATATTATTATCATGAAATCTCTGCGGTGGCAATCTAGTGAAAATTCACGATACATATATATATATATATATATATATATATATATATATATATATATATATATATATATATATATATATATATATATATATATATATATATATAAGAATGGTAAGATCAAAGAAAGGCAAAGTGGGGAAGCGGTTTTGAGATTGCTTTGTCAAACCGGTTTGCTGTGTTACAAGATCCGGAGGAAGTGGAACTATCAGTTCAATATGTCGAAATCGCCAACAATGTGTTTCAAACAGTTGCTTCGATAGCACCAGAAGAAAAATGTTTCAAACAGACAAACATTCCAGTGAGACCATTGATTTCATGAAGAAACGGCGGGCAATGAGAAATGCGGGTAGACTTTTTGGCAGGGTCGAGTACATTGAGCTCTGCAAAACTATAAGAAAACGTATCAGAGAGGACACGAGCCGATTCAACATGCAGCTAGTGTAAAAAAGCCTGGAAGAAAACAAAGGAATGAACAAGTCTAAACTAGTGGCTATTCTAGTGGAGGAAGTAACAAATGCTCTGGAATCGATGAAAGACGGAAGGCTCCAGGAAAGGACAGTGTAATTGTCGAAATGCTAAAAGCTGATGGTCGGACGTTAGATAAAACACTGGCAAAATTATATTCAAAATGCCTCAAAGAACAAAAAGTACTTGACTTATGGAAAAATGCAGAAGTGATTCTTTTACATAAAAAGGGAGCACAGGAAGATTTAAAGAACTACCGTCCAATTTGGAATAAAAAACTACCAACCATTTGGCTTGAAAATCAACCTGAAAAAGAGTCAGGTTATGCTCAATAACTTCGCTCAGCACAGAAGAATTTTAGTTTTAGGAAGGGATTTGGAGATTTTGGACAGCTTTATATATCATGGGCAGAGGATTTCAAAGGAGGGGAATACCGTCCGGGAAGTGGAACGGCATGTTAAATGTGGCTGGCAAGCATTTGGCAGGCTCAACATTGAGTTTAAGAGCAGACTCCCACTTTGCCTGAAAAGAAAAGCCTTCGATCAGTGCGTTCTACCCGTTATAACATACGAAAGTGAAACTTGTACACTCACATCCCAATCAATTCAAAAACTTCGGGTAGCACAGAGGAGAATGGAAAGATGTATGCTTGGCATTACAAGACGAGACAGAAAGTCCTGCGCATGGATCAGGGAACAAACGAAAGTCTGTGGCATCACTGGAAGAGTAAAGCGATTGGAATGGAGATGGGCAAGCCATATAGCGAGGTGATGGGATGACATATGGACCAAGGCAATCCTGGAGTGGATAGCGCCTTATCGCAAACGTCCGCGAAGAAGACCGAAATTACGATGGATTGATGACATCGTTAGGTATATTGGACCAGAGTGGCAGAGGAAAGCCCAGGACCGTGAATGTTGGAAACATGCTGAAGAGGCCTTCATCCTGCAGTGGATCGACACGGGCTGATGATGATGTGTATATATATATGAGATCGACAGATGTGATAGAGTGAGATAGATAGTGACGCTGTTCGACGATGAAGCAGAGACAGACATATTAACATTCAACTTTAACATGGCCCATTTATGAAGATTTCAAAATGATACAGCAATTGGCATTTTTCTTTCCACAAAAAATATTATTGCCCTTTTTTGCAAAAGAAGCTTATTTCAAAAAAAACTTAACCCAAAAGCAATGTGTGTGAAATGAAAGGAATAATTGTAATACTTTTATTTATAGCAATATTTTTCTTTAAATCTAAAGCAATTGCTTAAATTGTTTGCCTTCCGCACGAATACATGCTCTGCATCGCCTCAGAAAAGGTCTTTTCACAAGTCGTGCGAATATCTTGGCTAGATTTTGAATTGGTTTTAAATACACTTTTTCTTTTATGCAGCCCCAGTAAAAGAAATCAAGGGGGTTTAGGCCCGGAGAACGAGGAGGCCACTCAATTTAATCAATTTATACTCTCTGTTTAAATCCTGTACAGGACGAGCATAATGCGCTGGGCAATCATCTTGTTGAAACCACATTTCTCTGTAGATGTTGAATACCACATCATCTAACAAAGTCGTTAGATGTTCCGGGGAAGATCCAAGTAGTTGGCTCCATTGAAAGTTTCAGGCAGTTCAAATGGTCCAATTATTTGTCCGTTTAAAATTCCGGTTCACATGTTAACTTTAAATTTTAGTATAAGTTTTTTGAAATGTGTTCTTTTTAAAAAAAATTAACAATTATATTTTTTGTGGAAAGAAAAGTGCGAAATATTGTACTCTTTTGAAATCTTGAATAAATGGGCCATGGGAAATATCTTGCCCAGGGTAGTGCACTAGATTATTTTTAAAAGATTAAATTAGCTGACATAATTTTTTAAACCACGACTCAATGAACCTTTTTTTACTAAATTAACAATGTTCATTGTTTGATTTTGACTGCGATTAATAGCATGATTAGTTAGGATCACGTTATATAAAATAACACTAAAAAATTGGAAAATTTGTGGTCAGCGTACATAAAGATATAGCCTAGGGCGTCGAATTTCAAGATTTTAAAAAATATGCATATTATCCCTTAATACAGTGACATAGATTTTTTTCTTATTTTTGCCAGAACTGGTTTAACTTGGTCTTTTGTTTTGTATATATGTATATATATATATATATATATATATATATATATATATATATATATATATATATATATATATATATATATAGGGTGTTTCCTAAGTTGAGAGTTTTTATTTAATAGCGTATAAAACTTAATAATATAAACATTTTTTCTAATTAATTTTTTTTAATATCTCTAAAATTAGACCACTAAAGTCTTTATTATATTTTAAAAAAATCAAGCGCGGCTCTTAAAATAATAATCGATCAAATTCAACACGAACAGAAGACAACTAATTTTTGTTGTTTTTTGTGAATCATATATTCCTTTTATTTTCTTATCGCGTATTTTATTATCAGTTTGTACATGGGTTTTTCCCATGATTTTTGAAAAGATAAAATGGCCCACGTGTATGAGAATAGCGAATTAGTTGGCATGCTGTTAATTTAGGGAGACTGCCTTCAAAATGCCATTGTAGCATCTCAGTGAGCTATATGCCGAAGATTTTCCTTTTCGAATTCACCCATTGCCGTATCGGTAAAACATTTTGTGCTCTGGCTAATCATTGACATCAGGCTGGTCATAAGTTTAATTACAACTCAATCTAAATTCTAGCAACTGAAAATAATCGCAACATACGTTTGCTTCAAGAGATGATTCAGATTAACACAGATAGAAATCTTGTTGATTCTACGTCTGATATAGAGGGGCTGAGTGTCATTTATTGCGATAATTTGCGAGCCTGAATAGTGTTTACGAACCATGGAAATATAAATGTTATAGTATCTCGATATTTTGACGATCAACTCTGTATATCGGAAGAGATTTATATGGGTGGGGATAGAGGGGAAAAGTACTTGATAATTTTAACTGTATATATTATTTTTGCAAAATGTCTGTCCCTACGTGTTGAGTGTTTTCTGTTTCGTTTATGTACTTCATATTTTCAACATTTTGACTTTACATTAGACATTGTTAGATTTTGTATAATATTTTGCTATTGTAGCTTGTATCCTCCTGAAGAAGTCGGAAAACTTCTGACGAAATATATTGAGGTTTATTAAGAAATTAAATTTTACTTAATTCATACTAACAGACCGCATACCCGAAATTCCGCCCCTTGACTATCTACACAGTCGAGAAAAAAAGTTATTTATATAATATTCTCCAGTTCAGCACACAGACAGAAGATACGGGTGTAAATGGCACTTAAACCATCACAAATTATGCTGGGTGTAGACGAGCAAGCGCACTGCGCGTCATTCTCACTGTCTTTCACAAACGGGCCTTATTTAAAAAATTTCCCTCGTATGAAACTTTTTCCGTAAATAATATAACCAAAGAAAGTCTTCTTCAATCCCAACAGATAATCTAATAAACCAAGCACACAAATTTGCATAATATTCCTATTATGTACACACGTTAATTCTACGTCTTATACTGCAGATTTATAGTTAAATAATGTCTGGTTCTTGGACGGGACTGGAGCGAGTGACAGTTCGATACGACGATGTCTGTTAAATTGTTTAGAAGAAAAGATATCCTATGCAAATAATGACAGTTGACACAAAATATAGAGAGTTTTCCAATAAAAGTGTCAGAATTTTCTAACGTAATAGTCCCTTATAGACTGGCGCCCCTTTGAATAACAAAACACCAACGTCTAGCGCGGCTGAATATTCTTTGTATTTAATACCTTCCTTCACGAGCCTTCCTCCACTAAACCATTCCACCTTCCTTCACTAAACCATTCCACGTTCCTCTACTAAACCATTCCGGGCGTCAATCCGTTGATTCTGTGAAGAGTCACGACGTTTCACCAAAATCTCATTTGGCGTTTTCAAGTATTGTCCGCCTCGACTGAAGAGTCCAACTGACGTGCATGGGTCGTCGTGCTCACTTCTATAGCCGGCCGGAGACTGCGCAGATTATATCGGGGTAGTTCGGGACTATTTGCGGCGCTCGGCAACGCTGTGGGGTATCCGTTTATTGATTTTTTTACCTCGCTGCCACGTTGCCGTGTTTCTTGTTTTTCAGAAGGGATTTCCATACTTTTGGAATATTGCGAGCGTCGTTTCGCGTATTTAGCTCACCTCTTTCTTCTAACTTCAAGCGCTTCTCTGATTGTTCGGACCTTGTAGTTTTCAATATTCGCTATTTCTTTGGCTCCTTGTAGATGATGCTGGAACAGAGCGGAAGTGGTTTGTTTGTTTTTTAAGTTGTTTTTATGTTCTTGTATTCTGGTCAATATTGGTATATTCTCTTGCAGTCGGAACCAGATATACTATACACCACATGATTTTCCAGTCTAACTTTGTCCTTGGGATTTTTTAATATGTTTGCGACAGTTTTGTGTGGCTTGCAGGCTGTCCTGATCTTAGATTAATAATAGATAGATTCTGAACGTCCAAAAGAAATCCGAGACAATAACAAATTAGTAATAAATGTATCTATCCACCACTTATCGACAGATGAAGAAGCGATACTAAGCAAAGGCTTCAACTTTGCCATTGCCCTAAAATATATACCAATAAAAGAAATAATTTGGAACGTTGAATCAACCCTAGAAGACAAGCCAGATGAAGAAGCGGAAATAATCAGAATAATCAAAGAGTCCACACTTATAAGTTATAGTATATAAGATATTCTATTAGAATATTGTTATTAGTAATAAAAATATTTAGAATATTTAGTAGAATAGTTAGATTTAGGAAATATTTAAAGTATTAATATTATAAACAGATGACTCCTGAATCACTTGAGGATTTTCATCGATGCACGTTATGTTCATAAACCCATTAAGCCAGAGGTCATTTCATCTGAAAAGATTACGTTTTTCCTAAAGTGAAGGTCGCTTTCTAACTACTCTAGAGCCCAATTCACTAATGTTCGACGCAGATGATGATTTGATGATAAGCTGGCTTTAATTGTTGAGTTAATTGAACTTTATATGCCTTAAAATAAATATCACAATACGCAGTCGTCTGAGAAATGTTAAGCTTTTGAAAACTACGTGAAATAGGCAAATTCGGATCTTCTTTTACACTCCCTCTTACTACAGTAACATTGTTGTAATTAGCATGATCGGACGGTCCGACGACACATAGTTACTGACTTTGCATCTAACTCAGTTCGGTGCAAATTTTGACGAGACCATTTGGTTTGTCGATTATGTTGGCCATAAATTTCACACATTGCTCGAAAAACTTAACGGACTAAATACGCATTTTGATGGTAGATAATTTCTACGCGCTTTTGAATTTTGAATCTTTCCATCGTGAATTAACGCAATATTCTGAACACAGTACACTTACACATTTAGAAGATTTTTACATAACACATTTAGTTACAAACAGTATTTCTGCTATATCTATTAGTATTGTACCATTCTACAATTACCTATGATATCTATAACATATTACCTATCATATACGGTGTTATATGATATATACGAAGTGTGGCGATTAAAATTCGCTGCTACAGAAGTTCGCATATACCAAACGCCAGCGACCAACAACTGTTTAGCGTGAAGCTTTCTCTTTCGAACGCAGTACCTCTCACTTCTGTAAACAAATCCGTAGAACCGTAGCCTTCGTTCGCATTAGAGTTGTTTTCCCGGAAAAATGTTAAGTGTAATAATAGAGCAATGAATTGTTGTGAAATTTCACTTATAAAAACAAAAAGAAAAACCCCTGCTGAAACTTCTAATTTGTTGGAAGAAGCCTAAGGCAATGAATGTTTATTGCGTGCACGTGTTTTTTAATGGTTTAAGCGTTTTTAAGAAGGCAGAGAAGACGTTGAAGATGATATACGCCCGGGTCGTCCTTTCGCGTCAAAAACGGATGACAATATCGAAAAATGGGTAATCTGGTTCAATCTGAACTTCGGTTAGGTATTCGTGCAATTGCTGAAACTGTAGAGATTGAGAAAAAATGCGTACGGCAAATTTTACATAATAATTTTAACATGCAAAAAGCGTATGTCACAATGGTGTCTAAAATTCTCACGGTTGAACAACAAGAAACTTGCAAAAATGCTAAAATGAAACTAATCAAAATTCAAAGCAATGGTTATTGTTTTTTTCGATATTTATGGGATTGTGAACCTTCACTGAGTTTCTGAAGGTCCAACTATTAATTCACATTGCTACCATCACGTTCTTGCTGAAGTCATTGGTTCTCCACCAAGACAATGCGCCGGCTCATTCCGCTTTGTCTGTCAAGAGGTTTCTAGCCAAGTACAGCATCCCAGTGTTAGATCATCTGCCTTATTCGCCGGATCTTGCACCGTGCTACTTCTATCTATTTCCTAAGGTGAAATCTGGATTAAAAGGAACAAGATTTGAGTCCGTCTGTGAAAAAAAAACGGCACACGTTCTAACGGTCTAGCGTGCTTCTGACAGAAGAAGATTTGCGGCACTGTTTCGAACAATGGAAGATTTGCATGGAGCATTTTAGGGATAGAGAAGGGGTGTATATTGAAGGTGATAATAAGTATATATGTATAAAATCAAAATAAAATGTTTTACAGCGTCAGTCTCGTTATTTAATAGTCACACCTCCTATTTACAGTACTAAATTCGAGAAGATTGTAGCGTTCACAAATTCTTGATCGCTACAGGTAGCAATCGTAAATTGTTGATCACCACTGGTAGGTTTATTTCGGACAAATTCTGAACTGAAAGAGCTCCGGTATCGTTTGGACAAGGCAAGGCAGTCTAACTCCAAATCTCCAGATGAGCGGACGTTTTCGCGCCTTACCCTTCCAACCGAGGTACGTAGGTTTGCTGGCCAAGTCACGCTTGGGTTGATTTGTCTGATATTCTTATAGAGGGTTTTACGACCCGGCAGCAGAGAATCCGATCAACATACACCAGGCTATTGAACGACCACCTATTACAGAGCCCGATCATCGTGGAAACCTTACACCTTTTTGGGGCCACATGGCACAGTAACCGGTTGGTCAGATCGAGATTATTTTGGGACCCCCGCATAGGGATACCGGACTGCCCGCAGTCGTACTCAGTGTTTTTGGACACCCAGTACCCGATAGGCAAGGATAGACAACATCAGGAAATAAGGCCAGATAAACACTTTTTTTATTATATTTTCATGTACCGTTAAGGATTGCAGTTATCATTTATTTTTCACAAATACATTTTTACCA
>JARFXV010000289.1:845000-1077500 GCA_031761425.1 Cosmopolites sordidus
ATCTAGTATGATTCTATTTGTATGGTCTATACACTTCTTCCATTTTTCTGAAGTAATTTGGTTTAAGGCTTCTTGCCACAAAGCTAAAATATTGTTTTCACTATGCCCATCCCTTCTAATATGTTTGTCATAATATTGTTTTACATAATAATATTGTTTTGCATTGGCCCATATTAACTCTAAGGCGCTTAATTCGCACTAGTAAGGTGGTGTATGAAGCACTCCATGTAACCATGTAACCAAATTTACTCATCTACTACATACCTTCTTTCAGTTATATACTTTTTTGCAATATGTAATAATTCTAACTTTGTTAGGTTCCTCTGAAAATCGATATTATTTTTTTCCAACCATTCCAAAATGTCCTGTTTTCTGAAACTTAGGCCTGGCATTTTTTTACTAAATGCACTATGATATGGAGCATTATCCATTATTATGAGATATGGTTCCTCTAAATTACACAAAAGCTTATTTCTCAACCACTGTAGAAATAAGTCGTTATTCATTTCCCCATGATAATCACTATTTTTATTATTTGAAGAAAATACAGGCCTGCATTTGGAATAAAGCCAATCTCAGAACCTGAATCTACTACAATAAATCTTTTTCCTTCAAAGCTTAATGGATGTTTTACACTTTTTACAGGAGTGTCTTGCCAAAATTTGCTAGGATTTCCTTTTGAAAATATCCAAGTTTCATCTAGAAAAACGACTTTACAATATTTTTTTTCCAAAAATTTTCTACATAAATTCTCAAAAACTTTGTACGTTGTGTAGCAATAGTGGCTTTTAAATCAAATATCTACTGATATTGTCCTTTTTGTATTAGAAACCAATAGATGGTAGAACCCTTTGCAAAGAACTATTGCTTATGGACATGACTGATTTTTCTGCAAGTTCATGACTTAAACTTGATAGCGTGATATGCTTTTCTAAAAAAGAAAAAATAATAAATACATAATAATACTAATAATTTAAATAAAAGCCTCTTAAAATAATATTATCAATTTTGTAAATACTTACTCTCAAAATACATGCGATAAATAACATATCGTCTTTCACATTTGCTGCTATCAGACAAATCAAATGTTTTTACTTTTTTTCGGGGCCGTGTCTTTTGTAGAGATTTTACTACATTATTATTTTGGAGTAAAGGCTTTCGGATTCTGGTGACATTACTCATAGATATATCTAATGCTTGAGCTACACGCTGCATCAAATAAAAGAAAAACAAATAAAACAGATGTCCTAATATACAATAATAAAATATTTAAACAATAAAAACTGCAAGCTACCATTAAAAAATTAGAAATGCTATCAGGCTCAATGCACATAACAAAATTACAAGAATTTCTTTGATACATTTTAACCCATATTCCTGGTATAACTTGCAATTTTATTTCGATTTCTGCAGTTGTTACTTTATACTTACTAAATTACCTGAATTGCTGATAGTATTAGGAGACCGCCATTAGATTTATCTTTTTAAAAATAGTTCAACAAATTAATCACTAGCTGTTGAGACTGAGAACTGAGTGGTTTGCCCTTCATGGCGATAAAATTATAAACTATCCTTTCAACTGGATGACATATGTTTCGTCTCTCGAGGTTCAGACACTTCAGTATATATGTAGTGCTGTTGCTCCTTCCCGATCAAGCAACCAACAAAAGTGTTCATTTAGGCGGAGACGCAGGTTGTTGTATGTTCCACATGAGATTGTGAAATCCATGATTGTGATGACACTCAGCTACTGCTGTCTCATTTGACGCAGTCCAAGAAAATCTAACACTACATATATACGCTATCCGACGGGAGGTTGGCGAAAACATGGGTTGGTATTGGTATATATATATATATATATATATATATATATATATATATATATATATATATATATATATATATATATATAAATATGGATTTTTTTGACTTCTTTGGACTGTGTCCAACGAGACAGCAGTGGTCAGGAGTTATACACCCCCGACCGTTGGGTTCCACAATCTCTGGTGGAACAACCTTCGTCTCTGCTATAATGAGCAATTGTTACCACCCATCCCTTACATTAGAGGGCACATATTTCGTTTGTTGGTGCCAACATATGCTCTCTCGCCAAGAATAGGGAGTTCGTCTCCATAATCAAACAACCCATATTTTCGCCTCTCGTCGGATGGCTTATAAATGGAGTTTTTTGACTTCTTTAGACTGCGTCCAATGAGACAACAGTAGTCAGGAGTTATACACCCCCAACCGTTGGGTTCCACGATCTCATGTGGAATTGTTTGGGCAATGGGCCTATAAAAACAGTGTTTTATAAATAATTCAGGTGTTCAGGGGGTTTAAGGTATTTTCAGTTCATTAATCAATATCTGATAAATGTTTGTGTCAAATTAAAATAAAGTAAAGTAAAATTAAACACTTTCCCGATCATTCTGGCTATCAACGGACGATTAGAACGCACAAGATCCCGGATTATGTAGAGTTTTCATTAGTTTACACAGATGAAGGTCTTCTGCTGCGAGGTTCATCTTGCCATGATTGCAAAAATATCGAACATAACTACTTTCAAAGATAAAATAATACTAAATAACCTATTAGCTTCAAATTCCTAGAACAATACTAAGAAGGTGCTTTTCAAAAATGTACTCATATTACGACCGCACCGCCAGCTGTCGGAAAATAATCTTAGTTTCCATTCTATTACTTATTTTGCAAGCCTGGACAATTCGTTTCAGTTTTCGCAATAATAAAACAAAATATGGCGATACTGTATGTTATATCATCTCGCTTAAACATCTATCCAATAGACAAAGTAGATGGTTGACGGTTCAATGTATCAATCGAATATCCGTAGAAAATATATGTCGAATATAAGCTGTCAAATGCGGAAATGAACTTGAACTCAAACTCAATCTAACAAACTAATTTATACGAGGGTTGCTATTTATGTATCCGGAATTGGCAACAATGGTATTGCTAGACGCCATCTGACATATATATCGTAAAGTTTCACATTGTTGACTATATACGTAGTCAGAAAGTTTTATCATATAGATTTCTATCGCTATTTCTGTTGTATAGTGACTTGAATATTTCATCTCGGTTAAAAAATCGAATTTTCGTGCGATGATTCAACTTCTACGACTTCCGAAGTGGACTATCTCAACAACAGTGTATCGATCAACTCACTTCGACATTTCACGATGAGGCACCATCTAAAAACTCTAAAAAATATAGCTGGTTTAGGAAATTCAATCGCGGCCGGCGTTCGCTCACGGACGAATTTAAAGAAGGTCGTCCAAAATCGGTTGTTGGTGCCAGAAAACATCGATACTGTACACGAACTGATAAACAAGATCGTTATGTGACATACCGTGACATTAAGGCATCCATGGGCATTAGTATAACAAACATACATAATATTTCACATAAACATTTAGCCGTGAAAAACATTTGTACACGTTGGACTGCGCATAATTTGGTAATCGCTCAAAAAACGTTCGTGTCGATTGGTGCAGAGAAATACTCAAAAAATACAATCGTGGTATGTCGAAAGCTGTGAATCACATCTACACAGATGATGAATCTTAGATTTATACGTATGAGCCCGAACGTAAACAGCAGTCGACTATATCGATCTTTCAAAATGAGCTAAACCCAATAAAAGTTGTTCACGCAAAAAACACTTTAAAGCAAATGGTCGCCTGTTTTTTTTTGGATAACTGGGCATATTGCTACAGTGCCACTAAAGAATCGTAGATCGGTCAATTTTGAATGGTACACAACCATTTGTTTACCAGAAGTATTTGAAGAAATAAGAAAAAACAACCAGCGATATATAACAACTCAATATTTCACCGGTCAGAACATCGAATTGAAGGGTCATCCGCCGTACATTCCCGATTTTGGCACCCAATGACTTCTTTTTGTTCCCGTCCTTGAAGAATAAACTACATGGTCGATGATTTTGGACCCCAGAAGAGCGGTTGATGCGTTTTAAATGCATGTTTTGGAGATACCTCAATAGGAATGGAAAAAGTGATATGAAAATTGGTTCAAACGTATGAAAAAGTGTATCGATCATCGCGCAGAAAATTTTGAAAAACAATAAAACGATTTTTAGTGATAAATATTTGTTTTTATTTGTTATTCCGGATACATAAATAGCAACCCTCGTAATGAGCTTGTTAGTGTGATATATACATATATATTTTGATACAGTGTTAAACTGACCTGTCATTAGTAGAAGTACCATTAATGCAGGAGGTGGAGAAAAGTTTAATGAAACTGAAAAGAAATAAAGCTCTCAGGATAGATAACATACCACTAGAACTATTGAAGCGTGGAGGCTAAAAATTATCTCAAGCGATTCATCAGTTAATAGTTAATATCTGATTAACATCATCATTCTTAATAGTTTACATTTATCAATTAATAGTCAACATCATGCCTGCAGGGTTGCAGCAGGCGGCAATATACCCAATTCATAAAAAAATAGATAAACTGAAATGCGAGAACTATCGTGACATATCATTGCTTTGCACAACTTTAACTTAAGTTTTCTCTAAGTTTTAGCAAACATAAGAAGGTAGAGGACTGTAACATTTATTGAATAATGAATGGGCGAATATTATTGCCAAAATTCAAATTTCAACGCAGTAGTAAAAATCCTACAGCACACTAAGGTAAAATTGAAATCGGAAAAGGTTTGCCAGAGGGGAATGGATGGATATGCAGATGACCTAAACATATTAACACGATAGAAAACATATTAAGAGGGACATATGAAATAAAGGTAAAAGCCAAAATAGCTAGTCTAGAAATCAATATAGACAAAACAAAGGCGAAGGAAATAGGAACCAATCCAAGAAGAACTAAACTGGATAATCGGCGATAACAATATTCAAGTTGTGAAGAAATGTACGTATGTGGGGAGCAAACTAGGCAAAAACAACATCACAGGACATATCAGAAATCGTACTATGAAGGACAACAAAGTTCCTTATTCCCTGCATTCTATCCCAAGATCTAAAAGTATGCAAAGGAATGCGAAAGTTAGGATCTATAAAACACTCATTCGACTTGTAATCACTAACTGCTGCAAGACGTGGACTATCAAAAAGAAAACAGAAGATATACTTGCGATATTTGAAAAAAGAGTATTCAAAAGATTTTTTGGTGCTGTGAAATACAATGGAATTTTGAGGATCAGGTTTAATTATGAACTCAAGCGTAGAGTATATGAGGGTTCAGGGACTGAGATGGGAAAGACACGCAGCGAGAATGCCAGTAAACTGAATTCAAAGGAAAATCATAAACGGGCTAATACGGACAAACAATAAAAGATATCAAAGACACGATGACAGGATAATGTAAGAAAGAATGCATAGGAACTATTGTACATCTGGAGATCAATCCGATCGGAAGCGAAGGTTGAACGAAGTCAACAAAATTTCGCTTGAAACTTGGAATAACCGCCACTGAAACTTATAATTTATTGAAAGAAGTATATGGTAATGAATGTTTATCGCGTGCACGTGATTTGAGTGGCTTAAGGGTTTTCAAGATGACTGAAACGTTGAAGATGATCCACGCCCGGGTCGCCCTTCCACTCAAAAATATTCGTGCAATTGCTGAAACTGTAGGAATTGACAAAGAATGCGTACGGCAAATTTTACATAACAATTTTTACACACAAAAAGTGTGTGACAAAATGGTGCCTGAAATTCTCACGTTTGAACGCTCGAAGCTCGAAAAAATGTTTGTATTGTATGTTTGTATATATTACACTTTGTATACCACACTTTGTATTGTAAATATTGACACTTTGAATACCATTGAAAATTACCCAAACCTATTGAAAAAGATAATAACACGTGACGAAGGGTGGTTTTTTACTTATGATTCTGAAACGAAGCGCCAATCCATTCAGTAGAAGAGCCCAAATTCACCGAGAGCCAAAAAAGCTCGAACGAGCAAATCAAAATTCAAAGCAATGATGACTGTTTTTTCGATATTCATGGAATTGTGTACCTTCAACGAGTTCGTGAAGGTCAAACTAATCAATATTACTACCTTCTCGTTCTTGCTGAACTCCGTGAAATAATAAGGAAAAAACGACCCGAATTGTGGAAGGACATGGACATGGATTGTGGAAGTCATGGGTTCTCCACCAAGACAATGCGCCGGCTCATTCCGCATTGCCTGTCAAGAGGTCTCTTCCGTCTTATTCACCGGATTTTATACCGTGCAACTTCGCGCGATAAAATGTTTTAGAACTCCAGTCTCGTTATTTAATAGTCACACCTCCTATATAAAAATCACAAAATTAATCTAATATAATACGTCATGTACTGTGATGTGTTCAGCAGAATATTTAATGGCCATGTCGGGATGGATTTCAATTTTAGTATTAAATGTATAAAATACAATTATTCTGGAATTAAAATAAGATACGCACTCCCTCTAGGGATATGTTATTAAACATTTTTAGAACACACAAAGCATAAAATGTAATATATCAGTCGATCGCCTAAAATCAATGCAATCTCGTAAAAAAAAAACAAGTAAACCTTAAATAAAAATTCATACAAAAATCGTTTAACTAGACATTTTATGGTTTAAAGGGCTTTTGTTTCAATGGTATACCAAATTTTATAGGGTTTTTATGTAAGCTGTAGGCAAAAAAAACCGTCGTTACTTTTTTTCCTTATCTTTTAAGGCAAGGAACCCTTTAAAACTCTGTTTTTTACTTTCCAAGCGTTGCTGTTTTAGATATAATCATTTCATTTAATTAAGAAATAAAGCCATTATATTTTAAAAGATCCATTTTTACCGAGGTACGTAAATGTATCTGTTGGGGTTTACACATAAATGATTTATATATATATATATATATATATATATATATATATATATATATATATATATATATATATATATATATATATATATATATATACTAGGGCGTAGCAAAAATATTTCCGTTTTTTCCTTTGTTTATAAATAAGGGCTTATACTTTATTCCTCATGTTTAATCTAATTTCAACTTTTTGTTTCGACAAATAAGCATTCCTTCTTCGATAGTAAAGCAATTTCACTGCGAACTATTCAGTCGATTATTTTTTAACAAAAAAGTTATAATCAGTAAAATAAGTCGTGAAATTAGAGCAATGATAAAATCTTATTTTAAAAAATGCTTTAAAGCGGCTGACGCCTTCGAAGAGATTTGCAAAGTAAAGCGGAAAGATGTCGTATAAATGCGCGGAGCTCAGCACTGGTTCAAGAAGTTCTGTGAGGGAAACATGAGTTTTGAAGAAAAAGGAAGATCAGCCCGTAATAATTCAGTTTGAGTTGGTTCGGGATGGTAGGGCGATATATTCAAAACTCTACTCAGTTTCACTTTAGAGATTGTTATGGTTGAAAAATATCCTACTTTGGTTAACCGTAAAAAGATCACACACCTCACATTTGACTACCTCAAAAATTAACGAACTGAACTTTAAACTCCCTCGCGTAGCATACAGTCTCAACCTCGCTCCGTGGGATTACTACTTGTGTCCGGTCCAAAAATTGTCATCGCTCATCGCGAAACTAAAGACGAATAGAGTTACTGACTCAAAGATGGATTCAGATCATAGAAATCAACAGCGTATATTTCGAAAAATAACCTTCAGGGATAGTTTTTTAAAACGGTGAATACCTAAGTATCCCATCCCATTTTATAGACAGTCGCCTACGACTCCCAATATCTCGATCAAATCAGCGTTAATTTTTTGTAACTTGAATCAATCTTTTCTTTCTTGAGTTCTTTAATAAGAAATTGTCATTGATTGATTTGTCCGTTACTTTGTGATATGAATACCTTCCTTGGTATTTTTTAAGGTGTTAGTATTATAATTAAATCATCTTTAATCATGTTATTATATCTATTATTCTACTAGACAAATAATTTATTAACAAAACAAAACCTGTGACACAGGATGTCAACCAGTGACATAACGGGTTAAGATGCACAAGTTTTGAAAATAGCATATATACATTTCTGTAGCTAATTACGATTGATTTTTAATGTATACATATTAATACATGATTAGCATAAAACAGCTATATTAATAAGGAAAATTACCTGAAATTAATAAATAATTCTTCCCCGTTATTTTGACTTCTAAAAAGACATGACATTAGATTATAGTGATTATATTCACCATTATCAACTTACATATTCATCACTATATATTAAGTGATGCCAAATGATGGACATATAAGTTGATCATTATATAACTGAAAAAAATAACAAAGTAAAAATTTGTGTTATTTAATTTGAAAAATGAACTATCACAAAGTAATGGATAAATCAATTAATCAATTAATAATAGCTTAATTTTTAAAATTCTTGTTTAATGTTTATTCACAGTTTTCGAGATAAATAATAATGAATGAATAAATAACACAATCTTACAATAGTAAGACGAGAAAGAACGATATTTAAGATAAAGAGAGATTTATCTATGGATTTATTTAAACCAATAACATTAAAAAAATTCGCTAAAGTATTTAATACAATTATGTATTATTTTGGCAGCAGTAAAAGCTTTTCAGACAATAATAGTATAATAAACTTAAAGAGATTTACCACTAAACACCAAAACGCCAGATTAAATCATCTCCTGATGATACTAACATGGTTAGCGAAACGTGTGTCGAGCTGTTCAAAAAAACGTTTTGGTGTTTAGTGGTAAATCTCTTCAAGTTTAGTATTTCACGCCAAAGGTTCCAACAGAAGAATTGAATAATAGTATACAAAAAATTAATAGTATAAAAACCGATTATATACTTAATTATATACAAAACAAAATATACTCAAAATGGTGACCACCAGATTGTACCCAAGCGGCCTAGTTATAGTTGTATGAAATGCGCCTAATGTTTCTTGCCACAGCTTTTATCTAGTGTTTGTCTCGTTACCATAAACTAAGTTGTTCATATTTCACCATATACCAAATCTTTGTTTTAGATCTGGGATAGTGAGTGGGACAACAAATTTTCTTCCAGTACTTCTGCAACATACCATTTAAAAGTAATCTTACTACGTTCATATTACGTGTTGAACCACAATATTGTACATACCCATTTGTAAGCTAATATTTAAGGCACATTTTCAAAAAGTTGTAGTAAGCCTTCTTCCAAAAACTCTTCGTATGATTTAGTATTTATTCTATTGGTTAATTTAATTGATCTTAACACCGACTCCCACATTTATTGAAAATGTATGTTGATAGTGCATAAAAGAATGTGAATATTCTTACAACTACACATCTCATTGTAAATATTTTAAGTAAATGTGTTGGCAAGCATGGTTGATAAAACTGTTCAAGAAAAAATCATTTTGAGCGCATTCTTGAAGAAACTATGTGGAGAAGTTGAATTTTATTACAGGGTCTCCTTCGTGTAATACCTGTGCAATACCATGTGGTTGTACAGCCGTTCATGTAATACACCTAAAATAGATTAATGCGATAATTAACCTACAATTACACTTAATTATCTGGAATTGATTCTGAGATTATTTTCCACTAAACTAAAGATTTGTTCCTGCCTATTAGTAGCTCTGACTCGTCGCAGTCGTTCAGCATTACTATTCTGACCCTAATACCATTTTCACGCAAAGTTCAATCCACATGGTAAAATGTTCTTCAATCTAGTTGACGCCTATTGGGATAATTTTGTAAATAAATACGTCTTGCCTTTTCACCATTTCCGTCAGCTTAATCCAAACGCAAATCCGTATCAGTTAATTTAATCGTCAAAAGTAAAATTATTCATGTTTTTTTTCATGAGTTTGGTAGAGGAACTTACTATCATTTATTTGACACGATAACTTATCTATCATTTACTTGACACGATTTGTCATATTCTATATCCAAAGCCTACTAATACGTGTGTGCATTTTGTTAGTGTACTATATAGTAATAAATTATAATTATCTCAAAAACTGTGCTTCCTACTAAATATTTCGAAAAAGTACTTTTTGTTGTCAAAATACTAATATTTTCACAAATGTTACTGGGTACTTTAAAAAACACCGATATACTATATTTTTATTTATAAAAATGGCACCATTACCCCCTGCTTACCCGCCATCGTATATTTAATTTCTCAGCAATATCACCAAACTATGCCTCGTAACGACTTGTACAACACCTGCAGGTTTCAATTTTTTATTTCAAACCGTATCGTAAACATTAAGTAATTTTAAATGTTATTTTAGAATTTTGCAGGTTCATACTTCTGTAATTAAACTCTACCGACCAAAAGTTAATTATAAAAATTGTCATAATTTTTTTATTTAATAAAAAAATTTAAGGGGTTTTTACTCACCCCAAATCACTCTGAACCCAACGGATGCAGGGTTCACTACTTTCGTAGTTAATATTATTAAGAGACAAGTAAAACAAAAGTTTAACATATTTAGTTTACAATTTATATCTAACCGTAGGTCGGTAAAAAGTATGAGATTCGTTGAAGCATAAAAACCTACTCGTCCGTGATTAAAGTAAACAAAGAACTATATGGGATTCTCTTTTGTCGTTATTTAGACTATCTCTATATTCGAATATTTCGATACTTCGGTACACTACTACTAGTATATATATATATATACCCTCTCGGTCACGGGTGGTGGATAGTAAAAGTTCCATTAGTTAATGGACAGCTGCGAATATCTCAAAATAAGCAGCCCTGAACCAAGACAAAAAAAAATTAAATCCACTTAGCGTCTGACTTGTATCAAGCGGTTGAGTGGTCAACGTCTGTTCACCAGTGGTGCGGCTGATATTTAAATTCTGAAACTAACCCCTCCAGTCTTAACCTCTGAAAGGGTCATGGTTCAAACCTTTAATTCAAAATACAAGATGAAGCATTCTAGTAATTACAAAATTACCCCAGGAGGTAGACAATCCTCTGCCAGCTTTGCTGGTACAACTGGACTTTCGAATTTTGGGACGTCCGGGCTTAAAAGCAAAATCTTTCAGAGGGAGTCGGAGACCTCTGGCCAACGTTTGAAACCGAACACAAAAACTTTCTTTGGAAAGGTAAATATCAATTCTCTCCTGCACCCACGAAAACTACACGAATTGGGGCGAACATTAAATCAGCAAAAAATCCAAATTTTAGTTTTGCAAGAAACTATATTTACAGATGATAACACCTTGGAATTCGGCAACTACAGGCTTTTTAAAAGTAACACGGACAAAAGAATACTTAAAACTACACCACATCTCGGTGTTACTTTTGCAATCTCAAGAAACATTCTTGGTTCTATAACATATGTCCAGCCAGTAAATAATCGACTTATGACACTATCTCTCAAGTGTGCTAACAAAAACTATACATTAATCAATGCACACCTCCCAGTTAATGAAGAAAATAAATCTAATCCTAAAAAAGTAAAAAAGTTCTGGGAAATTCTGGAAAAGACGATCTCTAAAATTCCCTCTAACCATGTAAAAATTCTATTGTGTGATTTCAACGCCCAACTAGGGAAAGAAAAAAGTACAGGAAAACAGTCGGCAGTTTTCCGTCTCATAAATGGACTAACCATAATGATAGAAGATTGGTTGAACTACGTTCGCAGTTTAATCTAAAAATAATGTCAACCCATTTTAAGAAGAAAATAACAAAACAAAAAACCTGGAGGTGCCCAAACACGTACATGGGTGAAATTCAAATTGACCATGTTGCCATTTCGTACCCCAATTATAAAGAGATTTTGAATGTTCAAGTCAGGAAAGGAGCTAATATAGACCCAGATCACTACTTGACTAGAATCAAACTTAACTTAAAACCTCGAAAACGTATTCAAAAGAGACTGCTAATACCGAAGTTTGACCCAACGAAAATAAAACCAGCCCTAACAGAAGAGCTTAATAAACAACCAGCACAGAGCTGGCAAGAATTGAAACAAAAATTTATTAAAACAGCCTTAAAGTTAGCCCCTTCACAAAAACGTAGAAAACATCCATGGCGGGATGAAGTTTGAGAGCAAGCAGCATTAAGCCTTGCTTTGCTTAACTTACTTTAATTATGCTTTACTTAGCATTCAAAGATTGGCACAGTCAAAAAACAGCAATAAACTATAACATCATTTTTGGAAGTAGGAAAAGAAACATGGAAGCTAATTAGACAAACTAAAAGAAAATATGAAAACAATCAACTTAATGAAATAGAAAAAGATTTCCAAAAAAATAACACCCGAAACTTTTACAAAACATTTAAAACTAAATTAACAGGCTATCAACCGCAAAGTCTTTGCTTCCAAAAGGAAAACGGACAATTAGCTCTAAATAACCAAGACATTTGCAAAGAACTTTCGAAATATTTTGAACAAATACTAAACTATCCTGAGCCCTTAAACTAATTACCAACACTAAACCCTAAAAAAACAAACCCAGATTCATTACCACCGAATGAAGATAAAATAATTATGCAAATCAAGTAGCTTAAAAATAACAAAGCTTCTGGTGAAGATGGAATCACTGATGAACTTTTGAAATCCGCTGGTCCAGGTACAATCAAGAACATAACCAAAATTCTACAAGAAGTTTGGCAAACCGAACGGATTCCGGAAGATTGGAAAGATGCTCTAATCCATCCACTACACAAGAAAGGAGATAGAACGGATGTAAACAACTACAGAGGGATATCTCTTCTCCCAGTTCGTTACAAGATTCTAACTGAAGGTCTACTAGACAGAGCACAGGGACAGTTAGAACTTAAAATTGGTGAATATCAAGCAGGTTTTCGACCGAGCAGATTCTGCCGTGAACAGATCCTGAATCTAAAGTTGATCCTAAGACATCAAAAACTGTACAATAAAAATCTGGTCTGCACATTTGTGGATTATTAAAGCAACATTAAATAACACAAGGTCAAAAGTTAAATTCATGGATGACATCTCAGAGCCCTTCGAAATTAAAACTCGAGTGAGACAAAGGGATGAACTCTCGCCACTCTTATTTAACCGTGTTCTAGAAAAAGTAATAAAGGAGTGGCGTGAAAAAAAGTCGGCTCTGAATATTGACCAGCCCATTAAATTGGGGAGAACCAACATCAAAATTGATTGTCTCGCGTTTGCTGATCATCTAGCAATTTTGGCTCAAGATGTATTAACGGCACAGAAGCAGATTAAAATCCTAAAAGAAACAGCAGAAAAGGTAGGACTCCAAATTTCCTTTGCAATGACGCAATACATGACCTGCAACAGACTAAGAACACCATTTCTAAAAACAAAATATGGTAACATCAGACGAGTGTCTCAATTTAAATATTTCGGTGAAATAATCCTGGAAAGTGGGTTGGAAAAAGCGGCCAATAAGGGTAGATGTCAAAAAATGGAAACGGCATTGAGACAAAATATTTACAACAAAAAATGCCTATCTAAAAACACAAAATTGAGACATTACAACACAGCTATTAAGCCAGAATGTCTATATGGGGCAGAAACGCTCATTTTGAATAGAAAGAGAGACATCGAGGACATTGAAAAGAAGGAAAGAAAAATCATAAGAAAAATCCTAGGCCTCAAACAAATAAATAGTACAACATACCGAAAACCAAGAAATCAAACAATACATAGATATACATAGCGACATGAGAAAAAGAAAACTTAAGTTTTACGGACACATCAAACGGATGAATCCGAGTAGGCTAACTAGACAAATAGTCGAATTTTATGAAAATAGGAGTAGAGCTAAAGTAGAAATAATTAAATGGATTGCTGAAATTAAAGAGGACCTAAGATCAGCAAATATTACACAAAGTGAAATTCAGGATAGAGGCTGTTTCAGATACAAAGTTGACGTTTGGAAGGTTGGCCAGGGGGAAAAATGTAGGAAGACTGGAACAACTTGCTCTGACGAAAGAAAAAAGCTCATAGCAAAAGAATGAAATTAGTATGGGCGCAAAGGAAGGCTAACAACAACAAACGCCTCTAATTGTACTTCGCGTGGTTCACCAGGGCTCATACGTGAATAATAATAAATAATAATAATAATAATAATATATATATACATATATATATATATATATATATATATATATATATATATATATATATATATATATATATATATATATATATATATATATATATATATATATATATATATTATTTTCGTTATGTTCGTTCGTTCGAAAACACGTTATGTACAATGGATAGTTGAACAAAAGAACAGTTTCTCCTTTGAGCTAAACCACTCATCGAGTCATGTTTTGATTTATTCGAAATCGGCGAAGTGCTTCTCTGCAAGCGCGTGCCCCATCGATGCGAAAATGTGGTAGTCGGATGGAGCCAAGTCTGGAAAGTACTGCGGGCGCGATAAAACTGCCCATCCAAGTGATTTCAACACTTCTTTGGCCGGTTTTGCTGTATGAGTCGGCGCGTTGTCATGCTGCAAAATTACTTTATCATGTCTTTGAGCATATTATGGACGTTTTTCGATCAATGCATAGTTCAAATTGATCATTTGGTGTCGGTAGCGATCAGTATTTACTGTTTTTCTAGGTTTCAACAGTTTATAATATACGACACCAACCTGGTCCCACCAGACAGAGAGAATGGTCTTGCGACCAAAGCGATTTGGACTTGCAGTCGATGGGCCGGCTTTAGCAGGTGATAACCATGACTTTTTTCGCTTGAAACTTTCGAAATAAATACATTTTTCATCACCCGTTACTATTCCATGCAGAAATGACTTCCCTTTATATCTTTGAAGCAGCATTTTACTGACGATTTCATTTTCAATTTTCTAATTGCCTGGCATCCAATTCATGTGGCATCCATCTTTCCATCTTTTGGATCTTTCCAATCGCTTGTAATCATTCACAAATTGCGACTCGGCTCACATTCAATTTTTCTTCCAATTGTTGTTGGGTTTCTGTCGGGTCTTCATCCAATAACTCCTGCAATTCCACATGTTCAAACGATTTTGACCTACCACGACGTTCTTTAAATTCCACATTTGAATTGTCGAAACCACATTTGCCATGTTCTTATGGTTGGAGCATGCTCACCGTTTGTCTCTACCAGCAAACGATGACTTGCAGCGGCTTTTTTCTTTTGATTAAACAAGGAAAGTAATGCGTGCCACAAAAGCACGTTTTCACGCATAAAAAATTATAAATCTATAAAGCTGTTATTTTAGCGGAACGTAACTTTGAGATTTTCGTAGTTTTGAGGTTGTCAGTAGAATAAAATGACATATGTATCAAATCATAACATTGCATATTTATGGCTAGTGAAATCTGTTACAAAAACCGGAAAGTAATTACCGAACCACCTGGTATATATATAGATATATATATATATATATATATATATATATATATATATATATATATATATATATATATATATATATATATATATATATATATATATATATATATTAAAAACAAAAAAAAATCACCCGCGCTCCACATTGGTGCTTTGCCATTCCTTTCCTTCATCCGCCATCCCAAGCGCCAGCAAGTGTCTCCCAAGCCGTCATCAGCTAGGCACAAGCTGAATGCCTGGAGAGCGGATGAAGGAACGACTAAAGCCATAACCATATAAATCGGCCATGTCGAATGGTGGCTGCAATCACGTGCAGCTCTGCCATCGTGCGGTAATCGGACGAACTAGTCAAACTGTGCGAGATCGTTGGTGAGCCGTCTAATCTCGAATAAGTACAAGGTACGGTTCGGTGCGTGATGACACTCAGCTATAGTTGTCTCAGTGGACGCAGTCCAAGAAACTCTAACATTACATATATATATATATATATATATATATATATATATATATATATATATATATATATATATATATATATATATACCCTGAGCCACTCGGGTCCTATATACTTAATGATGTCATCAGTCCATCGTGCTTTCGGTCTTCTTCGCGGACGTGTGCGATCAAGCGGTATTCCATCCAAGATTGCCTTGGTCCATCTGTCATCCCATCCTGGCCATCTCTATTTCAATTGCTTTTCTATTCCAATAATGTAACACACTATCGTTTGTTCCCTCATCCATGCGCAGGGCTTTCTGTGTCGTCTTGTAATGCCAAGCATACATCTTTTCCAGGTTTCACTTCCGTATGTCATAACAGGTAGGACGCACTGATCGAAGACTTTTTAGGCAAAGTAGGAGTCTGTTGAGCCTGCCAAATGCCTGCGAGCCACCTTTAACACACCGCTCCACCTCCCGGGCGATATTCTCCTCCATTGAAATCCTCTGCCCACGATGTATAAAGTGGCCCACAATCTTCAAATCCCTTCCTAAAACTGAAATTCTTCTGTAGTCAGCAATTTATTGAACATAACCTGACTCTTTTTCAGGTTTATTTTTAAGCCAAATGGTTCGCCAGCCCTTTGCAGCTCTTGTATGCGTCTTTGCAGTTCCTCTGGGTCTTGTAAAAAAAGAACGATATCATCTGCAAATTTAAGATGGTTTAAGTTTGCACCATTGATCTTTACACTATCCTATTCCCAATCCAGTTTAGGGAATTCTTCTTCAAGGCAAGCCGAAAAAAGAATAGGCGGTATTGCGTCACCCTGCCGTACCCCTCGTTCTACATTAATTCCCACTTCATCTTGAGGTGAGAATTAATTTAAATTAAATTATTAATTAATTAATTAATCAAGGAGAATTGTCGCTATAGCTCCATCATGTATCGACACTAATATGTTTACATATGCTTTTTCTACCCCCTGCCTAAGCAGTGCATCCCCTATAACATGGTTTGAGATGAAGTCAAATGCTTTTTCCATTTCCACTCAATCCACTTCTGAATCTTGTTTGTACTCTTGGTTGTGCAATATTCAGTTTTGTTAATATGCTTTTAGATATTTTCTTAGTGAAAACTTTGTACATTCCTGATAGGAAGCTTATTGGATTGGTTCTTTAAATCTTCATGTGTTCATTTTTTATATAAAAGGATCACTTCTGCATGCATTATCCATACGTCAGGTATGCATTTTCCATACGTCAGGTTCGTTTTGTTCTTTGAGGCATTTTGAGTATAATTTTGCCAGTGTTTTATGTAATGTCCGACCACCAGCTTTTAGCATTTGGACAGTTTCACTGTCTTTTCCTGGAGCCTTCCCTTTTTTCATCGATTCTATAGCAGTTGTTACTTCCTCCTCTACGATATCTGGCATTTGTTCTTCCGAAGATATTGTTGTCTTTAATTTGTTCTGATCCTCATATAACTGGGATATATGTATATATATATATATATATATATATATATATATATATATATATATATATATATGTAATGTTGAGTTTCTTGGACTGCGTCCAATGAGACAACAGTAGCTGAGTGTCATCATACACCCAACCCTCAACACCTGCCTCTCTGACTAAATAAACCTTTTACTTGGGTGCTTGACCGGGAACGAGCCCCACCTCGACCCTCAACTGGATGGCATCTGTTTCGTCTCTCAATGTAGAGACTCTTTAGGGCGCCGACTTATACCATACCATCAGGAATAGGGAGATCCTATCCACAGTCAACAACACATGTTTTTGTAGACAAAAGTGTTTATTTAGGAGGAGACGCAGGTTGTTGTGTGTTCCACATGAGATTGTGGAAGCCAACGGTTGGGTTTGTGATGACACTCAGCTACTGCTGTCTCATTGGACGCAGTTCAAGAAAATCTAACACTACATATATACGCCATCCGACGGGAGGTCGGCGAAAACATGGGTTGTTGGCTGTGGATAGGGTCTCCCTATTCTTGATGTTATGGTATATGTCGGCGCCATGAAGAGTCTGAACCTCGAGAGACGAAACATATGTCATCCAGTTGAAGGGATAGGTGGGGCTCCTTCCCAGTCAAGCAACCAATAAAAGGTCTATTTAGGCGGAGACGCAGGTTGTTGTGTGTTTCACATGAGATTGTGCAACTCAACGATTGGGTGTGTGATGACACTCAGCTACTGCTGTTTCATTGGACGTAGTCCAAGAAAATCTAACACTACATATATACGCCATCCGATGGGAGGTCGGCGAAAACATGGGTTGTTGGCTGTGGAAAGGGTCTACCTATTCTTGATGTTATGGTATATGTCGGCGCCATGAAGAGTCTGAACCTCGAGAGACGAAACATATGTTATCCAGCTGAAGGGATAGATGGGGTTCCTTCCCGGTCAAGCAACCAACAAAAGTGTTCATTTAGGCGGAGACGCAGGTTGTTGTGTATTCCACATGAGATTGTGGAACCCAACGGTTGGGTGTGTAATGACACTCAGCTACTGCTTCCTAATGGAAGAAAATCGAACACTACCTATATACGCCATCCGACTGGAGGTCGGCAATACATGGGTTTGATATATATATATATATATATATATATATATATATATATATATATATATATATATATATATATATATATATATATATATATATATATATATATATATATATATATATATATATATATATATATATATATATATATATATATATATATTATTTATATATATATATAATATATATATATATATATATATAATATATATATATATATATATATATATATAATATATATATATATATATATATAAATTAAACTAAAATTTGCATTTAATATTTTTGAAACGGTTTGAAATAAAAAATTATAACTTGCAGGTGTCACTAGGAGACATAATTTGATAGTGTTACTGTGTTACTAAAAAATAAAATATACAGTGACCTAGACCCGTATCTACAACTATCCCTGGTAGTCCTACTGGTCTCCAGAAGACATTGTTTTGGGAAGGTGTTTGCCTCTGCAATGCTTTGCCCGCCCACATGGGGAGCGCTCCTAATGTGCATGTATTTAATAGACTAATAAATTATTATTTGGAGCAATAGAGTGTTTAATCATTTGAATAGTGTTAATTATTGCCTTTTGAATAGTGTTATTTATTGCCTACAAAGTAATTGTATTTATTTTTTCTGTATATTTATTTTGTTTTGTTACTATTGGCTGCATATGCTAAATAAAGTGTGTGTTTATTTATTTATTTATTATTTATTTATTCGTTATTAATAATAGTCTTCTGTCCATAAAAAGGACCTCTTCTAAATTTTCAAGAGGCACTGTTTTTGAAATAATTAAAATTTTCGATAATTCTCTAGCCAACTAGCAAAACAATGGTGTTCAACAACAAAATTCATTAGTAGCTTTGAATATGATGGATATGATAAATAGTAGATTGGATATGACAAATAGTATCAAATAAATGATAGGTGAGATATCTTGTCAAATAAATGATACTAAGTTGTAATGTAATCGTTTTATTTTTTGTTGCTTACATAAATTACAGCTACGGCAGCCATTCGCCGGAAGCAGTTGTGTCGTGGGTCATGGATGGATCTCGTCGACATTTCGATAAAGGCGCCACCCAGTTCTTCGTAATAAAAAAATACCCCTTAAACTGAGAAAAGGAGTTTACCTACTCCAAAAAGACTCAGTAAAAGTAATTTAATAAACACAAGCACAAGTTCAGAGACCAACGAAACAATAAAAAATAAAAAAAACCAATCTTAAAGTTAGGGAAAAATAATTCTATAATCAGTTCCATACGATTAAGTGCAATTATGAGTCAAATATCGCATTAATCTATTTTACGTGTATGAACAGCAGTTAAGTCATATTGTACTCCAGTGCAGGCACTACTACGAAGGAGATCCTGTTATAAAATTCAACTTCTAAGCATGGTTTCTTCAAAAATGAACTGAATTTTTTTTAACATAGTTTTATCAATAGACGAAGCTATATTTACCAACACCGGTATTTTAAATATGCACACTGTGCATGTGTGGTCAGAAGAAAATGCACATTTTTTTGTTCACCATCAGAATCCATTTTCGGTGAATTTATTGAGATGCGTTGAATGACGCTACAGAATGACGCCAAAGTACACCAAGAGCTTCTTGAAGAAGATTTATTTCAAGTTTTTGAAAATATGCCATCTAACTTTTGATTACAAATATAGTATTTATAGTACTTATATTCAGCTCATAATGCGAGGCTAGTAAGACTACGTTTTTGAAAGATAGGTTTCAGAATCGATGGATGGAAATTTGTGGTTTCACTCAGTGAGCAGCTATGTCTTTAGATGTAAACCCCATAAATTTTATATAAGGTGATAGTGAGAAACTTAGTTTATAGTAGCGGGACGAACACTAGAAAAAAGCTCTTGCCAGAAATAGTAGAGGCACTTCACACAATTAGAAATACACCACTAATATTTCAAAATATATGATATAATTGGAGAAAGGCAGAAGCTTGTTTAAAATCTCCTGGTGGCCATTTTGAGTGTATCTTGGGAAGTGTGATTCTTTTACTATAATTGATTTTTATTATCTTAATTGTTTGAATACTATTCTTGTTTTAAAAACTTCTTCTAGTGCTAAAATAATACATTATTTTAAATATATTAATAAGGAATTATATATTGATTATTAGTATTTATGACCTGTTGCCATCATTTTAACACTTCATTTTGCCGTAGTCGTAAAGTATTTGAAGTTATTAAGTGAAAAACCGTTGCAGGCGGTTTTTATCACGTACGTTCTCTGTGTATTACTTGACCTAAATTCGCTAAGAGTGAGTGCTGAATACTTAAATTACCCATTCTGTTTGAGATAACGCTTCCAAAAGGAAAATATTTTTAAATGTAATAAACGATATATAAATTGCAAGATCCAGAAGAGTAGGAGTTATACGACCATTTGGTAAAACACAGGTATTATTGCAAGGAAGTATTATAGGAAGATGTTATCATTAAAATAAATAGATTTTTAAATATTTTATTTATTATATTAGTGTGTTTATACGCACATCGCAACACGTCTTAGCTTGAATTGAATAAGACGATCTATTTTTCTTATAGGGAAAGTATCCCAAACCATCATTTCTTCCAGCACAAAAGCAAATTTTCTTCCGTTTTAATTATTATGTTCCAAACACAACCAAACAGGAGTGAAAGTTCGGGAGATCTGTCTGGCCATGGCAGCAAATGAATAAAAGCCTCTTCACCACATGTTAAAGAAGCTCCGTTAACATGTGACCTGCATTTCCTTGTTGAAAAATTGGATCTTGAAGTCCATTAGTGTAGAGAAGGACAAACGGCTGCAATACATTTTTCATATAACGTTGCAGCACCATCTAACCTCTAATAAAGACTATAGGTGACCTACCTCCATAAATAATAGGAACATCAGACTTTAGCAGCTGTTGTTCACTGTACATGCCCTTATACATCAAATATAGGATTATACATTACTCGACTTCGCCATCTGACTTTTATTAGTTCATCATATCTATCTAAACATATAAACCTTTTAGTATCTCGAAAAGCCTACTTACCGGTGACCTAGTGACCAACTTTGAGCACTTTTCACGATGGTTTCAGCCTTATCCAGTCTCAAAGTGGTGTGACTGAGAGAAAATTCCTTTCGGAACGTTTATTATTGCCTATTAAAATGCAGTACAAAAACCTTGTCTTGCATGGAGCTACCACTCATCTAAGTAAACAGGAAATATTTGACGGTCTAATTTGAAAATATTCAAACTCAAATATCCGGTTTTTGTTGCTTTATTATTATTAGAAATTATCGAGTGTAGCAGGAAGTCCTCTTACACGATCCCAGTAGAAAACACAGCTCTTCAAGGAAATGGCGAATTATTCAGCTGGTACGCCAAACAGACTGCGTACCTGCCTTGGCTTTCAACCACGCTGTATTAGCATTCATGATAGATCAATCATGCGGGACCAAATCGTTCGGAGATAAAATACCCTTCGACTCGAATCTCCAGGGGAAGATGCATACGCGGATAAATCTTCAGAATAATTTAAAATATGTTATTTTTGCAACATGAAATATTCACTCTGTAACTTGCCCAGATCTTAACACCCACAAAGAAGGACTGCCATTTTATCCAAGGAATTAACGCGATTAAACGTGAACATCGTCGGACTGCAATAAAGAATGCTTCCTAGTGACAGCTGTATACCAGGTGAAGAATATACTTTTTACTGGCGGGAGCACTCCGAGAAAGTCAATAAAAAATTATACGAGTCGAGTTTGCTATTGAAAACGCAAGCAACAAAAATCACAGGCAATCTCGAAAAGCATTTTGGCACTACGCTACTTTATAGGTGCGGACCAATATGTCACTGCGACTAGCCCATATGCTCCAACGCTGGCAAATGAGACGGAGGCTAAAGATATGTTTTACCAAAATTTTTAGAGAACATTGGCCGGAGTTCTGAGATGGGACCACCTTGTTCTCATAGGTGAACTGCTATTCGAACAGAAAGATTATTCTTAAGCAAAATAGACAGACCTTTAAGAAAAACCTTAAATAAACTCTGTAGCAGAGATTGGGATATGAAGCTAAGAAAACTAAACATTTTGTTGACACAAATGATAGTAGGTGCATATTCCAGGCTATTAAGGAAGTATATGGTCCTATACATAACTTTTCATAAATTAAGGATACTCATGGCCGATTATTGAGAGATAACAACAAGATTAGTTCAAGATGGAAAAAAGACTACTCCTTTATTTTGAACCAGTACTCGCAAGTGAATTTGAAAGTACTGACTACCGCTACCGCAATACAACTGTGCTGGAAATTTAAGCAATCCCATAACGAATGATAAAACAACAGTCACTGCAGTGTTAAAAAACAACAGGTATGGTAAGTGTTAAAAAACAACAGGTAAGGAAGCAGGTATGGGCGAAATATCCGCAGAAGTATATAAAGTCCTCGGAGACGATGCTAGACATTTAAGTTAAACTGCTGTTTGACCTTAGTTTGGGAACTCAACAATATAAATCAATTTATTTCAGATACACAAAGTGGCTTCAGACCAAAACGATTAAGAGCAAACATGGTTTTCCGCCTCCGTCAACTATAAGAAAGAACTAACGGCATTGATGATTATAGTTGACAGATACTTGTGGGTAGCAGCGTTAGGACTGATAGAGGTCTAGGATAGGTCTAGGACTGATAGAGGACTTTTCATATCTTCCATTTAAAGACAAAACTAAAACCCGAATATGTTATATCACAGAACTGATGTACGCGGATAACAGCAGAAAATATTTATTTTAACAAATTTTTAATATACTAGGATATTAATTTTTAATACATTATATCTAGGCATATCAGATATTAGGCCTTGAACTTAATACAAACAAAACTAAAATTATGACTGTTCTTGATAGTACGCCCCCTCAACATTTATGCCTCTACCTCTCAACTTCAGTCTGTAGAATATTTCAGTTAGTTTCCTTAATTCTTCTAGATAGTTTACTTAGTTCAAGCGAAGATCTACGGAACTCCGAAACCAAATTAACTGCGCTTTTAGAGCGCTTTCGAAACTTTACCATAGAGTCGTACAGAGAGTAGTGCAAAGAAAACAGAATCCAATGGAGAAAACTGACACAGAAACCAATACTAGAAGTATCAAGTATGCAAATCATAGTATCATAGCAATGTAAATTCGAATTTAGTAATGGAGCGCCACTTTCTGAGTGTACTCTTGTTTTCTTCATTTGTGTATCCATTTAAATGAAAATATGCATCAGCTATAAAGCAAGTTTTGTTTAAAAATAACAGAACCATTAATTTTTTTGATCCACAATATGAAAAAATGCTCTCAGAAAGGCATTCATTCCTGAAATGTTCTATGAGTATACATAAATTCTATGGGCACAAACATTTAACCTTCCTATTCTATTAATAGGAAAAGGCATGTTAAACTTACGCAAAGCAGCTGACTTACTTATTCTATTTGAACACGAGAGGCTATTTCATTATCTTTGTAGGAGATATAAGTTTAAATTAAATATTAGAAAATTGCGTTTGTTATAAAGAATTAGTTTTTTTTTCATCAACATGCTTAGCGACACGTATGTCGAGAAGTTCAAAAAAAGTGATTTAGTGTTTAGTGGTAAATCTCTTCAAGTTTAGAGAAATATTGTTAGACATTGCAGGTAAAGACCAAGTTATAAACCAAAAGCAACACTGGTGGCTATAAACACTAATTAAAACACCAAGTACAGCCCATTAGCATGAGTTACTGGCTTTTAAATCGTAAAAAAATTATGCACTATTAAAACGATTGATAACTGGCGAAAAATGGTTTGTTTAGTTAACACAAATAAAATAAAAAGTATGGCTGTTCGTGGTAGTTCACTCGGAAATACAGAACCGAATTAAATGTGCTTTTAGAGTGTTTTGAAACCTTTGCCTTAGAGCAGTGTAGATAGTAATGTAGAGAGAACAGAACCCGATGGAGAAAACTGGTTCATCAGTACCAAGGTCGGAGGTCCAGAAACAGATACATTCCAAGACAGTTCGAATGTCCGGAGTGTGGACATCGCACTATCGCGCTATTTTATGTAGAATAGGTCTCCTTACCCCAGAAGAGCGCACATCCTCTAATCTTGGATGTTAAAAGAATAGAATCTAATTAAGACACTAAGTATAACCCATCAGAATGAGTGGCTGGCTTTTAAATCGTAAGCAAAAGTATCTACTTTTAAAACGATTGACAACTGGAGAAAAATGGTTTGTTAACAATAATATTCAACAGCAAAGATTTTAGAGCAACTTATATGCACCAGCTGATACAACATCAAAAAGTGAATTTCAACAAAAGAATGACAGGTGTTCAAATTAAAGAATTTGTAATGTCTGAATGATTGTGGCGTGTTCATATATATTTTTTTCTTTATTTACATAAGAACCAATATTGTTAATATTTTTAAATTTTTAGATCGTGGAGAAAAAACCCAAATAAAGAAAAAAATATTTAAAGAATTTGTTTCAAAAGAAATGTCCATAATTGGGCAATCATTGTATGATATTACGACAATGGTCGCCCGGATGGATAGATTATTGTTCCCTCACCAAGAACTATCGAAGTTTCATTGGGATGTTTTTCTACATTTACCACATATACTAACATGGCATCATTAAAATCGCATGTTTTATTCATTGTAAAACTTGTCATCAGATAACATTTTCAAATGAAAGTATCAAAGCATATTTAGGTCTTCCAAAAATGGAATCATAAAATTATTAGGTCCTCAATTTAATTCTTGGCCTTTTTGAATACATTTGATATTTATTTGTGATAAAAGTAAGACAATCTTAACCTTCAAAGTAATTTCCCTTATTTCCTATAGACCTTCACCATTTTTCAGACAACTGTCGAAACCCAGACCGAAAAAAACTTGACGGTTTTGATGTAATAAATTCGCTGAGACTTTTTTCGATTTCCACAAAAGTCGTGAAGCGGCTAACCATCAGGTGATGTCGCGGGAATTGGAAAATATGAAAATCCAAAAGGACCAAGCCCAGAGAATACCTTGAGTGCTATAAAATCTCCCCGCCCAACTCGGTGATCGTTTTCAGAATCATTTTTGCTAAATGTGACCAGTTGTCGCTGTTCCAATTCTAGCATTAAAATCACACATCAGAATTTTGTAAGCTTGGACGATTGGAAGCCTAAACTTTATATTGAGCTGAATGACGCATTGGGGTAATCGGTCAAATATACCTTCAAATTTTACTATACTGTCCTTCAGCTTTCGACTGATGAGGACTTCAATTCCACCGCAACGTCCAGTGACCACGTGAATCCAGTTGGATTAGCTCTTCGCCCTTTCTTCGTGTTTCATATACCCAATAACATCCCATTTATGTTATCAAGTTCTTGCAGACGGGCATCCGTTTTCATTGTCCGTATATTCAGAGTACCAATGTCAAAAGTCCAATGGCAGCCTTATCTAACCCGGTGATTGTTAGCACTCTCTGCCTTGGGGCAGATCTTTGCGCTGCCGTAGGTAGTTGCCCCTTGGCCTCCGGGGAGTGAGAGCCGTGCTTGAGGTTGTACTTTCATATTGAAGGCATGGACCGTAACCTGCCACGCATATGTATATATTTGCCACGGCATGTACTATATAATATCATTAAAAATATATATTAATCGGTGTATGTGTAAATCCAAAAACTGCAAGCGATAACACCTACACATTATATATAATTCGACATAATTACAATAAAATTTATTGTACATGCAAGGGTGTGAAATATCAAGCTGCAATACATTATTAAACTTATATTTCGGAATTACACTCCGAGGTATCCGAGAGCTCCAATTTTCGATGACTGGACCGCATAAATCGGGGTCATTGATGACATTGGTTGTGTTGACTTTTAAAGCATGAACCGTCTGCGCTTTATATTGCATAGACCCGTGATTTAACGTAGCCCCACAAGAAAAAATTTAATGGCGCTAAATCACAAGAGCTCGAGGGGCAATTGACGTCACCGAAACGCAAGATAATCTTACAGTCGAATTTGTTGTGTAAAAGATCCATTGTTGCATGCCCTGTGTAGCACATAGTACCGTCTTGTTGGAGCCAGATGTCGTTGCGATCCATATCTTCCAATTTAGGCCACAAAAACTGGTTTCATCGACCTGTACCTCTCGCTAGTGACAGTTATGGTGGCGACAGCTTGATATTGGAAGAAGTACGAGCCAATGACATCGCCGGACTAAAATCCACACCAAACAGTGACTTTTTCTGGATGTATTTGCAACATTCATCCAAAAATGGGTCTAGTTGCTGAAAATGATTTACCTTTCGAAATCAGGGTCCACGTCCAACTGCCACAGAGCGCAGTCACCGAATGCTCGATGTTGCTTATGGTCGTTCACCTTCAGTTCCTGGGTCAATTGAATCTTGTACAGGTGCACGCCCAAGTCCCGAAGCAAAATTTGCCAAGTTGAGGTCTACGAAAAGCCAGGTTCTTGGGCGCAACGAGGAGTCTGCCTCGAGTTATCCTGCACACTCTCGTTCACTGCAGCAATTTGTTGTCTGCAGACCTCACATTTCGACGATGTTTACTGAACTATTTGATACGAATTTCTCCACCAAACGGCGAATAGTCGACTCAACACGATTGTGTGCACCATAAAAATCACATAGCGTACGGAATGTAGAGGGAGCTGAACATTCATATTGATAATAATGATAAATAATTTGTATACGTTGATCAACACTGTGATTTTCCATAATGATTTGCCAAACATTAGTTACTATAAACTCCAAATTTGAAAACTGTGGTTTCACCAACATGGTGGCTATACACTGTCAAAGTTCAACCGTCTCTATTGGAAAACTCAGTATAAGATATGCTCAAAAACATATATAGGACAAGCACGTATATCATTGAAATGAATAAAACTTTTCTTAGCCAGAAACACAATTCCAATTATACCTCACATTTATTAAATTATGAAAATTATGGTCTTATTAGTAATTTTAAAATATTGAAAGTTCAGAATAAAAGCAAAAAACTGCACCATCTTAAAAGTTTCGAAATAAACCGATTAAAAGTTGCAAAAACTCTCCTAAATAATAACTAATTATGAATCGATCGACTTTAATGAATTTGTACAGACAATAAATATTTTTTGGGTAGATTTCGGGTAGATTAGAAAATGTTTAACATTTATACAGTACTTGAACATTGAAAATTTTTTTTTGCAACATGATTCTGGCAAGATTAGTGTTAGCAAACTGCGTCAAATATAAACATAGTATAATTGTCCATTAAACATAGAAAATACTTTTACAGTAGAGCAGTAATAAAATATTTTGAGACCGAACAGTTTTTAAGAACCAGAAATTAAACAACAAACCTGATGGTATTGCTGTTTATAAAACTTCAGGACAATCAACGTTTATAGATATAGCTACTTTAAATATCAATAATTTAGCAAAATATACTAAAAAGTTTTGACGTTTAAAGAACTCCCAGAACAGTTGATATACGATGGGATATGAATTGCATCGAAACAGTACCGATTAAATTTTGGCATTAGTTTATTGAGGATAATACAGTTATAAAATTAGGGACGAAACACGGAGAGATTTGTTGACTGTTTGCTCTTGACTGACTGTTCAACGAAACTAAAAAAACTTCCAAAAGGCCTTCGCCCTTAACAACCGTCCGCGATCCTGGGGAAAACCCAAAATTACCGACCTTTCCAACTATAGAAATTAACGTTCGTTAGGCCGGCTCAAACCTGCAGATGGTTTATGACTAGGAAGAAATATAATTGAGATTTCCTAAGGAAAAGTTTGTGTAGAATTGTAATATAACTAAGAATCGCAGACGGTTGAATAGCAGACATAGGACCTTCAAAAAATTAGTTTGAAATAATAATAAATAAATAAAAAAATATTAAATTCAGATAAAAATAATCAACACGGCAAGCTAGTATGGAAGATTTTTATGCCGCCACAATTATATCATCCTCGGGAATCATCCCAAAAAGCCTGACAAAAAAAATAAGGCTTAAAGGGTCACTTTTTTTAGATCATGCATAAGACTTAATTCCTCAGAACAACTCGAATTGTTCGAAAGTTACAGGATAGCTGTTAAGTTATCCAGAAGATCATAAATATCCAGTATCACCGTGTGACCCGAATATATAGTAGTCACTGCAGAGTTAATTTTTTTATGATGTATAAGGTATCCGAGATAAGTTAATGTTCCCCTTAAAGAAAGTGTAAATGCCGTAAAGCTAAATAATATGGATAATGTGTTTATTGTCTGGTAAAAAACTATAAGATTATGAGTAAAATAATGTAAAACACCAGTGAAAAAAAACTGTTCTAAAAACAAATACTCTCTAACAATAACTCAAATTTCATATTGAAAAGATTCCACAAAATTACTCAAGTTTCGCTCGTGCAAAACTGTAAAGCCGACGCATTGGCTCACATGGCCAAGTCAATGATTGATCCAACGTTGGTTGTGCTTTCACACTTCCCAAGTGAGTATCCACACATTGGCTATAAACTTGCCATTTCATCAGTTTACAAGAAACTGAGCCACCGCCAAAAACATTGTTGTCAAATTATATTGATAAAACAAACCAAAAACTGCCTCGAGGCGAGGCGAGTCGAACTAAATGCGCCCAATGTATGGATGGGGAGTTGGCATATGTACCAGCGTACACCAGTTTCTTTGATGTGGAAAGGAAAACCGACAACCCATCAGCAAGTGGCCAACGCAAACGCCAACCTCTTGGTTTTACCATCCAACTTTACCATCCACACATTGTCCAACTGACGCTTGTCATATCGTATGGCGCCGGCTTAAGGCGCCTTTTACACTGCTGGTCGAGCCAAGCCGAGCCGAGGGAGTCCGATGCTTTCGCCGCTCTGCGTACGTACACGGGAACAGATATTCAACATTCGACAAATAATCAAAAGAGCCAGAAACCAAATTCTGCATGAAATGAAAGTTGCTGATCCCAGTTGAACCTGATTACCTCATTTGTCATTTATAAGAAAACAAAAGAGTAGTGATGGAAATAGAAGATCGAACATTCGATGAATTTTGCGGCAATAAAGGATCCAGACCAGGACGCATCTTATAGCCAGATCTATTCAACATTTATGGTAATTATATCATGCATAGAGCTATCAAAGATTGGATGGGTGATGTTGGAGCCATTCAAATATTAAGAGGCATTAAACATTGTAGCGTTTAAAAATTATCGGTCACTACGCCGGTACCCATCGGTGAACGCCAGAGAAGTAGTTAAAAACCTCGCATCGGGCTGAGCACTCAACGGACAGCGACCTAGCAGTCGACGCCACAGACAGTCCCGGTTAAGTGCTCCCTCTATCAGAGGGATGTTGATTAGTTAGTCAAACCCTGCGCAGGCTTATGTTTTTGGTATTTTTTACATGGTTTTAGGATCCAGCCTATAAACGTTTTAGGATCCGGACGTTTTATACTTCAGATATTTTAGACTATGGACATTCTAGAATCCAGACATTTTAGGGTCCAGATATTTTAGGATCTAGGCGTTTTCGGATCCAGGTGTTTTAAACTTCAGGCATTTCAGACCTCGGAGATTTTAGATAAGGGACATTTTAGTAACCAGACGTTTTTCATTCGGGAACAACGTTCCAATTTATAGAAACAACGTTTTGGACTCCGTACATGTCAGTAACCGGCCTTCTTATTTATAGGACTTTTCAATAGCAAGATATTTAAATAGCACCACAAAGGATAAAGGCCAAACATTATTTTATTATTAAGTTCACTATTATTACCCATTTATTATTCAATCACTATTTGTCTGCTATCATTTTGAGTATCAAGAACGCTAGATAACGTCTTTAATAGTGTTAGTTTCATGTTGAACACTTTCATATTTATTATGCCTAGTTAAGTAGTTGTAAGCATCACATTTAATTTTTTTTGTGTCATAAGCTTTTTTTTATTTTTTATTGTTTTGTTTGTCTCTGAACTTGTGCTTGTAATAAATAAATCACAGATCGACATGATTTTTATAAGATATTGGGTTTCATTTGGGTAGTTCTTAAAACACCTTTTCACAGAAATGGCCTAGATGGACATAGATGGATTGAAATTATTTGTACCTGACTCTGGGCTGGACAATATAGGAATTACCATAAGCCCGTAGAGGGGCCATCTCCACAATATTCTATGAACCTTTAAGGGTAGTTTTATTATTTTCTATAATTTAATTTGTTTCTGACTCGTTTACAGTACAATTATGAGTTCAAAAGTCGATTTTATACAAAATTGCAAGTTCTAGTCGTCAATTTAACAAAAATCTTGCTGATAAGTTTTGTTATATATGCGGGCGATTTATAAGCCACAAGCCACATCTATATACGAAAAAGTCAAAAAAAACCTATCTTTTATATTTTAAGTGCTAAATTGAAGATCAAGATATAGTTGGGCTCCTCATGTTTGTTGTGTCAGTTGTCATTTAGTGCAGTGAAAAATTCCATGCTGTTTACTGTTCCTATGGTGTAAAGAGAAACTACTCACCATGTAAGTGATTGCATGTAAGGTATTTCAAAAAAGCAAAGAGACCAAATTCAGTATCCAAATTTGCCATCTGCACTTAGGCCAATTCCTTCTAGCCAGGAACAACTGGTACCGATTTCGCCTTTAAACCTGGTCAGCATGTTTCCCGGTAATTCTAATTTTTCATCAGGATCCACAACTTCCTGAGAACACTAGTTATGACCCAACATTTTTAACAACTACCAGCGAATCTCACTTAATAACTTAGAATGATTTAAATAATTTGGTACGTTACCAGAGATTGTCAAAACAAAATTTGGAACTTCTCGATTCCAGACTTCAACAGTGGAACTTGTTAGATCAAAATGCAAGTGTTTCACTTAACAGAAAACGGAATGTAACATTCTCAAGTTTTTATACAATGGAATGATCGCTATGTATATGATCGCTATGAAAATATGCCGCTCAGAAAATACATGTTCCATATTAAGCTCATCCATTAAACCATCAATGTCACAACAGACACATTGTTGGTTTAATGAATAAGCTTAATATGGAACATGTACCTTCTGAGTGGAATATTTTCAAAAATTCGTCAAAATGCAGCGAAAAGAAATCTTGGTTCATAATGAAAACAAAAACTCATCTATTCCTTACACTATTCAGTGACAATGAAAGAAATCTATGACAACTTAGCAACCATGCTAAATCGCGTTAAATATGAACAGTATCAATGTGATTTAAAAGTAATAGAACTTCAAGGGGATTTTACAAAATATTGTTTTTTTGTGTCTATGGGGCACTAGGACAACAAAAGAACATTACAGTAAAAAAGATTGGCCTCATAGAACTTCTTTTGAACCTGGTACTTAAAACATAAAATATACCTCCCTTATTAACCTAAAAAAGGTGCTTCTTTTGCCTCTCCATATTAAGCTTGGATTAATAAAAAAAATTGTCAAAGCCATGGATAAAGAAGGTAATGGTTAAGTACCTAAAAGAAATAATTCCTCAATTAAGTGATGCAAAACTAAAAGAAGGCATATTTATTGGACCTCAAATAAGGAAGCTTCTAGATGATTTTCGTTTTCAAGAAAAATTAAATGAAAAGGAATTGGCAGCTTGGGGGTGTCTTGTAAGTATAGTGAAGGGATTTCTGGGCAATAAGAAAGATGAAAACTATAAAAACTTCACCGATGAAATCTTGAAAGCCTATGAGTGTCCTATATCCGTAAAAGTTAATTTTTTACACTCCTATTTAAATTTTTTACAAGACACCAGGGACGCTGGAACCCATCTATAGTGACTACTGCTGGTTTTTAAAAAGAGATTATGCTACAGAGCATAAGAGGAAAAAGTAAAAGTTTTTGTTGCTGTATGACATCTCATTTAATATATTTTTATTCACTTAGTCATCAGTAATATTTGTGCATAGATTTAGCACATTTTACATGTTTATATTTAATACATATTAGATCGTAAAAGTATGTCTACTTTTATTCCATCACTGGCCCCCTGTAACAAAAAAAACTGTACGTGTTACAGTAATTAGCTTATCATTTAATCATAATGTTCATCACTGTTTCCTGAAAAATGTTTAAATTTGTTGACTTGTGAATTTTACAGCTATTACAGCTAACGGAGTCTTTTTGGAGAAGGTAAACTTTTTTCCCAGTTTAAGGGTTGATTTTTTTTTGATTGCGAAGAACTGGGTGGCGCCATTATCGAAGTGTCGACGAGGCCTAGCTGTAATTTAAGTAACCAACAAAAAATGTTACATTTCAACACTTCTTACAAAGTCGGCCAAAGAACTAATATAAATTATCTAAAAAATAAAAGGTGGAAGCCGTCTTAACAGACTAGAAGTAAATGAGAAAAGAGAAAACGATAATAATGATTATCGACAATCAAAATCAAAACAATAAAATACCCAACATCAGTCATATAGGTCATAATTCGTTACCTTGGGTCTTTAATATCGAACAAAGGCGGTAACACTCATGAGATCGGAAAATGATGCGAAATAACAAGAAATATAATGCTAAATTTGCCGATGATCTGGATAAATAAGCACATAACACATAATACAAAGAAAAATATGTAAGAATATTAATTTTTTCACTGTTGCTGTACCTCGCTGAAACACAAACGAATTCGTAATTCAAGAAATTTATAAACCCAGAAGGCCATTCCAAATTATTCATAACCGAATACTAAGACACTTCGGCGACATTATACGCAATAATCTAAAAAGACTTGTTGTACAGGAACGGATGGAAGATTCTACATTACGAGGCAGATCTTCAAAAAAATGGACCGACCAAGTTAAAGACCTAACTGGTACATTTCTCCAATATGCAAAAAAAGGGTTCAAGGAAGCCAGAAATGGAGAACGCTGGCAAGAAATAGTCCGGAAAGTACGCGAACGGAATGAATTTGCACAAGTCATGACTCTTCTGTAAAAAAGAATACAAAGACGAAGAAGATTGTGATTAACTAGATTTTATACAAATAATCACTTACTGCAAGTCAAGAAGCTGTGGAAATCATTAATAAAGCGTAAAAACAGCAGATTTGATCTCTGATGTCCTGATGTAGATATGATCCCTGTTTGATGTCCTGATGTAGATAAATCATATAGTCTGTACAAAAGTAAAACAGTTGCACGTCATCGATGACGTTATTGAAGAATAACAGAAATACCACTACATAAATTAAAGAAAATAATAAAATGGAATGTATTTAATAAATTTACAATTTAGAGTTGGATTCGGTTGGCAGCATATGCAACGTTGTCGACCTTCAAAATTTTCTTGATGATATTTATTGACACGTTTGAAGCTGTATTTATAATATATATTGACACGTTATCCCATTTGTATCTGAACCTTTACTTTCATTTTTTACCTTACGATCGAAAAAAGTTAATAATTAACTATCACTGTTATAAGTAAACTTGAAGAGATTTACCACTAAACACCAAAACAATTTTTTGAACTGCTCGACGCACGTTTCGCTAACCATGTTAGCATTATCAGATTAAATCATCTCCTGATGATGCTAACATGGTTAGCGAAACGTGCGTCGAGTAGTTCAAAAAAGTGTTTTGGTGTTTAGTGGTAAATCTCTTCAAATTTAGTGTTTCACACCAAAGGTTCCAATACAAGAATTGAACTGTTATAACTGTCAGAGTCGCGCCTGTAAAATGCCAAATCATTTGTATAGTCGTTATCAAGAGTTTGTAGCATTTCTGATACACTATTTTGAATAAAATCGAGACAATAATTGTCCAATAACAGAGGTATGTTAAGTTAATGGTTAATAATTGGATATGTTTAGTTTAAGTCATATATACTATAGAAACTAGAATTTTTTAGCGTGTTGCAGCAGCCTTAAGCTTGAGTATGCCCAGTGTTAGTACTATTTCACAAAAAGTGGAAACCAATGAAGTTTTAAAATCGCCTAGAAAGCATAGTTTTACTAAAAGGGTTACCAATACTGCTGCTTTGGATACAAATGCTATTCATGACACCTTTTATATCATGTATAAACACAGTAAGTATTCGTAACTTAAGAATTGCAGAAAACACTGTTCTTAAACCCATATGTAGTTTATACGTAGGCACTCACAGTTTAAGTTTCATTTTCAGGACAGAATGTAACTTTGAATTCCTTATATGAGCAATGCAAAAGGAACTGTTTGACGGATACCGTATATCATTGTATAACGTATTGAAAGAAGTAGGTTTTAAATAGAAAAAAGGATGATCCAAGATCCTAATGTTGCCCTAAAACGTATAGATTTTTTGAGAAGTTATATGAAGGAAAGAAAAAAAGCCTTGTACCAGATATTTCATTGTTTTTTCTGTTTAGTACATGTATATTATATATCAATACATATCATTGGTAATTATATAATCTTTTTATTTTAATAACCATTCAGATATTAAAAAATGTTGTCGATGGTTTTTTAACGAAGCATTTTACATGTTCTGAACCTATCTAGAGGTACTAAATCGACGACACTTGCAAGACTTTCAACATTTAATATAATTTTGTTAGTTACTTTGTAATTAGCATTTAATTTAGGTAGATTTTTTGAATTGTTATTAAAGTTAAAATTAATTAAAGTAAAAATGATTCGTTAAAGTAAGGTTATGATGTTTAATCGCAATCTGGCAACAGGGCAGTCAAAATGTTGTCACGTGCTTAATGACGTGAAATTATTTCTATTGTATACGAGTTATACATAGTTATAAATTTCATATCGAATTTTGCCATATCGAATGCCAAATGAGATTTTGGCGAAACGTCGTCAAGAATGTGAAAATTCCTGTAACGAACGGATTGACTCCCGGAAGAAAAATTGTAACATGTAACATGTAACATCCGGTCGTTAGTGTCCGGTTTGTTGGGAACGTGCAGACGTTTCGCCAAGGTCACACTTGGCATTCTCAATGCTTGTCTGAAGACTCCTGACTTGGCCTGACTTGGGCTGAAGACTGAAGACTCAGTCTTCAGACTGAGACTCCTCTCAGTCTCCTCTGAAGACTCCTGACTTGGCCTGACTTGGTTTGAAGACTAAAGACTCAGTCTTCAGACAAGCATTGAGAATGCCAAGTGTGACCTTGGAAAAACGTCTGCACGTTCCCAACAAACGGGACACAAACAATCGGATGTACTCCCGGACTAATAGTCTAGCATATATATATATATATATATATATATATATATATATATATATATATATATATATATATATATATATATATATATATATATATATATATATATATATATATATATATATATATATATATGGATCATCATCATCATCAGCCCGTGTCGATCCACTGAAGGATGACGCCCTCTTCAGCATGTTTCCAACTTTCATGGTCCTGGGCTTTCCTCTGCCACTCTGGTCCAATATATTTAATGATGTCATCAATCCATCGTGCTTTCGGTCTTCTTCGCGGACGTTTGCGATCAAGCGGTATCTACTCCAGGATTGCCTTGGTCCATCTGTCATCCCATTGCCTCGCTATATCGCCTGCCCATCTCTATTTCAATTGCTTTACTCTTCCAATGATGTCACAGACTTTCGTTTGTTCCCTGATCCATGCGCAGGACTTTCTGTCTCGTCGTGTAATGCCAAGCATACATCTTTCCATTCCCCTCTGTGCTACCCGAAGTTTTTGATTTGATTGCGATGTGAGTGTCCAAGTTTCACTTCCATATGGCATAACGGGTAGAACGCACTGATCGAAGACTTTTCTTTTCAGGCAATGTGGGATTCTGCTCTTAAACACATTGTTGAGCCTGCCAAATGCTTGCCAGCCACATTTAACATGCCGTTCCACCTCCCGGGCGGTATTCCCCTTCATTAAAATCCTCTTCCCAAGATATATAAAGCTGTCCACAATCTCCAAATCCCTTCCTAAAACTGAAATTATTCTGTCCTGAGCAAAGTTATTGAACATAACCTGACTCTTGACTCTATATATATATATATATATATATATATATATATATATATATATATATATATATATATATATATATATATATATATATATATATATATATATATATATATTATGCATAATATAATCAGCCATTTTACACGGTTAAGTTATATAACTGTAGATAGTTTTTTTTCCATTGACTTCGATCCTTCGTAAGAACTTCGGCTGGTGTCCAGTTTGCATCTCTTTTCTGATTTATTTCAACCATTTCTCCCTTTTAAGTTCTCCTAGACCTTCACCTTTTCTTTTATCATCCCTAGTTTCCTGAATATGTTTAACCCTTCTGTTATCAGACATTCTTATCACGTGTCCTATTCATCTCAACTGACAATCCTCGATTTTACCTTCCGACCCATTAATTTTAAACCACGCTATTATTGTTAATTCTATCCCTCTGATAACTTCTGCCGCAGCTTTTAGACATTTGATTTTACATGCCTGAAGTTTGATTTTAGATTCTTCGTGACGCGCCCATGTTTTACAACCATATATTAATTAATACAAGTGTAATATAAATACACTGTAGAATATCTCCGCTTTTTAAACATTGCTAGCATCTTTTTTCTCGCTATACAATATATCGTCTATACAAAACTCGATACATTTATTTTACCGTTTATTAATTTTGAATCGATTTTTTTTCTTCTATTGGGTTGATGCAAAAGTTCGTACCAATATTTTGAAAAAAAATACTAAAAATTATATGTAATCAATATAGTAGATGCCGTTCTGTTCAATAATATTTCTTCATAATCGCTGGCGCATAGAAGTTCTGTGGTTTAGTTGATGGTTAAAGGATTGACCCAGGTGACATTTCAAGTATTTTAAGAAAGTAAAATTTTTACCCTCTAAGACATTTTGAAGCGACTTATATAAATGGTAATCAAAGGGCGTAAATTCGAAAGAGCACAATGAATGACCAAAACACTCCAGTCAAGATGTAAAAGTTTGTGTCGTGTCACCAAAGATGGTCTAGCATATAGATTCCTAACGTAGAGACTACCGCCACCATGTGGCCAGTAACGAGTCGAGGCAAATTGGGGGTTGTCAAGGGGAGCGGATGTGTGGCAAATTGGTAAGCAAAGACGCGATTCACGCAATCAAGCATATCTCGACAACAATATGGAATATCGTAATGACTTATTTACAGAACAAGCGCACCAGCATAGCAAATAAACAAAGGCATGCAAGTTGATGCATGCACGAAGTGAAATCTATAAAAGGCAAAGATAGCTCTATGAACGTATTATTATTTATGTGTGTTTAGTCAATGATCTATAATCGTGAGTGATGCACCGGCAGTACAATATTGAGTATTTTAAATATAGGTTTAAGCACTCTCCTACGAACCTATGTTTTTAATTTGTCAAAAAGTATTTTTCAAATGAAGCCATAAAACCATCTAGGTTAGAAGAGCATTTGAATAAAATGCATTCTAATAAAAAGGGTAAAGACTTTTCCTATTTTCAAGAACTGGAAAAGAAAGATTTAAAACCACCAACTATATCGAGCTTTTTTTGCGTCGTCTGCTTATCAAGATGATGAACTACGAGCTTGATATAATATTTCATTGTTAATCGCAAAAGCGAGAAAACCACACACAATTGGTGAGAAATTAATCTTGCCAGCAGTCAAAGAGGTAATAAAAACTGTTTTTCATCATACAACACCGTCAGCTATCATCAGAAAAATTCCTAGTAGTAATTCAGTGCAAGGAAGAATAGATGAAATGGCTAAAGATGTTGAAATATCATTATGCGATTAACTCTAGCAAATATTTTTTCTTTTTTTGAGTTTTTCGCCACGATCTAAAACTCAAAAAATATCAAAAATATCTGTTCTTATGTAAATAAAGAATCAGTGGGTAAAAAACAAAAAACCAAACGGAGACAAATTGTTCAGTGATTCTTTTCTGTAATAAATTTGCCTAACGAACAAAATTTTAAAAATATAAAAATGTTCTAAAAAAAATATAAACCTTTGAACGTTAACGTTTCGAGAGGTCTTCTCCCCCCTTTTTCAAAACGAATCCTAAAAATAAATTATATTAATTTCTATATATAATTCAAACATTTGAAGTAGATTTTTTTTTTGTGTATGTCAATGATACTTACATTGACAATAATACTTTTTGATGACAGTGACATACTACCCAAAAAATATATAGGTGAGGTTTACTGTGTGATTGTTTACTGTACTGATTGTGTATTGAAATACTTAAATGTTTTTAATTGTATTCTTTATAATCGGGAACCATATTGAATCTAATCTACCGAAGGCATAACAATACTCTGTATTTTGTTACCGATTCTTTTAATACCGTTTTGGAATTATTCCATTTGATTTTATGTCCACATTCCCATGCGTGCTGACAAATTCTTCATTTATTAAAATCACCCTTTCTAAGAAGGTTTTTATATTCTTTTATTCTAACATCTAACGGTCTAGATATCTCACCTATATAAAATTTGCCACATTAGCAGGGACTTTTATAAACCACATTTTTGGTATTCTGTAGCATGTTGTTTGGTTTGGTTTTTGTTAATATAGGTCTAAGAGAATGTTTTGTTTTAAATGTCGTTCTTATATTGTATTCATTTCCTACTCTTTTAATTATGTCAGAAATACCGCGGATGTAAGGAATTGTAAGGTTAATTGCCTGAGAGTTATTATTATTGTAATTAATAACTTGTCTGTTTTGTCTGGTACCTACAGTTTTAAACGATTTACCTATGAACTTTTTTGGGTAATTGTTTTTTATTAAAATGTCATTGATATGATTTGTTTCTTGTTGTAGTGTATCACTGTCGGTACAAACAAGTTTTACTCTGTCATAAACTTTTAATTACTCCTATTTTGACTGATTTTGAGTGATTGGAAAAGAAATTGAGATACCTATCTGTGTTTGTCGGTTTTCTGTAAACTATAATGCTTAATGTGTTGTTTTGCTTTAATATTAAAGTGTCGAAGAATGGCGATTTATTCTCCGTCTCCATCTCTAAAGTAAACTTAATTGTAGGCTCTCGAGAATTTATATATTGTAATAAAATATTTAGATCATCAATACTATGTTTCCATATAGCAAAAATATCATCAACATATCTAAGTCATATTATTGGCTTTTTAAGAGATTTACATAATATGTAATTCTCGAGTTCCTATAGAGGAATATATATAATAATTTTATTATATAATAATAATAATAATTTTATAATTGAAAATATGTGATTTTTAAGTACAGAGTTTTGAGCTTTAGATCGTGGCAAAAACCCCCAAAAAAAAAGAAAAAATATATGAACACGTCACAATCATTCAGATATAACTCTACCAAATAACAGAAAAAAAATTCTATTCGTAATATTTTATCAGCTGCTACTGATAGTGCTCCAGCAATAACGAAGCCTCATAATGGTTTCATAGCGCATTTGGAACAAGTAGTACCAAATGTAATCTGTATACATTGTGATATTCATCGTCAGTATTTGGTTACAAAAAAAACGAATGAACGGCTGCATACGTCGCTCTCTTACGTTATTAGAGCAGTTAATAAGATTAGAAGCAATTCATTGAATGACAGATTATTTGGCCCACTTTGTAGTTAAAATGATGAAGCTTGCAATCACTTGGCGCTGCACATAGAAGTTCGTTGGCTTTCAAAAGATATTTGTCAGAATCGTTTTTTCAATTTATTTGACTGAGAACTAAACTTCCATAAAAACATAGGCGAAAACTACGCGAAAACTTGATTATATCCAAAAACAACGTTACGACAAACATGATAGCTGCTTTTGTAGGAAAATTCTGTTCAAACGAAATCCCAGTAGAGGTAAATACAGCCACTTTCCCAAGTTTTTTTATGCTGATTTTATAGATTTTTGCAATTACAGGATATTTTAAAAATGAATATACTGTAGAAATCACAACCAACGAATAACTAAAAGCAACATACAGAAATAGATAGCAAGAATTCTGGCTCTAAAAATCAGTACCAACTATCTGAGCGTAGATTCAGTGTAGTAGTTAATTGACGGTCTAAGAAAAGGAACAGACTGCACATTACTGAGCGTGGTGATTTGTTACTGCGACTTTGCGACTAATGTTAACGAAATTGGAACCCGCTATTAACAAATTATTAAAGCTCCATCAGTCTCAACGATCTTTTTAATGTTTTTATTTCTAACTGATTTTGTGTTTATTTTTACATTTGATTATATTTTTAATTAATTTATACTATGTGATTTTTAGATTAGATAAACAAATAAAATAGATAATGTGCAACAATATTTTAATATTTGGTAAATTAACTATTATGGAAAAGCGGGCGCTGGATTTTTTTTCTTGTAAAGGGGGGCCGTGGTCCAGAAAAGGTTCGTAACCTCTTGTCTAGCATTATCTCGATGACACGCAATGCCGTTTCAGTTGCTTAATTATATGTATTAATGACCTGGTTTTCACAACTAAGTCATAAACGATTCCCTTTCAGTCCCACCAAAATGCATAGTATAATCTTCTTCAGATGAAAACCAGTTTTTACCTTGGGTGACTCCATGATCTCTTACGCTTAACATTATTCTTCTCAATCTATTTTCACCTGCAATCTTCCGCTTTATAATTGAACCAATTCATTGCTCTACGATAAAAAATCGTAAGCAGAAATTCGGTCTATAAAATTTTTCTCCGTTAATTCATGGGGTATCCATAACTATTCCTAGTTGGTATAACTATTCCTGCTAACTATTCCTAGTTGGTGTACCATCACCGTACATATCATACTAGAAGCATACTTATCTATAATTTATTTAAAAGCTCTCCAGGCCTTGAAGGCCTAGGGCGTAGTGTTTACAATATCGTATTTTACATATCACTATTTTACATATAATTATAACATTGCATATGTGGTTCCCATCATTCACCAGTTCCTCTGCAGCACAGTTTGGACTATCCCTCTCCACTCCTTTCTATTGTTTGTTATATCCTTCCATTCCCCCATCCTTATCGTATCCAAATCTTCCTGCACTTGACCCATCCATCTTTTTCTTGGTCTGCCCTTCCTCTTCTTCCCTATTGGCCTTCTGCGTAACACTAGATTTGTCATTCTCCCTCCATCCAGTCTCTCCACGTGTCCAAGCCATCTCACTCTCTGCGCTTTCGCAAATGTTATTATATTTGGACTTGTGTACAGTTCTTCCAACTCATTATTTGTTCTTCTCCTCCATCCCTCCTCAGTTCTCTTTCCTCCATATATGGCTCGTAACATTTTCCTTTCCCACCTTTTCAGTTTCTCTTTCTCTGTTCGGTTTAGCGTCCAAGTTTCACATGCGTAAGTTGTTGTGGGTCCTGTTACTGTTGTATAGATTCTTTGTTTTGTGCTTCTAGACACATAGTTGGACTTCATCAGTGCCTTCAGGCTTCCATATTTTCGATTACCCTTTACTATCCTGGCCAGTATTTCGTGCTCTTCGTGCCCGCCCTCTTCGATTGTAACTCCTAGGTAGCAGAATTTCTGAACTCTTTCGAAAGTATATTCTCTTTCATCACTGGCTACTATGGTCATGTTTCTCTCTTTTGCCGATAGATCTTGCATTTGTCCCATCACATACATCATCATGTATTTTGACTTATTTTGATTTATTTCCAAGCCGAACTTCCTCCTTTCTTATTCTATTAATCTTATGGTTCTCTTTAGCTCCTTTTTGGTTCTTGCCAGTATAGTCAGGTCATCTGCGAAGGCCAAGCATTGGTGTTCACTGTTGTATATTGTGCCATCAGTCCTCAGCTTGCTATTCCTTACTATCACCTCCAGTATCAGATTAAAGAGAGTCGTTGACAGAGGGTCTCCCTGCCTAAGACCTCTTCTCACCTCGAATTCTTACGATACATCACCATTCCATACTATTCTATCTCTTGTTTTCTCCAAAGTCATCTTTGTCAAACTAATGAGTTTTTTGGGTATTTCTAGTTGGTTCATTCCTTGATACATTTTTTCCATAATTATTCTATCATAGGCTTGCTTAAAGTCTATAAAGAGAGTATGCAGCTCAATTTTGTATTCATAGCAAGTTACTTGGATTTCTTTTAGAGTAAATATTTGGTCTGCCGTAGATCTGTTGTTCCTGAACCCTGCCTGGTACTCACCTATGACTTTTTCTGCATATATATTTAATCTTCTTCTTATTATCTGACCCAGTACTTTGTAGCATGTATCTACCAATGCTATACCTCTATAATTTTCGATCTATGTCCTTTTTGTATATTGGGCAGATTAAGACTTTTGACCATTCAGCCGGCAGCTTCTCTTTTGTCCATATCAATTTTATTATTTCACTGATGATCTTCTGTAATTGTTCTCCTCCTGCCTTTATCATCTCAGCCGTAATGCCATCCTCGCCGGGCCTTTTATTATTTTTAAAATTTTTTATAATGTCCCTTATCTCTTCTTCTGTTGCTTCATCTATTACTATTCCATCTTCGTAGCGTGAATACTGTTCCTCCTGTTCTTCTGCTCCTCCATCATTCAACAATTTATCAAAGTGGCCCTTCCATCCATGTAATATATCATTTTGGTCAGCTATCAATATTCCTTCTTCGGTTTTAAAATAGTTATTTCTACCATGGTAACCCTTTTCAATTTTTGTCATACCCTGGTAAAACGATCTTACTTCTCTATTCTGGAACCTTTCCTCAATATCTTTTAGTTTTGCTTCGTTATATTGTCGCTTTTTCGTTCTGCATAGTCTTTTCATGTCCTTTCTTCTTATATATTTCATGTCTTATTTTTTTTGTAGTTCTGGTTATTTTCCTCGTTATTATTAAGCACCAAAAGGAGCCTTAACCTTTTTTTCCTTTCTGATAAATTTTCGCATTCCTCATCGTACCAGCCTTTTGTGCTCGTTCTTTCTCTTTCCTTCGGTATGACTAATTGATTTGCTATTTCCATTACTTGTTTTACTTGGTTCCATTTCTCATCTATTTTTGTCGTATCAGTCATTGCTTGTAATCTTTGGTTAATTTCTTCTCTGTATTTGTTGCTAATTATTAAATCTTTTAACCTTTCTATATTATACTGTTTCTTCATTTTCATCTTATGCGTGCTGTTTCTGATTTTTTCTAATTCATTCCTGCATGTAATCCTCGCCAGGAAGTGATGAGAATCGGCATTGGTTCCTCTCATACTCCTAACATTTGAAATTGAGTTCATATGCCTTCTCTCTATTAGGACATGATCAATTTGGTTGATTACCTTCCCATTAGGATACTTCCAGGTTCTTTTGTATATCTCTTTTCGTTGTAACTGGGTACTTCTTATTACCATATCTCTCTCTGCTGCGAATCCAATTAATCTTTGTCCATTATCATTTGATATATCGTGTTTGCTGTGCCTTCCAACTATTGTTCTATAAATTTCCTCTTTCCCTATCTTTGCATTACAGTCTCCCAGACACACTTTCACATCATGCTTCGGCAGCCTTTCAAATTCGCTCTCCAGGCTTTCATAGAAAGTTTCCTTTTCATCGTCTCCTTTTTCCTCTGTCGGCGCATGTATATTGACAATGCTCACATTCCGCTTGCATCCTTTCAGTTTTAGGGAACATATTCTATCTGATACGGAATTAAATCCCATCATTCTTTCTTTAATTTTTTTTTGTACTAGAAAGCCTGTTCCTAACATCCTATCTTTCCCACCACTTTTAAAAAACATCATATTATCTATTTCCATAATTTCTCATCCCAATTGTTTAGTTTCTTGGAGTGCTACAATGTCTACTTTATACTGGTTTATTTCCTTCACCAATTCCTTGAGACTCCCTGCCGTGTAAGTGCCCCTTACATTCCACGTAGCAAGAACATACCTGTTATTCTCTTTTTCTTGTTGGATTTTTCGACTTGGTCTTTTATTTATGCTTCCTTTTGATTTATCCTGCACATTACTGTTTACACTCTTGTCCATTTCGATTGCCTGGCCCGTTAGTTTTATTTTTCTTTCCTTTCTATCGGATTCTGTCAGTTTTTTGATTTTTTCAACCCTTCAATTACTTTATTCCATCTCCACTCTTCTCAGTCAATCATTTCCTGACTCCTATCATCACTTCCTTTCCCCTCCGCTTTTCGGCCCTCGCCCTTTCTCGTATTTGCTTTCCCATATCTCGCTCTCTCTTACTTAAATCATGGTTAATGTAGTATGCTTTATTCCCAACGTTCTTTAATTTATGCTTATATTGCATAATTTTCTCTTTTTCTTCGATATTATGTAGTTCTATTAAGCATGCCTTTTCACCTAATTTTCGTGCCGATATTAATTGTACCTGTAATTCCAGATTCTCACCTATAAACTTGATCATTTTTTCCTTTAGATATTCTGTGTTTGATGACTCTATTGTTAGCCCTGTCAGTACTACGTTTTTTTCCTCTTTTCATTTTCGAGCCACTCTACGTTACCTCTAAGTTCATTCATTTCTTTTCTTACCTTCTCATTTTCTTCTTTTACCTTTTTATAATTGTTTTTTAGTATTTCGTTTTCTGCCTTAAGCAGTCTCATTTCTTCCCTAAAATCTTTTTGTTCCGCTCTAATTTCTTTAATATCATTTTTCATATCTCGCATTTCCAGCTTCATGTCCTGCATCAGTTTTAAAATTTTATCCAGCTTTTCTTCGTTGTTTTAGTAGGTGTTCTAAATGTTTTTCTAGTCTTCCCGAACGGTTCTTCCCCTTCTTCAGCCCCTGCCCTTCGTCTCTTGTTACTATCATCCGTAGAATAATCGCTCTTCATGTTGCAGTGTTATGATTATTATTATGCAAGATTGTGAAACAGGTTAGTCCACCTCAACGGTTCGGAGACACTTCACCCCTTTCAGTCCTTGCTTTTCGGAAGTTTAGATTTAGAAGAAGAAGAATATTGGGTTCGCCTCTGTGTCGATCTCACATGTACTATAACCTCTGTTATTCTATAGTTTGTGATTTACCTTTTTCTTTCACTTTTACGGTAATTTTTCATTTACTATATAAATTCGTCTTCCACTTAACATTAAATGAAACTTAACTGCAGTTAAAAAACACTACAATGCCTTTTATTAGATTTAATCGTAGGTGTTATTTTAACTTGTTACCATCTAATCGACGCGCAGTTGCCAATGTAATACTTATCTATAATACTTACATAAAAATTACAAAATCTTTGGAAATGATGGTTGCTTGAAAAGAAAGTGTTCAAATTAAAGTTAAGTTTTGTTTATAAAAATTTAAGTATTCACATTAACGAAACTCCAAGTATGGAAATTCGTCATTATATATACAGTGTATAAAAATATACAAAAACAGAACTACACCAAAGAAAATGCTCTAAAAAGAAAAAAAAATGCTAAAAAAGAAGAAAATAAAGTACGAATAACAACGAATAGAGACTATCAAAGAATATGGGGAAAAAGGAAACATAAGGTAATTCTATAGGGAAATAGAAACACAAAAAAACGGAGTTTCAACCAAGAACATGTCTATGCAGAAAAAAAATGGAAAATTAATAGGAGGGAAAGAAGAAACAATGGATAGGTGAAATGAACATTGTAGCCAGCTATTAAGCATACCTACCTAAGTGGAAGAAGTTACAAAGGAGGAAATATAAGTTAGATCAACACCGACATTCGGGGAAATGACCGAGGTCATAAAGACAATGAAGAATAAGAAAGCTCCAGGAGAAGATAAGATTGTGATAAAAATAATTAAGTATAGAGGACTGGCAATACAAAATAAAATTTATCAACTAATAAGGGATGCGTAGAAACCAGAAGAAATATCAAGAATCAACTGCTTTAAAGGCGACTACATTTTCAATAGAAGGTAGGGTAATATTAGAGAAGAGTCAGAAATTATAATCAACGATCGTTCAAATATTTGTACAGAGACAAATACTAGATAATTTCTATGAATATATTACTGACTGAATGACTGATTTCTCTGAATAGGTGGTGTAAGAATAAGCGTAAAACTCGGTAATCAGAAGGGACTTATACTGAACCTTTTGACTACTAATGGGTCAATGAATCCCAGATAAAATATATTTAGGCACCGTGGAACAAAAGTCCATTCAAAACTTTCTTCGTCATTCTTCGTCACAGTGGTAGTTTGAAGTATATTTAATGACGTAAACGTAATATTAAATGACGTATTCAGTGATGTTGCTCCGCCATTATTGTGTTATCATTTAACATTTTAGTTGTTTTTTTTTACAAAATAAGTGTTTTTTTCTGTATGTTTATCTTATTATTATATGTTTATTTCGTAAATAGCAGCCGAATTGGCCTCGATGTCTAGACCGACAGATCTGATGATATCAACGGCTGCCCAGGAACAGGTTCGAATCCTGCTATTTTCGGTTAGATGTTTGTGTTTGTGAGTTGGGGTAAATATATTCGCATCCGTGGCAAAATGTCACACGTGCCACCTGGATAACACTAAATGAGCAACAATGTTGAGCTATGGGAGTGTTCTCTTGGATATTTTTTACTGGGACTTTATATCCCAAGGTAATAAAACAAATTTCAGTGCAACGTTATGTATTCTTTTAGTATGAGTAGAGGAATAATGACTGACCATAAAATGTTGGAAGCGCTAGAAGAGTTGACCGATAAAGAAGATTCGGATTTTTTGCCAAGAACAGATCGAAATCCAATAAAGAGATAAATGAAAGTTCAAACGAGAAAAGTGATTTTGATGGTATCGAAAATGAAGAACGAGGTGAAGATTCTGAACCGACAAATCTGAATCAAAGTATGTCCATTAGAAATCCAATTATTTGGGGAAAGAAGATTTTATTCCAAAACATACAATTCCTGAGATTTCTAAATTAGAAGTACGAATACCATTCAATAAATCGCAAACCCAGTTACAGTCATTCGAATTGATGTTTCTCAAGGGCCTCTAAATTTATATCGCTGAGTGCACGAACGAAAGACTTGATTTATAACAGGGTTATGTCTTGTTTGCAACTATGTGCTTAGTTTGCAACTAAACTAAAGGAAAAATGGGATTCTGGGTTTTTAGGTGGTTCTACTTGCAGTTAGCTGGTTGGATTCTAAAGAGGTATGGGTAATCAGTAATTTTAGTAACCCAGAAACTGAAGTTATAAAAGGAAAACAAAAAGATGGTAAAAAAAAGTCAGGTGCCTTAACCCTATTGTAACATATAACAAAACAATGGCAGGGGTAGATTTGACAGATCACAGAGTTTAGGTCTATGACTGCGACAGAAGATCCACTAGGTGGTGGAAGAATTTTTTTATAAATCTATTATGACAGCGCATGTAAAAGCCTATATTGTACATCAAGACGTGGAAAAAAAGGAAACATTTATAAGTTTTCTCGTGAATCAGGCAGAACAACTTGTTCTGACTGGTCATCAGAGTGCTAAAATTACAAGAAAGCTCAGTGGGTCAAGCGGTCGTCGATCAAAGAAAGCCAAACTTTGACAGAACATTGGAGATCATATGCCAGTCCCAACGTATGGCCGGCGAAGATGCGCAAGATATGCTCTGGACAAAAAAGATAGGAAGACCAAGTACATAAGTTCAGCATGTATATCATAATTATAATTAATTGAAATTCGTAGTACAAATATGATATAGTGTAACGTAATTAATGTAATTAATTATTTTATTTTGAGTTTTGTTTACGTTAAAAATAAATGACTTTTTTGACTTCTATATTATATTTTGTATTAATCTTCTGAATACCAATGGGGCATATCCCACTTATAAGTACAACTGGGACAATGTGTCCCATTATATTTCCTGCTTCCCGCTCTCCTAAGTTCCGCTGCTTTCCTAAGTTTCCCGCGAAAATAGTTTTTTTTGGTATACAACTTTTTCAGCTCCATCTTGTGCTTCATTAATTAAATAAATTCTGTTTTCATATTTGAATCAAAAAAATGTTTAGTAGTCAAAGGGTTAAGGATGAAACAACTAAAAATATAGCAGAAATGATTTAACTAGGAGAACGGCAAAGAAAAGCTAAGATTAGGGAGTGGGGAAGGACCTGCAAGAGATGTAAATAACGGAATAGGAACGAAGAGCGAGAGAGAGGAAGAGGTGGGCTAAACTATAGAGGTTATGAAATCAGGTGGTCACTGTTTAATGAAAAAAAAACATAGACCTAGAAACCCCTAGGGGGAGGCAAAGGACTTTAATGGGATATCAAACTATAGAGAACAAAAAGAAGAACATTTAGTATGTTCAGCCACGGTATTTTCTATAACATCCATGGTTTCGGTGTCAAAAAGTTCTTCATCATTATTGCGCGCGTCTGACATAAACATTTCATTATTCATAACATATTCTAGGTCTTATACAACCGGGTACATCATCGCTCGGAATTTAATTCAAAATTGCATAAACATCCTCTTGATTCGTGTTTTCTAGGTTGGAAACTTGTAGATGACGTTTTTACTTAATAAAATATTAAACTGTGCTGAAATTTGCACTTTACCCTACTGTTTTAGTTCGGCAATATTGTGACTTATTGTGAATTATACTCAAAATGCCTCAAAGAACAAAAAGTACCTGACTTATGGAAAAATGCAGAAGTGATCCTTTTACATAAAAAAGGAGCACAGGAAGATTTAAGAAGAACTATCGTCCAATAAGCCTCCTATCAGTAATGTACAAAGTTTTCAAAGTACAAAGTACCAAAAAAACTGAATGACGCACAACCAAGAGAACAAGCAGGATTCAGAAGTGGATTGTGCAGCAGGCCATAGAAAGGCACAACGAATACACCATGCCAATGTGCATGGTTTTTATCGACTACGAAAAACCATTTGATTCAATCTCAAAGCATGCGATAATGGATGCATTGCTTAGCCAAGGTGTAGAAAGAGCCTATGTAAACGTATTAGAATAGATATATGATGGAGCTGCAGCCACAATTCACCTTGATGATCTTGAAGTGGGAATTAATGTAGAACGAGGTGTGCGGTAGGGTGACGCTATATCGCCTATTCTTTTCTCGGCTGGCCTTGAAGAAGTATTTCGTAAACTGGATTGGGAACAGGATGGTGTAAAGATCAATGGTGCAAACTTAAACCATCTTAGATTTGCAGATGATATTGTTCTCATTTCACAAGACCCAGAGGAGCTGCAAAGACACATACAAGAACTGCAAAGGGCTAGTGAACCATTTGGCTTGAAAATAAACCTGAAAAAGAGTCAGGTTATGTTCAATAACTTCGCTTAGGACGGAAGAATTTCAGTTTTAGGAAGGGATTTGGAGATTGTGGACAGCTTTATATATCTTGGGATTTCAATGGAGGGGAATACCGCCCGGGAGGTGGAACGGGGTGTTAAATGTGGCTGGCAGGCATTTGGCTCAACATAGTGTTTAAGAGCAGACTCCCACTTTGCCAGAAAAGAGAAGCTTTCGATCAGTGCGTTCTAGCCGTTATGACATACGGAAGTGAAACCTGGACACTCACATTGCAATCAATTCAAAAGCTTCGGGTGACAGAAAGTCTTGCGCATGGATCAGGGAACAAACAAAAGTCTATGATATCATTGGAAGAGCAAAGCAATTGAAATGGAGATGGGCAGGCCATATAGCGAGGCGATGGGACGACAGATGGACCAAGGCAATCCTGGGGTGGATACCGCTTGATCGCAAACGTCCGCGAAGAAGACCGAAAGCACGATGGATTGATGACATCGTTAAGTATATTAGACCCGAGTGGCTGAGGAAAGCCCATGACCGTGAAAGTTGGAAGCATGCTGAAGAGGCCTTCATCCTGCAGTATATATATGCATATATATATATATATATATATATATATATATATATATATATATATATATATATATATATATATATATATATATATATATATGCATATATATATATATATATATATATATATATATATATATATATATATATATATATATATATATATATATATATATATATATATATATATATATAATATAAATATTATGCTACTAAATACAAAAATACCTTTTGGTTAGCTCAGATAAAGGCACAAAAAAACTTCACTTTAACTCTATTTTTTTCAAGCTAGTGGTTTCCGCTGAGAACCACAATAAGTACAATTCCAAAAACAAATATTTATTATGATAAAGAGTAAACTAATATATATTAAACACTTACCTGCCATTTTTTGTATAAAACTTTCACGAAAACTAACAAAAAGAACTGAAAAAACATATAAGTTTAAAAAAGTAAACAAACTGAATTGTTCCAATGTCATAAACACACTAAAATCCTTATAAAGATCGTTTACAACCCTGAAAATAAATGAAGCAAATGCTAGGCAACCCGTTAAACATAAAGACTAATAGATAATTTCTATAGGCAATTCATAAAACGCAGATTTCAAATATGGTCTAGTCAATAGTTGTCAATAATGCCCAAAGGGTTAAAAGTAAATCACAATTATAGAATAATTAAAGATAATAATGAGAATCCCTTGATCAATGTCTAGACATGGAATATAAGTTCAATAAGAGTGGTGTACAAGGCCATCTAAGTCTACATGATCATTTACTAAAATACCAAAATTTTCGTGTTGATAATTTTTAAGATTTCTAAGAAATTTAGTTTTTTGGACTTATTGACTTTATGTAGAATTTTAAAATTTTTGTCAAACGTATGATTTTCTGAAATTAAATGATTAGCATAATTATTGTGTTATTTATGGCTGCTCTCACACAATAGCAGCGCAATTCAACAACCGACTTAACCAACTAGTTGCATTAATCTAACTCATAAGGTTTTCGTACCTTTAATACCGGATCGATGTGTCAGATCCAACCAACTAGTCTAATTCAATGGATTGGATACGATTCAACATACCAGTGGGACGTCAACCAGTTGCATTGGTTTTTGTTTATTTTAGTTCTACACAACGTTATATTGTTTTGCTATTTTATTTTATTATTATTTATTTATTATTACTCACGTATGGGCCCTGGTGGCCCACGCGAAGTACAATTAGAGGCGTTTGTTGTTGTTAGCCTTCCTTTGTGCCCATACTAATTTCATTCTTTCGCTATGAGCTTTTTTCCTTTCGTCAGACCAAGTTGTTCCAGTCTTTCTACATTTTTCTCTCTGGCCAACCTTCCAAACGTTAACCTTGTGTCTGAAACAGCCTCTATCCTGAATTTCACTTTGTGTAATATTTGCTGATCTTAGGTCCTTTTTAATTGCAGCAATCCATTTAATTATTTCTACTTTAGCTTTACTCTTATTTTCATAAAATTCGACTATTTGTCTAGTTAACCTACTCGGATTCATCCGTTTTATGTGTCCGTAAAACTTAAAGGATTTTTCTTATGATTTTTCTTTCCTTCTTTTCAATGTCCTCAATGTCCCTCTTTCTATTCAAAATGAGCGTTTCCGCAGCATATAGACATTCTGGCTTAATAACTGTGTTGTAATGTGTCAGTTTTGTGTTTTTAGATAGGCATTTTTTGTTGTAAATATTTTGTGTAAGTCTCAATACCGTTTCCATTTTTTGACATCTACCCTTATTGGCCGCTTTTTCCAACCCATTTTCCATGATTATTTCACCCAAATATTTGAATTGAGAGACTCGTCTGATGTTACCATATTTTGTTATTAGAAATGGCGTTCTTAGTCTGTTGCAGGTCATGTATTGTGTCTTTTCAAAGGAAATTTGGAGTCCTACATTTTCTGCTGTTTCTTTTAGGATTTCAATCTGTTTCTGTGCCGTTAATACATCTTGAGCTAAAATTGCTAGATCATCAGCAAATGCCAGACAATCAATTTTGATGTTGGTTCTCCCCAGTTTAATGGGCTGGTCAATATTCAGGGCCGACTTTTTTTCACGCCACTCCTGTTTTACTTTTTCTAGAACACAGTTAAATAAAAGTGGCGACAGTCCATCCCCTTGTCTCACTCCAGTTTTAATTTTGAAGGGCTCCGAGATCTCACCCATGAATTTAACTTTTGACCTTGTGTTAGTTAACGTTGCTTTAATAATTGCCAGCGTTTTCAGATCTAGTCCTTGTTCTTTCAAGATTCGGAATAAAGATTCGCGGTCAATAGAATCATATGCTTTTTTGAAATCCACAAATGTACAGATGACATTTTTATTGTACAGTTTTTGATGTCTTAGAATCAACTTCAGATTCAGGATCTGCCCGGTCGAAAACCTGCTTGATATTCACCAATGTTAGGTTCTAACTGTCCCTGTGCTCTGTCTAGTAGACATTGAGATAGAATCTTGTAACAAACTGGGAGAAGAGATATCCCTCTATAGTTGTTTACATCCGTTCTATCTCCTTTCTTATGTAGTGGATGGATTAGAGCATCTTTCCAATCTTCCGGAATCCGTTCGGTTCGCCAAACTTCTTGTAGAATTTTGGTTATTTCCCTGATTGTACCTGGACCAGCGGATTTCAAAAGTTCCGCAGTGATTCCATCTTCACCAGAAACTTTGTTATTTTTAAGCCGCTTGATTTGCCTAATTATTTCATCTTCATTCGGTGGTAATGAATCTGGGTTTGTTTGTTTAGGTTTTAGTGTTACTAATTTGTTTAAGGGCTCAGGACAGTTTAGTATTTGTTCAAAATATTTCGCAAGTTCTTTGCAATTGTCTTGGTTATTTAGAGCTAATTGTCCGTTTTCCTTTTGGAAGTAAATACTTTCCGGTTGATAGCCTGTTAATTTAATTTTAAATGTTTTGTAAAAGTTTCGAGTGTTATGTTTTTGGAAATCTTTTTCTATTTCATTAAGTTGATTGTTTTCATATTTTCTTTTAGTTTGTCTAATTAGCTTCGATGTTTCTTTCCTTACTTCCAAAAATATGTTATAGTTTATTGCTGTTTTTTGACTGTTCCAATCTTTGAATGCTTTACTTCGGCTTAATACTGCTTGCTCGTAAACTTCATCCCACCACGGATGTTTTCTACGTTTTTGTAAAGGGACCAACTTTAAGGCTGTTTTAATAATTTTTTGTTTCAATTCTTGCCAGTTCTGTGCTGGTTGTTTATCAAGTTCTTCTGTTAGGGCTGGTTTTGTTTTCGTTGGGTCAAACTTTGGTATTAGCAGCCGCTTTTGAATAAGTTTTCGAGGTTTTAAGCTAAGTTTGATTCTAGTCAAGTAGTGATCCATGTCTATATTTGCTCCTTTCCTGAACATTCAAAATCTCTTTATAATTGGGGTACGAAATGGCAACATGGTCGATTTGAAATTCACCCATGTATGTGTTTGGGCACCTCCAGGTCTTTTGTTTTGATATTTTCTTCTTAAAATGGGTTGACATTATTTTTAGATTAAACTGCGAACATAGTTCAACCAATCTTCTACCATTATGGTTAGTCCATTTATGTGCGGGAAAACTGCCGACTGTTTTCCTGTACTTTTTTTCTTTCCCTAGCTGGGCGTTGAAATCACCCAATAGGATTTTTACATGGTTAGAGGGAATTTTAGAGATAGTCTTTTCTAGAATTTCCCAGGACTTATTTACTTTTTCAGGATTAGATTTATTTTCTTCGTTAACTGGGAGGTGTGCATTGATTAATGTATAGTTTTTGTTAGCACACTTAAGGGATAGTGTCATAAGTCGATTATTTACTGGCTGGACATTTGTTATAGAACCAAGGATGTTTCTTGAGACAGCAAAAGCAACACCGAGATGTGGTGTATTTTTGAGTTTTTTTTTAATTTTTTTTTTTTAATTTTTTTTTTATATTATATTTAATTATTATTGCTTATTCAGTATGAACGAGAAAACATGCTGTTTAAAATTATTGCAAGAAGTGAAAACAATTCCAGTCTTATATGATTACAAAGTGAGTGGCTACAGCAAAAGAAATGTGGTAGATTTTGTTAGAATTTATATCAAAAATGTATGAGCGACGTCTAGCGGACGCTTACTTAATTATACAATTGTCAAACGAGTCGTGTTACCGAATATATTAGTTAGCATCGAATATTCGATAGGAGCGTGTCATTTTCAGTTAAAAATTTATTTAAAGATACCTTCGTTTTTAACAGGTTAGGTCAGCATACTTCCACTACGCTATTCGACGATGTTTAAAAAACTCTTACCAATACTACGCGAGAACAAAACCACGTTGGTCTGGGCCTATAACCTTTAAAACTAAACGGGTTTCACCATAGACGAATATTGGATCGGATCATTGCTATTGGCAGGGCTCTCAGAACGTTTCAGTCCCATGATAATGGCTATTGAAAATTTCGGTGTTACCATATCTACAGATTCCATTAAGAGTAAACTCTTGGATATGGATGTAGATGGCAGTAGCGGAAAATCAAGCGCTTTATAGGTAGTAAACAAACTCAAGAGTCGAGCGAGAGATGGCGCTATAGGCAGTCTCACTGACGTAAAGTGTTTTCGTTGTAATCAGTAGAGTCACTTTATGAGCAGATGCCCCGAAAATAAAGAAAATAAACGAAATGAGAACTCAGGCAAAAAGAAAACATCTAGTGCTTTCAGTGCAATGTTCTTAAGTGGACAATATACAGAAAATGACTGGTATATTGACTCAGGAGCAAGTGTACATTAAGACTTGAAAACATAAATTACCATTAACTTGAAGAGATTTATCACTAAACACAAAATCATTTTTTTCAACTGCTCGACGCACGTTTCGCTAGCCATGTTAGCATCAGCAGGAGATGATTTTATCTATTTCTCCTGAAAATTTTTAATGAGAAAGGTGTTATTGCTGTAGCAGTTGAAGGGCTTATGTTCAATGACAACTTAAATAGAAGTAAAGTTTTTAAGGTTTGTTGTCAAGGAAAACAATCAAGACTTCCATTTACAAAGGCAACATAGCAGAATCCTTGTTGGAGGTGGTACATGCTGATATATGTGGATCAATGGATGAGCCTTCTATTGGAGGATCAAGGTATTTTCTATTATTTGAAGACGATTATAGTAGAATGAATTTTGTTTATTTCTTAAAAGCAAAGATCAAGTCATAGATTTGTTTAAAGAATTTAAAGATATGGTTGAAAATCAATGCAACAAGAAAATAGAAATACTATGAAGTGATAATGGCGGAGAATTTTGTAGCGAACAATTTAAAAAATTCCTTCGAATGTCTGGCATATTGCAGCAAAAGACTAACTTTTATACTCTACAACAACATGGGATGCTTGAAAGAATGAACAGGGTAATTGTGGAAAAGATAAGATGTATGATTTTTATGCCAATTTGTCAGATAGTTTTTGAGCAGAGGCGGTTTATACTACAGTCTACTTACGTAATCGCAGTGTGGCAGCGGGTTTAAATAAGAGGGCACCTTTTACTTATGGCATGGCAAGAAACCAAATGTAAGCCATATACGCATATTTGGAAAGTGATGGTTCACATTCCAAAAGAAAAGCGTAGAAAATTTGACAAAAAATCCGGAGAGGTGATACTTGTTGGATTTGATGAAAATATTAACGGTTACCGACTCTATGATCCAAACACATTATTACTAGTTATTATTACATTATTACTAGTAGAGATGTCATTATAATGGAAAAAGAAAAAGAGCAAAAAACTTCAATCATGATCACTGATAATTCTTCAAAGAATATTGAACCAATAGGGGAGATATCTATGGACAGCAATGAGTTCATGCATGATGAGTCTGAAAGTTTCATGTATGATTCTAATGATAATGATTTTCTTGTATCAGATGATGCAGTAAACCAGTGTGAGCCCACTAGACGGTCAGAATGGGTTTAGGAAACCGAATAACTTTGATGACTATGTTACATACATGTGAATTGGTGATATAGATCTAGAATATGTTCCCATAACGTCGTCTGAAACGTTTTCCAGACCAGATAGGCTATGTTGGCAGCAAGCAATGTAGGATCAAATGAGTTCATTATAAGAAAATCATGCATGGGATTTGGTAGATCACCCAGACAGTGGAATAGTGGTTCAGTGCAAGTGGGTTTTCAAAAAGAAGTGCGACAGTCAGAATAAAATCAATTATCGTAATCGGTTAGTGGCAAAAGGTTTTTCACAAAAGGCAGGTGCTGATTATTATGAGACTTTTGCGCCAGTGATTAGATTTAGTAGTTTAAGGTTGCTTCTGGCTTTGTAATTGAAATTGAACTTGTAAATAACTCAACATTGATGTTATGACTGCATTCTTAAATGGACATTTGCAAGAAAAAGTTTACATGACACAACCTGAAGGTTTTGGTATTGAAAATTGTAATGTTTGTAAATTGAATAAGGCAATTTATGGCTTAAAGCACATAACAGACAACATTTGTTATTATCATCGTAACATATTTGTCTGTGCAAATTCAAATAAATACCATCTGTATGGATTTCTTAAAAAACGTATATTTTTATTGAAGAAACTTTTTGTTTTTATACCTATTTTAATATAGAAAACAGCCAGTTCTGAAGAAGCTATAGTGTTAGCAAAACGCGTCAAATATTAATATTAATGTGGAAATATAGACAAACCAGTATTTCATGAAATATTTATAATACATTTCCATCAAGTAGAAGGCAACACAATCCAAAAACATTATAATATATTCTTCTTCTGAAGAATCCATTAGAATTAGACTAGACAGATTACACGAAAAATGTGAACGTACGCATGCAAGGGTTGCTAGCGATTGGTTGTACATATCTCATCGCTCCCACGAATTGCGTTGCTTAAGTATGAAAGCTTCCTAATACAACTACTTTTACGTATGTTCATGAATTTCCATCATATATTGGCTACCTCAAATAAAGAAAAATAAAAAAATAAACTCCACAAAGGTAGCTCTCATAATCCGTACACAGAACTACACTTATCTATAAAAATGATAACGTTGATCAGGACAACCATATGGTTTGTATCATTGAAAGCATAGACAGAGATATCACGAACAAGAAAATCAAATTCCGATAACACCAAACAGTACATGGGAGTGACCTAGAAAAAATGGAAGAAAAACTTTTAGTTCAGAATCGAAACATTTTAGTTCATGTACACTTTTGTAATCAGAATTTGATAATTTAACAGAACCATACGGTGGATAATTTAACGAACCATGACGGTTGGTCCATAAGGGCACGTAGGCGCATGCCCTACTTAAAAAAATTAAAAAATGAAGTCCCAGGAAATAATAATTTCTGATTTTATATTAATTTATTCTCTGTTCTGTCTATGATCACGCTTCTTGTGACTTCTATAGTCTAACATCCATAATATCATGCGCTGTAATGAAATAGGTGGTGGGTTGCCGAAGCGCACTGATTAAAGTACACGTGCTTTGGGCACAGACAAGTTTGTGCCGCTACTGTTTTCTTTATTATCGCGTACGAAAAGCAAAAACAGCAATGCATCGCTTCGCTAGTAACCCGGAGATTAAACGCATTTATAACGTCATATCTTGGGCACTGCCACATTCTCAATAGTTAGGTGTTTTTCGCCATCGTGCCTTTCGACTTTTCGAGTGGTGGCAAAGTAAATGTTTTGAACGATTACAACAGTGAAGATGAATTCAATGCAACATATGAATAGAAATAATGTCACATTAACATTTGAGGGCCGAATTGTTATCAAAAATCTTGGATGGCCGACACCGATTCTACAAATCGAGCAAGTTAATATTAAACTTGAAGAGATTTACCACTAAACGAAAAAGAAGAATTGCAAACAAGCCTTAAAGAAATCATGGACGCCGAGTCGGATAAAAATTATATTAATCAAGCTCAGGGGTTAATAAATTATTTGATAGATAAAAATTTTAAATTTTGGTTGTTTTTCTTCAATAAAATAATGCCTCACTGCAACATTCTCTTTGATCAACTGCAAAGCAGGCCACTAGATGCACTTAAAGTTAAGAAGAATTTGGTAAATTTTTCAACAGCCATTCAAAATATTAGAGACAATATAGAAATACAAATTAATCAAGAATTTGGTAACTTAACTGGTGAGCAATCTACAACGATCATAGAGAATCGCCGAAAAAAACGGAATTTACTGACAAGGAGGACCCCAATCCGAATGTCAGGATAGGCAAGGAAATCTGTGATAACTTAACCATACAGGTTTATGAACGTTTTAGTTTCGTTGTATGACTAACTGTTGCAAATTTATTTGAAACTAAACAATTTGGTGAATATTGAGCCGTCTTTCCGAATTAAGACATGTGTGTAACCTGTTTGCGAACGTAAATTACTTAAAATTCAAAAATGAACTCTCGGTAATGTACATACGGGACGATTTTATGAAACACAGTGGGGCTGTGCCGCTGTTACAAATGTTTATCCAGAACAATTTAACATCAACATTTAGTGAATCTGTGGAATTGCTGACTGTTTTGTGTGCCGTCCCTATGGCGACTGTGAAAAGCGAAATATGTTTCTTTACCCTCAAACGAATCAAAACATTTCTAAGAAACACTATAGGTCAGGAACGGCTGTACGTGTTAGCAATGCTATCTATTAAAAAAAAAACTTGAAAGTTAAGTCAATTTCAAATTTTAATCATCAAGTCATCGACCATTTTAGGAATTTAGAAGGATGGACTTCAACTGCAAACACATTTAATGGTCATAGTACTATAGTGAGTTTAGCAACATTTTATTTTTTGGGCACCTATTTGAAGATTTGATATCTGAGAGTTACACTCGTATTTCTACACAGCAAAGTGTGTGTATGATACTAAGAAATGCAAAATTTTTGGTTGCGACGGGTTTTCTTATCGTTTTCTTACGTGCCCCACCTGTTTTTCCGCACGCTGGAACCATATAAAGAAAGTTTTAGCTTTTGGCCTCTATATTCCATATTTGCTGTATCAAGGGAAGCACTGCCATCTATTGATGCTGTTACGTATTATTTAGCGTTTTCGGTAAGAACGTAAAGTTAAAGATTGACATCAACAAAGTAAGTTTTAAAATTGCATTTTACATAACTGAGTTAATTATTTTTTGTTTAAAAAATTGTAGCGGTACCTTTACAGTTACGGATACTTACATTATTTACTTAAGAAGTAGGGAATTAAACAGAGCCTTTTTTTGGCCCATCACCGGTTGTAATTTCAAAACGTATTAATTTTTTTTTGTTGTATTGTTTTTGTCTATATTTTAGAAATACATTGAATTAGAATTTGTTCCAGCAGGATTAAACTTGAAATAACCAACTCCAGAGAATATAATAGCTGTTCTGATTCTCGTTCACAGTGGATGTTGATTTCGGAATATTCAGTCTTGCGATAATGAAGTTACTTTTTTCGAACATAAGTTGATCTAATATCTCAAAACATTAAGTAAAGTAACCTTGTTTTCAAAAAGGAAAAGAAACGCTGTGAATCTCAGGTAAAAATGAAATACAACTTTGTAGTAAAAATACAACAAATTTGATTTGCATTGTAAATAAATTTTGGCCTCGTTTTAAGTTTCTCAAAAAATCATCTTTTCAAATGAAGCACATTTTGAAATCTGTGGCTATGTTAACATAACTGTCGCAAAAACAAAAGGGTCGCATTTGGGGTGAGGGAAATCCACGATTGATGTATGAGAACCCTTTACATCCTAAACGAGTCACTGTTCGATGTGCATTACGGTCAGGAGTTGTAACTGGACCGTATTCCTTTCAGAATGCTGCTGGTGAAACTCTAACTGTGAATGGTGTTCTATATCGTGAGATAATAACTGGATATTTATGGGCTGAATTGAATAATATTGATCTGAAGGATATATAGTTCCAACAGAATCGCGATACACCTCACTATGCTAATAAAACAATTGATTTGTTAAGTTAATTGGCCACTAAGATTATGTGATTTGATACCCTTAGACTCTTTTCCTTGAGGTTACATGAAAAGCCAGTTCTATAAGAATAATCCAGAATCGATTCCTGAACTAACAGATAAAATTATTCGAATCATTGTTGAGATAGAACCACGATTACACCAAAATGTCATCAACAATTTTGACAAAAGAGTGGACTCTGTGGAGCTGCAAGAGGTGGTCAGTGGACAAATATTATCTTTCATGTTTAAATGTCATACACTATGTTTCAATTATCAATAAAAAGTTAATTTTTTAAATCAACTCTGTTTGCAAATTCCTGTTTAATTTCTCTGTTTAATTCAAAAATATAAAAAACCACTCATTTTACAACTGCTAACAAAATTATTAGTATTAAGAACAATTATTGAAAGTAATGGCAAAATAGAAAGAAATACGGGGAGAATGGCAAAAACAGGAAAATTCTTTAATATAATCAAAAACACACTTTTATTTGAAACTTTGATTGTTGAAAAACCCCTTTGTTTCGAAGATACAGGGCGAACATTTTGATACAGGGCGATATTTGTTGAAATCATTAATGTAAATAAAAGTAGGGTGTACGTCAATGAGTTTATCAAGTACAAATTCTTTTTTTCAATCTCGATCACTTGGAACGGCTGTTTTATCTAGTAAGTGGATTTCATCGGTCGCATTTGTTTACATAGATTGAGTGACGTTTGGCTATCTGACGTGTCTTAAATAGTGAGTGAAGTCCCCTATCATAATGTATGCAAACGCCGAGATGACTGACATGCACTTCATGTATGGACTTGCTGATGGCAATGCATTACAAGCTAGGCGATTGTACAGTGAACGATTTCCAGCCCGTAATGTCCTCGACCGAAAAATCTTCATCGACGTCTTCGTGAAACAGGCACATTGAAACAAACTGAAAGCTCAGAAAGATCACTGACTGTAAGAATGATACAATTGAAACAGTATGTGCTGGACATGATAGCGGAAGAGCCTGGTAGTTCTACGTGAAAAATTGCAAATACTTTGAATGTGAGTCACTGGACAGTTTGGAAAATTCTTAAGGACAATTTGTTGTATCCATACCACATTCAACGCATCCAGGCACTACTACCTGTTAATTTTCCTCCACGTATTGCATTATGTCAATGTATATCGCAAACTTTACTTCGCATCCCTCTATTCCTGACACAAATTCTTTTCACCGATGAAGCCACTTTCGCAAGAAACGCAATAAGGAATTTTCATAATAACCATGTTTGGGCAGATGAAAATCCGCATGAGGTATGCGAAGATCGTTTTCAACATCAGTTCTCCTTGAATGTTTGGGTTGGAATTGTAGGTGACTATCTAATTGGACCGGTATTCCTATCACAAAGACTTACTGGCGAGGTGTATCGCAACTTTTTAGAAGCAACGCTGCCTGAGTTTCTGGAAGATGTACCATTGGCAACAAGGCATGAAATGTGGTTTATTCACGATGGTGCACCACCACATTTCAGTTTGGTTGCTCGTGATTTTTTAGCAGCAACATACGGATATCGCTGGATTGGTCGAAGTGGGCTACACGCATGGCCTGCTCGATCCCCGGACTTAAACCCTCTGGATTATTTCTTCTGGGGATATCTGAAGTCATTAGTTTACGCTACTCCATTGAACAAATTGGATGATTTGCGAAATCGGATAATTGCTGGGTGTAACTGTCCAGACTAAACTATGTATTATAAATATGACTTTATTATTTATATTTCCCATCCGTACGTACGGGCCTGTAACGTATACACTATCATAAATGCCACTTTTTTTTATAATAATATTCTTTATTTAGCACTTGGCTACTACGTACAATCTGTAATTAATTTATATTTGTACATGTCAATACATAATATAAACATATCCAAATACGATCTGTTCCAAAATTTAATACATTCACGCTAGTTCATCCTAAATCAAACATACCGAACCTATTTTGCAAATAATATTTACAGATTCTATCTACTAACATTCTTAAACTCTTAATAATTTATAGCTCTGCTGTCAGACAAAAATGAACCGTAAACAGATTTAATGATTAGCTTAAGACTCTCAATAATTTATGAACTGCATAAATTATAAAAGCGTTTGGTGGGCACGAACCAGTGGCGAAGCATAACTTATGACAGGGTGTACGGTGCCTGAAAACGGGTTACAAAAAGCATGAACGCCTGAAAATGGGAGCGTTAAAATTGTGGAAAACAGTCTTGATTACGAAAAAAAATATGTATTTGAAACATGGACTCCTAAAATATTCATCTTATCCCTCCTGTGAACAAAATAAATTCGAATTGTATAAAATTGAGACAAATTAGCAATTTTAACGAGCTAACTAAGTTCAATCGGACTTGACAGGAAAAAACACATTAAATTTAAGAAAGATTATAAGGGTCGATGAAAAAGTTTGTTTCACACAAAAACTAAGTATTGTTGATGTTTGACTAAAAGAATTTTAGGAGTACTTGGAAAAAAATTGTGTTATTTAGTTTATATCTCATTAAGATTTATATCTAAATTTCCACTATATTTAAAATTTTATATATAAAAATTCTTTCAACACATAGTGCCTTTTTTAAATATCAACTATATTAAACTAACAGTAAGAAAAGTACTGCTTTCATTCAAAAATTAATATATTAAATGCGTATTAGATGTTGTGAAGTAGATAATACGGTTTTGCGATGCAATGTCACCAAGCGCCAAAAAGAGACAAACTTTTTCATCAACCCTTATAATATTTCTTAAATTTAATGTGATGCTTCCGATCAAGTCCAAATGAACTTAGTTCGCTCGATTTACTAACATATTATACAATGCGATTTTATTTTGATTCGATAGAATAAGCGCAGAGAAGGAATAACCTAGAACAAGATTGCTTGTAATAACTTTTGCAATTATAAATTTTGTGTGGTGAGGTAATCTAGTTTTTATAGTTTTATCTGTAGGTTTATTTTATTACTTCACATGCATGCTCGTGTATTTCAGTATTTTGGCTGGCTTTATAACGATGTTAAGATACATGGAAATTACTTTTGATCAAATAAAGAAATTTTAGGTGAATGACCTTTTTAATGCAACTAAAGACTAAATTAGATGGATTTATTTTCACGGCCTTAAAATGGTATAAATAAGTACATAACATTTTTTATGAGGTTCAGTTAGATCCCAATCGCTCTATTTTGTAAATTCATGACATTAGTCTATTGAAGGTTAAGCCTTGGCTTTTCTATATATTGGTTTAAGATTGTCCTAAAGCTCAGTTTTTCTTTTTATTTACGTTCCTCCATTTTCTTATTCCTCCATTCTTTTTTCTCCTCAACTCTTAATCTCCCTCCATCTAATTTATCTCTTCTCTGTCCCTCTCATACTCCTTTACAGATTTTCTCACCATTCTTAACTTAATTCCTACTTCATATATTCCGGTCATCCATTCTCTATGTTCCAACCCAATCTTTATGATATATTCTGACCACTTAACGGCCTTGTTGTATTGCCTTCGTTTTGCATCTTATCTGTTATTGATATATTCCCTGTATCTTTCGAAGGAATCGAATATAAATGTTTTTGAGTATGTTTCTCTATTTTTTGGTTGTTGTACATGTTTTGCATACCAAGGTTAGCGTATGTTTTATAATTTAATGTCCTACATTCGTCTTTACGTGATTAAATTCTCTATTTTCCAAAAAAAAATGTTTTTGCGGTATTGATCATATTTTCTATTTTATTTTTTTATTTCATTGCAGACCCAAATGGCGTAAAGGAACATACAGAGCTGTGCAGCTCCATGAGGAAAATAATCGCCAAAAAGCCACGACCAAAATGCTGGCGCGATAGCATTGTTCCAATTATGTATTCTCCTGACGACAGATACTCACCATGCGATATAATCTCGGTTATTTAATCTAGTGTAAGATCCATACCTATTGATAGCTTTAACTAAATTATACTCGTATCGAACTCACAGCTATAAATTATCCATCGTTGCTTCGATCCTAACAACTAGCTATAAATTATCCATCGTTGCTTCGATCCTAACAACTTATTTGCCATCAAGATATCTGTTAAACTAATAATACTCTATACATACAAAAAAAAAATATATATATATATAATCAAGTTTAGAGACGTATTTATTTAATAGATATCTTGATACTAAACTTTAAGAGATGTACCACTAAACACCAAAACGCTTTTTTGAACTGCTCGACGCACGAACCATGTTAGCATCATCAGGAGATGATTTAATCTTATCAAGATATCTTGATGGCAAACAAGTTGTTAGGATCGAAGCAACGATGGATAATTTATAACTGTGAGTTCGATATGCAGAAAATTTAGTTATAGCTATCAATAGTGTTGAACAGGTATGGATCTTACAGTAGATTAAATAACCCACTTTAGATCGCATGGTATCTGTGGTCAGGAGAATACAGAATAGGTACAATGCTATCACGCCAGCATTTTGGCCGTGGCTTTTTGGCGATTATTTTCCTCATGGAGCTGCACATCTCTGTATGTCCCTTTACGCCATTTGGGTCTGAAATATTAAAACAAGATGAAAAAAAAATAAAACAGAAAATATTGTCAATACCGCGATAACATTTTTTATTGGAAAATAGTGAATTTAATAAACATAAAGACGAATGTAGGACAATTAATTATAAAACCTACGCTAACCCTAGTATGCAAAACAAGTACGACAACAAAAAATAGAGAAACACTCAAAAACGTTGATATTCGATTCCTTCGAAAGATACAGGGAATATCAATAATAGATAAGATGCAAAACGAAGTTAATACAAAAAAGCTATTAAGTGGTCGGAATATATCATAAAGATTGGGTTGGAACATAGAGAATAGGTGACCGGAATATATGAAGTAAGAGTCAAGTTAAGAATGGTGAGAAAATCTGTAAAGGGGGAGTGGGAGAGGGACAGAGAAGAGATGAATTGAATGGAGGGAGATCAGCAGTTGACTACAAAAGACAATAGAGGAATAAGATAATGGAAGAACGTGAATAAAAAGAAAAGCTCAACTTCACGACAATCTTAAACCAATATATAGAAAAGCCTAGGCTTAACATTCAAAAGATTAATCTTATGCATTTACAAAATAGGGCGATTGGGATCCAACTGCACCTCATAAAAAATGTTATGTACTTGTTTATACAATTTTAAGGCCGTGAAAACAAATCCATCTAATTTAGTCTTTAGTTACATTAAAAAGATCATTCACCTAAAATGTCTTTATTTGGTCAAAAGTAATTGCCATGTATCTTAACATCCTTATAAAGTCAGCCATAATACTGAAATACACGAGCATACATGTAAAGAAATATAAACCTACAGATAAAACTATAAAAACTAGATTACCTCACCACACATAAAATTTATAATTGCAAAAGTTATTACAAGCAATCTTGTTCTAGGTTATTCCTTCTCTGCGCTTATTCTATCAAATCAAAATAAAATCGCATTCTATAAAATTAACGCAAATTAGCAAATCGAGCGAACCAAGTTCATTTGGACTTAACCAGAAGTATCACATTAAATTTAGGAAACATTGTAAGGGTTGATGAAAAAGCTTGTCTCTTTTTGGTGCTTGGTGGTATTGCATTACAACATGTAATAAGCATTTAATTTATTAATTTTTGAATGAAATAACTATTTTTCTTACTGTTAGTTTAATATAGCTGATTTTTAAAAAAGGCACTATGTCTCGAAAGAATTGTTATATATACAATTTTAAATATAGTTGAAATTTAGATATAAATCTTAGTTAGATATAAACCAAATAACACCATTTTTTCCAAGTACTGCTAAAATTCTTTTAGTCAAACATCAACACATTACACGTGTAAAATACATAATACTTAGTTTTTGTGACGCAATGTCGTCTATCGCCAAAAACGAAACAAACTTTTTTATCGACCCTTATAATATTTCTTAAATTTATGTGTTTTTCCTGTCAAGTCCGAATGAACTTAGTTCACTCGTTAAAATTGCTAATTTGTCTCAATTTTGTACAATCAGAATTTATTTTGTTCACAGGAGGGATCAGATGAATATTTTAAGAGTCCCTGTTCCAGATACATTTTTTTTTTCAGTAATTAAGTCTGTTTTCCACAATTTTAACGCTCCCATTTTCAGGCGTTCATGCTTTTTGTAACCTGTTTTCAGCCACCGTGATTCCATTTACACCCTGTCTTAAGTTATGTTTCGCTACTGGTCCGTGCCTACCAAACGTTCTTTTAATTTATGCAGTTGATAAATTAGTGACACTATTAAGCTGATCATTAAATCTGTTTATGGTTGATTTTTTTCTGACTTCATAATTCCTCTATATCATCCCACCAGATGAAGTGAGCGAAGAAGATAAGTAAGATGCCGTTGAATTATCGTGAAAAATATTTTATGGACATTTATGGACAGAAATTAAATACTTATTCGGTGCACTACCTAAGGAATTATCATCATGCGTTTGCTACCATGTTATTTCAAACCCTTCAATTTGTTTTTGGCCATTATATCTTAATACCAACATGTATAACTTAATGCCTTTATATCTAGGAAGGTACTTAATAGCGCGATCTGAAAAACATCTATGTAACATTCGCTCGGATCTCCATATAAATTTTGAAAGTAGTACCTATATGCAGAAATCGCTTTTTGGGAATTGTATTCAGCTGTCCAACGGTCTGTGAGCAGAGCTATAAATTATTAAGAGTTTAAGAATATTTGTAAATAAAATCCGTAAATATTATTTGCAAAATAAGTTCGGTATGTTTGATTTTGGATGAACTAGCAGGTATACATTAAATTTCGGAACAGATCGTATTTGGATATGTTTATATTATGCATAGATATATACAAATATAAATTAATTACAGATTGTACGTAGTAGCCAAGTGCTAAATAAAGAATATTATTAAAAAAACGTTGCATTTATCATAGTGTATACGTTTCAGGCCCGTATGTACCTATGGGAAATATAAATAATAAAGTAATATTTATAATACATAGTTTAGTGTGGATGGATTGTGGTCTTTTTGGATATTTGTAAATCCCGTTAATTCGGATTTGGTGTGGGTTTTAAGGTAATTTTCATTAAAAAAATAATGACAGTGGAAACAAAACGATGTTGGCAAGCTGTCAAATATCGAAGCTCACGCCAATGTACTAAGTTAGAAAAAGCATTAAGAAAACAGGTAAAAAAATATAAGAATTAAATGGAGGTTATTCCAACGTCGGATAATGCAATTTACATTCTGCTTCCGAATTTTGCACACCAATTCGACATGAATGTATTATACCATGGAGAATAAATAAGAAATACACTAAAAAAACCAGAAAACAGTTAAATATAAAACAAATATATAAAACTCTCATTAAGAAAAGTAAGGTAGTTTAATAGAAAAATGTAAAATATATACTAAATCAAATGACAAAAATTACAATCTAGATTGATATAGTTGTGTAAACTATAGCTAAAGTTTGTTTTATTCAATTTTTGATGAAATGTAATGTAATATGAAATTTAATTTTATTAAGTTAGAATAATTCTTTCTATTTATCAATATCTTAATTAATATCCATGTTTTATATATTCAAGTTAAAAAAAAACTGAATAATTATAAAGGAGACATTCATAGGTTTTGTTTTTTGGCGATAGTATTCGACTACATACATTTTGCTCGGAGTTTTATATACCGTTGGAAAGCTAATGTTTTTGGTTACACTTTCCCGAAGAAAATTATTTCATAGTTTCAAAAATAAAAAAAGTTATTGTCAGTTTTTTAAACACTTCAATTTTGGTGAAAACAATTGTGGTCCGTAGGTTGGGACAGTTATAGAATTGAAAAAGAGTTCAAAAAGGCGAATAACAACAAAGGATTTTCAACAATTTTTGTCGATTTATCGTAATTTTGGCAGGTATAGTAGCTGCGAGTCATATTTATACACTTTATATGAAATGGCCGCTGGCATTTTTTGCATTCGACGGAATTGTTGCAAGTTAATTTGGCTGGCAAATTTCTCATGAAAATCATATAAAGATCAACCCCCAACTTACTTGCCTCAACTGTTCCAACTTAAGTACATCGTGGCCATTTTGAAATGACATTAAGCTTTTTCCTTTTGTATATATGTATATATCAAGCGTTTTGACTTCTTTGGACTGCGTCCAATAAGACAACAGCAGTCAGGAGTTATACACCCCCGACCGTTGAGTTTCACAGTCTCATATGGAACGCACAACAATCTGCGTCTCCGCCATAATGGGCATTGGTTAGTTGCTTGACCGGGAGGAAGCCACACCCATCCCTTACATTGGAGGACACATGTTTTGACTGTTGGTGGTTAGACTCATCAGAATACCGACATAGGTTCTCTTGCCTAGAGAACTAATGGGAGTCCCTCTCCACAATCAAACTACCCATATTTTCGTCTACTTCTCGTCGGACGGCTTATTCATGGAGTTTTTTCTAATCTAAAAAAGTATTGAAAGTTGTTATGTCTCCCCAAGTATTGAAGGTTGTTATGTCTCCCAAATGGGGAAGAAGACGACCAAGGAGGAAATATACAGATGTTATAAAAAAATACCTGGAAAGACTGAAGATTAGAAACTAGTAAAAATAAGGCAAGGAATAGAAACAAATAGAAAATCACCAGCGTAGCCTTAGGCCTGTCGTTTTTTATATGTATATGTATATATATATATATATATATATATATATATATATATATATATATATATATATATAGATATATATATATATATATATATATATATATATATATATATATATATATATATATATATATATATACTCTACGATCCGGAACTTTGTTTCCTGGTCGTATTCAAAAATCTAAGACCCACTACCAATAATGATTCCTATCTAGACAAGAGGGTTGTTTTCAATCCTCCCCAAAAAGACAAGACGTGTTGTCCTTCTGCCGTCCTTTTGGTCCTGCAAAAGGTATTTGGAAACCATTTTTCGAAACCATTAACTTCCATACCGAGTTCATTGGTCAAATTCAGATAACGGTTGTGTGATTCAAATTCAACGCGTTCCTGATCATTTTAACCGTCAACCGTCGATCTGAACGCATAGGATCCCAGATTCTGTAGACATTGTCATTACTTCATACAACTGAAAGCTATCCGCATCAAAGTTTATCTCTAATCGAATGTCGATCTTCTGGGAAAATCTTAAACCACATGAAAACCTTATCCCTTGACAAAACACTTTTTCCACGCTGAAGGTTTGCAGAAGTTTTCATCGAACTTTATACAAATTTGGTTTGCCCACAGGGGAAGCCAACGGTGTTGCCAGATTGAATTATATGCCACCAGTCTCATTGCTTTGGTTGCCCTCCTCGTACAAACCTCAGATTAGATTGATTAAATATATCGATCCAAATGTGATATTGCATCACAGGCAGAAGAAGAAGAAAAAAAGCTGCTCAGAAATAACTCGATGTTTAAACAGGAGGGCGTCATAATGTGAAATTATGTCCAAAACTTCCTTTATGGAAAATAAAATAACTTGAATGATATTTTAATAGGGACGATAAATTGGATATTCGATAATTGGGACTTTTTATAAAATACTAATACTAAAAAAAGAAAAAAAGATATAGAAAAGCTTCTTCCATACAGTTAAGGCTCCAACACAGTTTACAAATATCAACTTGCCTTGGCCGAACATAATTCATACATTGTCACACATATGCATCAGTTAAATGGAGCTTTTATAGAGAGTTAAACATATTTTGACCTACCACCCCTTTTCCATATAAAAATATACTCTGAGTTTCTAATAATGGTTGATATTTTATATAAGGTGGCCTACGGGAAACACGTTTTTGGAACGGATATTTAAAATATTTTTCGGCTATTGGAGCGCAAAGGGGCTTGCGGTATCCATCGACTATCCCTACGATGTTGTTTGGCATCCATCATATCTCTGTGGACTCGTTAGCACCGGGTGTTTGCTACCGATGCGTATGTCAAAAGTGATCTTAACTCGCAGGGCCATTATCAGATGGGTAGATGCAGGGTGAATGAACTCATGATATTTCACTACTTTTAACAGACTGACATAAATGTTGTTTATCTTAATAGTATACAAAAATTATTTCATAACATGATAAAAGCATTTTTGTTAGATCATCTAAGAAGAATAAAAATGTATCAGTTTTAATATATATTGTTTGTAAGGCATCGTACAAATGCATATTTGCAATATTCAATACTAACGGGTAATTTTTTGAATGTGTCCGAACTTCTGATTAGGGTCGCTATAAAACGACCTGCGAGTTTGTTAGTTTGCGAATATTTTATCAAAATCATTGTGATATTTTCAATGTGTCCGAACTTCCGATAGGAGTTGGTAGTTGGTGTCAAACGAACTGTGACTTTGTGACTGTAATATTCTGTGCGCCAAACTTATCGAACGCTTTGTGAATTTTATGGTTTACTATACTACTATATATTACTATATTACTACTATGTATATACTATATATATATATATATATATATATATATATATATATATATATATATATATATATATATATATATATATATATACTATGTATATACTATATATATATATATATATATATATATATATATATATATATATATATATATATATATATATATATATATATATATATATATATATATATATATATATATATATATATATATATATGTATATATAGATATATATGTATATATATATATGTATATATATGTATATATAGATATATATATATATATATATATATATATATATATATATATATATATATATATATATATTTATATTATTATTATTCACGTATGGGCTCTGGTGGACCACGCGAAGTACAATTAGAGGCGTTTGTTGTTGTTAGCCTTCCTTTGTGCCCATACTGATTTCATTCTATCGCTGTGAGCTTGTTTCCTTTTGTCAGACCAAGTTATTCCAGTCTTCCTACATTTTTCTCCTGCAATCCATTTAATTATTTCTACTTTAGGTTTACTCCTATTTTCATAAAATTCGACTATTTGTCTAGTTAACCTACTCGGATTCATCCGTTTTATGTGTCCGTAAAACTTAAGTCTTCTTTTTCTCATATCGCTATGTATATCTGTGTATTGTTTGATTTCTTGGTTTTCTCGAAGTCGGTATGTTGTGCTATTTATTTGTTTGGGCCCTAGGGATTTTTCTTATGATTTTTCTTTCCTTCTTTTCAATGTCCTCGATGTCCCTCTTTCTATTCAAAATGAGCGTTTCCGCAGCATATAGACATTCTGGCTTAATAACTGTGTTGTAATGTCTCAGTTTTGTGTTTTTAGATAAGCATTTTTTGTTGTAAATGTTTTGTGGAAGTCTCAATGCCGTTTCCATTTTTTGACATCTACCCTTATTGGCCGCTTTTTCCAACATATTTTCCATGATTATTTCACCCAAATATTTGAATTGAGAGACTCGTCTGATGTTACCATATTTTGTTTTTAGAAATGGCGTTCTTAGTCTGTTGCAGGTCATGTATTGAGTCTTTTCAAAGGAAATTTGGAGTCCTACATTTTCTGCTGTTTCTTTTAGGATTTCAATCTGTTTCTGTGCCGTTAATACATCTTGAGCTAAAATTGCTAGATCATCACCAAATGCCAGACAATCAATTTTGATGTTGGTTCTCCCCAGTTTAATGGGCTGGTCAATATTCAGGGCCGACTTTTTTTCACGCCACTCCTGTATTACTTTTTCTAGAACACAGTTAAATAAAAGTGGCGAGAGTCCATCCCCTTGTCTCACTCCAGTTTTAATTTCGAAGGGCTTCGAGATCTCACCCATGAATTTAACTTTTGACCTTGTGTTAGTTAACGTTGCTTTAATAATTGCCAGCGTTTTCAGATCTAGTCCTTGTTCTTTCAAGATTCGGAATAAAGATTCGCGGTCAATAGAATCATATGCTTTTTTGAAATCTACAAATGTACAGACGAGATTTTTATTGTACAGTTTTTGATGTCTTAGAATCAACTTCAGATTCAGGATCCTCTCAGGGCAGGATCTGCCCGGTCGAAAACCTGCTTGATATTCACCAATGTTAGGTTCTAACTGTCCCTGTGCTCTGTCTAGTAGACATTGAGACATAATCTTGTATATATATATATATATATATATATATATATATATATATATATATATATATATATATATATATATATATATATATATATATATATAGGGCACCTCAAAGTACATCATTTTGGAACATTAAAGAACTTTGAAAGCAGTGGCGGTACGTGAGTTTGAAATATGGAAGTTCTGCATAGCAGCACACGATTTATAAAATATATTTAACAAACCAAAATTGAAAATAAGCGATATAACCTTACCGGCTTTAGTAAGCAAGTAAAAAAAAACAATTAAATGTCAGGAAATATATCTTCAAAGTCTGAACTATGATCTATTTAAACTTTACACTATTACGCATATAGATTTATTTGCTATCAATTAAATTGATTCTTCTGTCCTTTTTGGAAGCATTTTTTTTTATAAACAGTGTCATAAACGTTTAAGGCTTATTTTCTATTTGGGGGGGGTCTGCAGCTCTTATATATCAGCCACCACTGATTGAAAGGGTCATAATCGACAAGCTGAAGGCGATTCCAGTATCTAAGGTTTGAACACTGCTATGAAGGGTGGATAAACCGTCTTTAGCACTGCATGGCTTCTCAAGGCAACCACTTTAAAAGAGGCAATGTAGAACTGTAATTTCAATCATCAATCTGGGACTGCTAGGGACTGGGACTGCTAGGCCCAGGACAATCCACCTATCCTAGAGGACTGGGAAATCTCCTTTAAGGATTACCCTTAGCCTACGGATTAAGGTTTTTAGGAAACCCTACACTGCTCTACTAGCTATTTTCCGCATATCCTAAGGTATGTTTTGCAAGGCCCCACAACGTACAAGGTATACGTAGAAGGCATACGTCGTCACGCTAGACTGTTTCCGAAACCCAGACCCTGTCTCCGAGTCTAACCCATAGCAAACTTGTCGGGAAGCCAAGCCAGAAAGTTTTATTAAAGCGAAAGAATTAATCTACCTCATACTAAACTGGTGAGGACAACCACATATTGGAGGAAAAAGAAACCGACAAAGAAACTGGCTGAAGAAATATCAGGTCATACGATGATAAGAAATAAATACATTAGGTACAACAGAACATGCTTGGTTCTACAACAATCAAATAAAGTGGATAAGGGGATAGCCAGTTATCCAGAAGGCACCTCACTAGAGTTGCTGACAACTCAAGGAAACGATCCTCAGAATCATAATACATATGTCACCATAAAAGTTTCTGCAATCGAGCAATTCTAGCGATTGGGACATTTCATTAACCAGGTTTCCAGTTTAACTCCCAATAGTCACCGATAAGGTTATATATCCTCCTTTTTGTCGTGTTCACCGCAGTTACTTTATTGACATATTAAACAAACCCGTGCCTTGAAAGCACTTTTTGTTTCAAATATTGATATTGAAAAAGGACAAACTGTGGAGAAACTTTTTAAATATCCCATGGGAAATCTGGATTGATACAACTAAGAATTTAACGTTTAATCAACGCATTTTTACAGGCAAATAGAGTTTTTAAGGACGGTTTTAGAAGTTGAAGTATTAAATACCGAATATTTGATCCAATGGTTACTGAATGACTATGAATGAATCTCTGTATGAATTTCTAATATTAGTTTGGCGGAATGCAATAAAAATTATCGTTGTTTTCTATTTAACGAATGTGTTTTCAATGGTAATAAACAATTGGTGTTTATTTTTTTTTCATGGTTAAATTAGAAGTACGAAATACCCAATGGTCTTTGGATCTTTGTTTATTACATGCATTTCAAATTAGCACAAAGGCATATGATATGATAAAAAATATCTAGAACGCGTTTGGTGAATATTCTGTATATATGCAAAGATGCCAAAGTTCATAGAAAAATTTTCAAGACGATACCTTTCCTTAAAACATAAATTTAATGTTATTATTATTCACGTATGGGCCCTGGTGGACCACGCGAAGTACATTTAGAGGCGTTTGTTGTTGTTAGCCTCCCTTTGCGCCCATACTAATTTCATTCTTTCGCTTTTTTCCTTTCGGCAGACCAAGTTGTTCCAGTCTTCCTACATTTTTCTCTCTGGCCAACCTTCCAAACGTTAATCTTGTGTCTGAGACAACCTCTATCCTGAATTTCACGTTGTGTAATATTTGCTGATCTTAGATCCTCTTTAATTGCAGCAATCTATTTAATTATTTCTACTTTAGCTCTACTCATATTTTCATATAATTCGACTATTTGTCTAGTTAGCCTACTCGGATTCATCCGTTTTATGTGTCCGTAAAACCTGAGTCTTCTTTGTCTCATATTGCTATGTATATCTGTGTATTGTTTGGTGTCTTGGTTTCTCGAAGTCGGTATGTTTTGCTATTTATTTGTTTGGGGCCTAAGATTTTTCTTATGATTTTTCTTTCCTTCTTTTCAGTGTCCTCGATCTCTGTCTCTTGTATCTCGTCTCTCTTTTTCTATTCAAAATGAGTGTTTCTGTCCCATATAGACATTCTGCCTTAATAACTGTGTCGTAATTTCTCAGTTTTGTGTTTTTAGATATGCATTTTTTGTTGTAAATATTTTGTGTCAGTCTCAATGCCTTTCCATTTTTGACATCTACCCGTATTGGCCGCTTTTTCCAACCCATTTTCGATCATTATTTCACCCAAATATTTGAATTGAGAGACTGGTCTGATGTTACCATATTTTGTTTTTAGAAATGGTATTCTTAGTCTGTTGCAAGTCATATATTATGTCTTTTCAAAGGAAATTTGGAGTCCACCCTTTTCTGCTGTTTTAGGATTTCAATCTGTTTTTGTGCCGTTAATACATCTTGAGCCAAAATTGCTAGATCATCCGCAAACGCCAGACAATCAATTTTTATATTGGTTTTCCCCAGTTTAATGGGCTGGTCAATATTCAGGGCTGACTTTTTTTCACGTCACTCCTGTATTGCTTTTTCTAGAACACAGTTAAATAAGAGTGGCGAAAGTCCATCCCCTTGTCTTATTCCAGTTTTAATTTCAAATTGCCAGCGTTTTCAGATCTAGTCATTGATCTTGTCCTTGTTTAATATATTATATTGAAATTAGTATCATTTTCTTTATAGGATATCATTAGGGGCAAAAATTTTACATGTAGTCAATTTCCCTTTACATCGTAAGTATAGTTTATACCGAGCGTTTTAAAGTTAAAGTAGATAAATAAAATAGTGAAATAGTTGATAGATTGTTTTTTCTTTTATTAAAACAGCTTTAAATACAGAAAAGGTATGATTTCAAAGTACGACACTTGAAAACTGTCAGTTTCCCAGACAAAATTAGACTTTTGGGACGCCGCCCCTCCAATATTTATCACAGTGAATAATTTTTCAGAGCAAAACACTATATTTTATTTCCGTTCAGTTTCTTTCCTTTAACTCATTTTAAGATATTATTAATATATCCAAATTAATAATATCTATATAATAATAATAATATCCGAATTAATATATCCAAATGTAAAAGAACGTGTGTCGACCCATCACACCAAATAATAAAAATTCCATCCTCTCGCCACAATTTTTATATCGTTGGTCGGACGCTTACCTCCGGCGACCGAATGTCACGTCATCTTTTCTCGTCGTTGGCGTTACATGTTTTGTCGGTTGCCAGAATTCGGGGTTTAACTGCTTTCTGAAACATGGGATTTGGACGTAGATTCCCTGCGACCGAGCGTATCGGTAATTAGTTTTAAACGCTAATTTTACGGGTACGGAGTGTTTGATGTCTCGCGTCGCGTATTTCGTTCGCTTCGCGAATACTTGTTTTGATTTGGAATTTGCTACGTGTGTACACCCTGAGTAATACTTTTTAAATAAAAATAATCAACTCTGAATTGTAAACATGAAGGTAAACAGTTAAAAATGACTTTTAAGTTTCGACTAATTTTAAACTATTTAAGCTTAAACTGAGTCAAGTTAAAAAGAATGTAAAAACAGGGCAAGTTTTACGCAAAAATTTGACAGTAAGCCATATGTGGAAGTTTTTCGACGATAGAAAAAGAAGATTTGAAGACTGAATTGAAAATTTTTTATTCAAGGCCCGAGATTTGTCAAAATGAAGATATTAAAGGCTGTTTAAAGACATTACATTTTATTTTGCATATGGGACTGAATACAGCTTTTAAAGAAATCACCAAGGCATTGAGAATACTAGTGGCTATACCGATGACCACAGCCGAAAGGTGCTTTTCGACTTTAAACTCGATTAAAACTTATTTAAGAAATTCAATGGGGAAAGATATATGCTTTAGGTATGAAAGGGTCAATCTCTTTATTGATTTCTTCAATTCAATCATGTATAACGATCTTCAGTTATTTCATTGTGCGAGGTTTGCCTGATTCCCACCAAGGTTTTGTTTAAGTACCACCAAAGACGAAAATCGGAAATGCAGAGGCCTAGTGATCGAGGAAATCACGGAACATCGTCATAGCCAGAAAATGCTCATTTAGGGAATGCAACTCGAACAACGTTTATGGAAGTTCGGACCGTAGAAACCAGTCATCTCCAACTTATTGAAACTATACACCCCTCCTATTGATTAATCGTCTCCAAAGCTTTGTTGCTTTGGAGACGATTAATCAGAGAACGAATTTTAATTCGTAATTAATCAGAGACGAAGTTTCTCTTCATTCAACTCACGAGCAAACAACAATTTATACCGGTGAAAACCCAAATCCTTATACAAAGAACGATTTACAGCACTCTTACTCATCTCCACTTCAGAAGCTTACCATCTTGTAGAGCAAGTGGGAATTAGTAGAATCGCTTTCTTTACCCTATCCAATTTTGGTGTGCGTGTTGATCCACAAGGGCCACTTGGCTTTGTTTTGAGCTCTTTTTTGAGGTGCAGCTACCCATCTGAGAATGGTATTGTGGCTGGTGATCTCAATATGGCATCATATGTTGAAATAACGCCTTAAAGAGTCGTTACGTTTTAATCAAGGACCCATCACTTTTAACAAACGAATCGTAAGTATACCCGTGGTGCTCTCGAATCAATAGCGGCATGAGAAATATACACCAATATCATAGATATAGTTGATAAACACCTGCCAGAAGTCGGCTTTGTCTGTACTAGCGGATCTAAAAAATCGTTAATTTTTCCTAACTTCATCAGCTTATTCTACATCAAATAGTATTTAAGAAACAAGTTTACTTTATAAAAATAGCATCAGTTAGATGGTGTTAGATGCATTTTTGCAAGCGCCTGCTGCAATTCTCCATGACTTCACGCAACATTTGTTGCTTTCGATTTTCTGCCGCATTGTTGTTTTAAATTTTTGAAGTGTTCAAGATAGGTGTTCATACCCTTTATTCTTAAGGCAACTCCAATAGAAATAATTACAAACTGTAAAGTCCGGTGATCGAGGATCCTTAGCCTCTATTTCGGTGGATCACCCGGTTCGGGAACATGTTGTGAATGGACGTTCTTACTCGAGCGGTTTGCCGCATAAAGCTGAAGCTGCGGTATAAAAAACGTGCGCAACACTTAAGAATACCGCACAGAACCAACAGTTTCTGCTCATCCATCTTCATCTTCAAAAAAGGGCCTATGATTTCTGATGAGGAAATCGCGGACCAAACCGTGACCTTGACCGAATGAAGAGATTTTTGATGGAGTTGGTGAGAGTTGTCGCAACTCCAGTACCTATAATTTTGGTTGCTTACATAACCGGATAGGTGAAAAATGCTCCTCATCACTCATCCAAAGATTTTAAACGATATTCGTTTTCATTTCCAAAAGAATTTCACAAAGAACCCGTCGGGCAACAACATCTTTCTGGCCTGAACCACTTGAATTATATTATATTAAAATCCATCGGACTGTTCTGGGTGAAATATCAAGTATTTGGAAACTCGTCTCGGGATTTTAAATTCAAGCGAGAGATACGAGGGTATCAAAAATAATGGTTATAAAAAGAAATACTTAATTGAAATTCAGAATTTTTTTTGCAGGAATATTAGCTTTTAGGTGTTTTAAAGTAGCCGCTGTTCATTGTCTGCCTAATGTTGATTAAGAGATGAAAAATATAAAGAAAGACCAGAAGAAGAACAGAGAGAACATGAAACAGACGATTTAAGAGAGAAACGAAAGAAAGACAAAGATGAAAGCAGGTTAATGAAAATAGAGAATTATAGTTTGATATAGAAAATCAATGGAAATAAATCTAGAGCTAATGGAAAAAGCAGACTATGAATAAAGGCATAAGAAGAAATAGAATGATTATATTTGGGCTGAAGGTACACACAGAACACTGAAAGAAGCGGCACACATAGCGCCCAGGAAATATTTAGGTTAAATAAATTAAATCAGTAACTAAACTAACAAAGGTATCATTAAGATTGAGATGAAAACTTTCGACGAGAAAATGAAAGTGCTTAAAAATAAATATAATAATCTAAAAGTATATGAGCTAAAAGAGGTCAAAGATATAACGAATTAATTTAACAAATATTTGACCAAAGGTGAATGAAATATTCAGAAAATAATAAGAGAAAAAGCAAACGAGCAAAGTGGCAAAAAAAAGTGTACTGAAGATTGTATACCAAGAGGCACCAAACCAAGCCAAACCATCTGACATTGAAACCCAGTTGATCTAAAGTTTGTTGAGTCAAAAGAAAGTAAATAATAAAAAGAGAAACTGGTCTCGGTATTTTAAATTCGAACGAGAGATTCGAGGGTACCGAAAATATTAGTTATGAAAGAAAATACTAAATTGGACCATGACATGGTATTGATTGTAGAAAAATGTATAGCAGATATACGTAGCTTTTAGCTGTTAAAGTAGCCGCTGTTCGTTGTCTGCCTAATGGTAATTAAGAGATGAAAAATATAAAGAAAGACCAGAAGAAGAACAGAGAGAACATGAAACAGATGATTTAAGAGAGAAACGAAAGAAAGACAAAGATGAAAGCAGGTTAATGAAAATAGAGAATTATAGTTTGATATAGAAAATCAATGGAAATAAATCTAGAGCTAATGGAAAAAAGCAGACTATGAATAAAGGCATAAGAAGAAATAGAATGATTATATTTGGGCTGAAGGTACACACAGAACACTGAAAGAAGCGGCACACATAGCGCCCAGGAAATATTTAGGTTAAATAAATTAAATCAGTAACTAAACTAACAAAGGTATCATTAAGATTGAGATGGAAATTTTCGACGAGAAAATGAAAGTGCTTAAAAATAAATATAATAATCTAAAAGTATATGAGCTAAAAGAGGTCAAAGATATAACGAATTACTTTAACAAATATATGACCAAAGGTGAATGAAATATTCAGAAAATAATAAGAGAAAAAGCAAACGAGCAAAGTGGCAAAAAAAGTGTACTGAAGATTGTATACCAAGAGGCACCAAACCAAGCCAAACCATCTGACATTGAAACCCAGTTGAGCTAAAGTTTGTTGAGTCAAAAGAAAGTAAATAATAAAAAGAGAAACTGGTCTCGGTATTTTAAATTCGAACGAGAGATTCGAGGGTACCGAAAATATTAGTTATGAAAGAAAATACTAAATTGGACCATGACATGGTATTGATTGTAGAAAAATGTATAGCAGATAAACGTAGCTTTTAGCTGTTAAAGTAGCCGCTGTTCGTTATCTGCCTAATGGAGATCAAAAAGGCATCTGCCAAATTCGATGATAACTTTCAAAGTAAAAATTTCAAAATATGGATTGGCAACGTAAGATTACAGCAACTTCATAAGCATTTTTAGACACTTTTTTATAGAAAAACTCACAGTAGGGGTATTTCAAGTGAACCGGACAACGAAAAAGAAAGTGAGGTTTTGAAATTAGTTCTTATTCGACATATTTGAACTTCTAGGGGATATGAACGTGTACACATAATATTTTTTATTTGAGGTTTACTCGTTAAGATATGAGATTCTATAGAATTTACCTGATTGACGGAAGGATTTCGTTCAAATTTTATTTTTATATTTAAGTCAATTATAATAAAATAATAAATATAATGTTTTGTATAGAAAATTTACTGTTCTTTTTGATTTTCAAATCAGATTCCAAATTTGATTTTTTTTCTGGTGTTAAACCGGAAGTAAATAGTTCAAATATTTTATTTAATAACTTCGACCACTTAATTTCATTTTTTTTACTGCAAAATAATGCTTAACATTTATAAATTTTACCATAAAAATTGCAAAATGGGATCTAAATTAGTTTAGGAGATAAATCAATAGTACGTACATGTCGCTCTGAGTGTGATACCTGTCGCTTATTAAAGCCGGTTGGTGATGTAAAAACACATTAAAGCGTTGATTTAAAACGTTGGTTATATTTCAATAATATTGATTATGTATTATTGTCATTGTAAGGTTATTTAATACCTAAATTTAAAATAAAATGTATTATTTTAAATAAAAATATGTGTAGAAAGCAATATCAAATTAATACATTATTTTACATGATTTCTTCTCATATTGTGATGACGAAATATGAATAATCTCTTAGTTGCGAAAAGAATCACTTCAAAACGATTCAAAGTGATATAATAGAAAGGGATAGAAGCATGACGCCAAGCCACGCTTGTTTTCCGATATTTTTTTAGTTGTTGTTCTGACCTCTTAGTGAGTTACGTTCGTTAATAAGTTTTATCATTTTTATTGATTTATTATGGCTCCCTATGGTGATCGGTGCTTCAATCCATTTAATTTACCATCTCACCGAAAGTTTAAAGATATAAGAAAAAGTCCTAAAAGTTTAGATAAAAAATGAACTTGTTAAAATGTGTATGTGTGTGTATCCTGCAGTAAACGAATGTCGGTTGAAACACCTCCGATAGTTGAAACACCTCCGATAGTGGTAGAAAATCTCGTGCAGAGTAGTCAATCATCAGCTGAAACTCCACAAAGCTACCAAGATAAAACGGTACGTTCCCAAAGATATATATAAATATAGTTCGACCCAAACTGACCAAGACCAAGAAATTTTTAAGTAGGTGAAGGAGAAATCTAATGATCCGTCTACATCTACTGCTTTGAAGACAATGATACTGACTGTAACACCTAAATCTTGGAGTGAAAATAAACTTGCAGAAGAATTTAAAACTTCCAGACGACAAGCGAGAAAAGCAAAACAATTAGTAGATCAGTTCGGTATTTTATTATCTCCTAATCCACGAGGTGTCCGTCGATACAGAGAAGTTGGTGATATGCTTTTATCTCCGAGAAGACGTTAGTCGCATCATGTCTGGTAAAAAAGATTTTGTATCTGGGCAATTACATGAACAAAGAACACACATCCAAAAACACCTTCTAAACATTGAAGAATTTTATCATAAGTTTAAAGGTGAATATCCTAATGTTTAGGTAGGCCTGACAAAGCGTTTTACCCTAAGACCCAAACAATGTATTTTCGCCGGCGACTCTGGAACACATATGGTATGTGTCAAGCTGATGTTGAATGGAAGAAACATTGCCTATCTTACCGCTGGAACGACCATGAAACTTTCATCGTATAAAGATTGCCTTCGCAATATGATTCATACTAATTCAACATCGACATGTCATTTAACGACTTCAAAGACGTCGCCAACAAAATGTTGCAAATCGTGTCCTGATGAAGAATGGGTTGGCACAGACCGCTTCACGATATCTACTACTAAACTATTCGTCACACAAACTATCTATTTTGTAGATAGTTTGTGTGACGCTTGGATAAATTGAAACCCCATGCCCACAATGCAGAAGAACAAGCATTTTATATTAAAAGACTTAATTATTTTTTAATTAATTTTAAAAGACTTACATCACAGAAGGTGAAAATCATAGAAGTATAGCAGCAGCATACTATGAATCATTTCGCAGAAAATTATAGTTTTGTTGCCCAAGAGACAGCTCAAACTTTTCCCTGGGATAATGGGCACGCAACACTACTAACATCAGTATTTTATTATAAAAATTAAAGTAAAATAAAACACGGTAGTAATGGTTTCAGACGACTTGAAGCATGACACAGCTACATTCTATGCTTTCTAAAAAATACTGCACGAGCATCTTTTAAAAAAGGCGATAGTTGTATCAAAACTTATCTATATCACAAATGGTGCTTCACAACATTTTATAAATAGATTCAATTTTACAAATCTATTTTATCATAAACAAGATTTTAAGACAGCTGCAGAGTTTCATTTTCACGGAACTTCTCACGGTAAGGAACCGTGTGATGGTCTTGGAGGAAACCTTAAACGTTTATCGACACGTGCAAGCTTGCAGTTACCTCCAAGTAAAGCAATTATTACACCAATGCGATTGTATGAATGGGTGAATTCAAATTTAACAGCCATTTACTGCTGCTCCAAAGATGATATTGAACGCTAAATAATTTTTCTCCAACCACGATTTCAATCATCGGTAACTATTCCAGGGACAAAAATATACCACTGTTTTGTTCCATCCACTGAAGGCATGGTTATAAAACGAACCAGTGTTGATTGTAATAGTAAAATTGTAAAAATTATAAAATAAAATATTTTTCTTTTGATACAATATTGTTTCATTTAGTTATAAATCATTATTAGGAATATATAGGTATCAAGTGTAAAACTAGTTCAGAATATGTATGTCTTTATGTATAAATAGTTGACGTCAGAGTAATTTTACTATGTAGGTATGTACTTTAATACGTACGTACTCTAATTGATTTATCTCCTCAACCAATTTAGATCCATTTTGCAATTTAATTATAAAAGTTAATCTTTATGTTGCAGTAAAAAAAATTAAAATTAAAATGGTCAAAGTTATTAAAACAAATATTTGAAATATTTACATCCAGTTTAACACTAGAAAAAAAAATCAAATTTGGAATCTAATTTGAAAATCCTAAAGAACAGTAAATTTTCTATACAAAACAAGAATTGTTTTGAATCTACAAAAAAGAATTTTATTTTCTATTAAAATAAAATTCCAAAGAAATTCTTTCGTCGATCAGGTGAATTCTATAAAACCCATATCTTAAGATCTAAACCTCAAATTAAAAAAAAAATAAGTGTACACGTTCATATCCCCTAGAAGTACAAATACGTCCAGTATGAACAAATTTCAGAATCTCACGTTTTTATCGTTGTCCGCTTCAAGTAAATGCCCCAGTAGACATTTTCAGAGATTTTGAAGAGTTTTTTTTGTATATCATGTGAATAAACTATTGCTGGCTAGTATTATGCAGATCTGATTTTGAAAGTTCGTGAGGTAATAAAATAAAAAATACGGACAAAATTGAGACGAACACGTTTGTTTTGCTATGATACTGCCCCAACGAAAAAAGTTCTGGAACTAACAGAGATAACATAGACTGTCATATTTATTAATGATAGTTCGTTAGATAACGCGCTGCGAAGTTTCAGACGGGAGTATTTAGTTGCTTGTTTGTACCGATTGATTGAGGCAAACAAGTTTTAATATTTTCTAAAAAATGGATATAACAGAAGTTCGAGCTCTTATAAAGTATTTTGTTCTAGGGGGTTTAAACCCGACAGACATACAAATAGAGTTAGATTTCACTTTATAAGATTCTTTCCTATCGGTTTGGATAGTAAAAAGTGGCCTGTTGAATTTCAACATGGTCGCACATTCATTGAAAGTGATGAACGCCTAAGTCACTCAAAAATCACCACGCCCGAAAAACCCATTGCAAGAATCTATAGTGACGTATTTAATGATCGCCGACTGAAAATATCTAAACTTACTGATTTTGTAAATATCTTAATAGGCTATGTCCTTTACATTTTGCATGATGTTTTTGACATGAAAAAGCTTTCCGCGCGCTGGGTAGCGCGTTTGTTCGTACAATGGATGAAAATCGCATTCGAATGAGTATTTCTCAAGATTGATTAAAATTATCTGAAGATAATTCTGCTAAGTTTCTTAGGCGTTTTATAAAACCAGATTTAGGGTGAATTCACTATTAAACATCATGATTACGGTTTTCTGAGATTCTCGTGGTGCGGTGCTCTAGTAGGTTTTTCAGTTGATGTCGATTTTTTCGCAAATTTGAGCGTTTATTTTCATAACAAAATAAATTACCTCAATAATCAAAATATTGGCTATGGTTAGTTATTATATTTTCCGATCTTTCTGCCAAAGGATATATTCCGCGCCAAAAGAACTTTTGGTTTTTTGAAACACGGGCGTAGCCAAAGGGGGGGGGGGTTCAAAATAATATAATTAATTATAAATAATTAATAACTATTACCAAACCAAAATAAGCCAAATATTACCTAATATTATACCGAAAAAATACGAGGAGTGAAGAGAGTTAAATTATTACGTTATCATTTAAAGTTAAGAACTTTATAAATATGTCGTAATTTTTCCGATGAATATATAGATATTAAATTTCATGTAAGTATATTTTTGTTGTTTTATTTACTTCAAACAACCATTTTCAAACCAAATTTTCACTTCTTCGTAAGCATGTAAGTGCTCTGAATGTCCGTGCTGCATCGATCGAAATAATTAGTGATCCGAAGGGGCTAAGTCGGGTGAATACGGCGAGTGGGGTAGGACGTCCCATTTAACTTTTTCAAAATAATTTTTTACACATTTTGCAACATGAGGTGTTGAACATTGTCATGTTAAAATTTTATAGTTTGTGTTTTGGGTTGTTAAAATAGGTCCCTTTCATCACCTGTTACAACCTAATACAAAAAACCTTTCCTTCCCTGTCAGGCACGCAAAATTTCACAAATTGTTTCTCGCATTTCAATGCCCCTTTCTTTCAATTTATACGGAATCAATTTACTTTTCTTCTAGATCTTTCCCAATGCGTGTAGACATTCGGAAATGGTGGATTGGGCAACATTCAAAGCTTCTATTTCAACGTATGAGTTGAGTCTTCATCCAATAATGCTTGCAAATCTGTATCTTCAATTTTTGTCGGCTGTCACGAACGCTCCTTGTTTTTTATATCAAAATCACGACTTTTAAACTTTTAAACCATCGTTCACAAGTTTTTTGGGATAGAGCATATTCACCATAAGCTTTAACCAATAATCGATAACTTTCAGCGTTTTCTTCTTTTTCAGAGTTTTCTTTCTTTCTTTCAGCAGCCGTTTTCTTCAAATCAAAGAAGATTATTAAAATTCCCCGCAATACGTCTTTTTCTGGTACATAATTCAACATAATCAAAGGCATGAAAAAGCATGTTTTTTGCTTAATGGCAATTAATATCAAAATGGCTTTTGATGGCATATGTTTACACTCTAAAATGCCGCAGACGTCTCTTAGCAAAATCGACATTGTTAACCGCAACACCTATAAGAATATCTGTAAAAGAGAGGACCACCTAGAGGGATCATTAAACTTCACTAGGGTAAAGCGAGGCTAGTTGATCATAGGAGCAAGTTTGCAATTGAAATTTCTCGAAAACTAAGCAACCTACAACAAAAGTGTAAATGGCGAAAAGAAGGGGTTATGGGAAGGGAATACATAACTCGACTGTCAATTGCTGTCCGGTGCTCCGATAAAATAAGAAAACGCTTTGCTTTTTTTTTGGCGTAAAAATATATTACAGGTTATCATAATGTTTCTACCATACTCGTATAAAAACACTTAAGGACCACGTAAATGTTTAAAGACTACATAATTATTGTTCTTTCGATTATAAATGGTTATTTATTTTTAACTCATGATTTTTTTTATAACCTAATTTTTATTTTGTTGTCTCAACTGCTAGTTGAGGTGCTAGTGAGGCTAGTTGAGCAAGCATTGAATGCGCATTGCTCAACTAGCCCAACTATATTTTCATTGTAGAAAATCAAATTTTTCTTTAATAAATTAATATAAAATGGCTAATAAATAGCCATCAAATAATATGTGCATGTGATGATTCTACACAAAGTTTAGTAATTAAAATTACTTATATTGATGATTGTATTAATGATTATTATTACATTTTAGGATGCGTACTTATAAAAGAAAAACCTCAAAAGCTTTAGCTACTAGTCACCAATTGAGTGATGTAGCAAAAGCTGTAGAGGAGGAAAAAAAGTAGCGTAAATGCTGCAGCCAAACCACTTAATATTAACAGAATGATTTTAAAGAGATATGTTTGTATTAATTGTGTTAAAGACAAAGATGATTAAAATTTGGGATTATTTATCATCTAGTAATATTCTTGATCTCATAATTAGTTACTAGTTTAATTTAATATTTATTTGCGTTATAATTATTTTTAAATATATAATTTTAAATATAAAAAGTGTAATAATAATCCAAAGATTTCATTTTGTTTGATTTAAATTTTATTTTTCCAGAAATATAATAACAATATGAGTATGTAATAATCATAGTAAATAAATATTTGGTTGTTGATTATAATTATTTTGTATTCAGATCATTCTATGCAGTCATCAAGTCCATTTTAGTCATTGCTCAACTAGCCCCATACCCATGCTTAACTAGCCCCGCTTGTAGGGCACGTTGAGCAACTTAGAGCGCCCTCACATTTCCAACAATAACTTTTAAACTTGTACTCGGATTGTTTTTACAAGGCTAGACGTTTTGGAGAAGAGTAAATTATGAACTTAACAGAGTAAGAATCAATTAAATCCGATCCATATTCTTAAAGTTATGGGAAATCAAGCGAAAAGTTGCTCAACTAGCCCCGCTCTACCCTACTGGATCAATTGGAGGGTGCTATTTAAGTTATACATCCACACCTGTTGAAAAGGTGTTTTCTCAACTTAATAATGCACCTGCACACATTTCTCTGCACTTTCTGCACACAGTTCTTGCTGCAAAACTCCATAATCTAGGCTTCAAAGTCATTCCACATGTGCTTTACTTGCTTTATATCGCTCCCAGCGATTACTTTCTCTTCCCATGCCTGAAGAAAAAACTAGCTAGGCCAGAATTCATTAAAAAGATAAGGTTGAAGCTGAGACCACCGCTTATTTTGAACAGTTGGCATTGACAAATCGCATTATACTGAGGGCATTAAAATGTTAGAATTTAGAATAGTTAGAAATCTACCAATTCTCGAAGTGTGATGCTCATAAGTTTTGTAGGAAAAGGCAGTACCATCACAAGGAGATATATCTATTAACTTGTAGAGCAGTTGAAGGGTGATTTGGGCTAAATATCCACATATTCAACTGGTGTCAAACTACATGACTCCCTTCAAAGTGCTTCCACATGTAACCTATTCCCGAATTTGGTCGATAACTTCTTTTTCTCAAACCTGGGAAATGGAAAAATGGCTCGCTAAATGAATATTCACTTCAAATGAAAAGTTTAGGCAACCTCTTATTTTGCAGGACTGGACCAATCATATTATACTAAAGACATTGCAAAAATTGAACATCGTTGGTTGAGTTACAAAATGAAAAATTTGTCAAAATCGCCAATAAATGTTTTTATCAATCTAAGAACTGATCGAATAACCCTGGTAGTACCTATTGTAAATTTATGATTTCTCTTGCATCATGGTTTATTCATTCCAACATATAACGGAATATTAACATACCGGAAACTGATAAAATTTTAATGAATGCTGTCACAAAGTACCTCTCCAAAAGAGGTGTATCGCCATTATATGTCATAAACTGATTTCTAATTTTTTAAACAACCGGCCAATTTTTTAGATTTTTTCCCAATGATTATTATTTTTTATCCACAAATCTGAAGGGGCTATCATTCATTTTCTAGTAAGCCATTTGTTCATCGAGCTGTCCTCGTATAGGAAACAAACTGTATCCAATCAATTGTAATTACTGTCAAAGCTCAAAAACTTGAAAAATGAGCTCGACAAAAAACAGGCGAGAATAAAGGGCAACAGAATATCCTTATTTACTATTCTTTATTGCCGTATCAAAACCGAGAACCCTTTCTAAGACAAGTCGTTGCAGATAATGGAAAATGTGGAGACAGGAATAACACTGACGTGGAAATTGATTAGTCTTTGATAGATACGCTTATGTTAAATTTATCGTTATAGTTCTATACAATCCTAAAAATTTAATAATTTAAATTTTCTTTCAGCTTTATGGAATTTCTTTTGTTCAACGAATTAATTGATGCAAAGAAAACGCGTACTTAAAATAAAAAATCGAAAAGCACTTACTACGAAGCTTTTAAACGAATTAAAATTATATTGGTGATTTGAAACGTGGCCAGCCTAATAACGAAAAAATATAAATATGGTTTTAAAATTTAGATACAAATTGAAGTTGATAAAAATAATCCAGCAAGCCAAATATAATATATAACATAATATTAATATTTACATGGTATAGATTTGTTTAATTTAAAAATAATAATAGAATGTATCGAAAATGAAAAATTGAAAAATGAAAATTACAATAAAAAAACGATTCAGTCAAATTCGATTAAGAACAAGAAAAAAAGCAAAAAATATGCGATTTAGGAAGGAAAAATTAAATGAAACCGGAATGAAGCACAGAACCCAAACACAACAGAACGGAAAACAAAATGCAGAAGCGGAAGGTAAGAAGATCAATATACTGTAGACTAAATTAAGGACAAATGTTAGTAACAAAAAGAGTGGAAATATATTTTAAACAAATATGCACATGTCAAAAATAAATTAGAATTAGATCCCCGGGGAGTAAAAGTTACAGATCTTATTGATCCTGTTAGTGCAACAATTATTTCCCAAAAATTGTCCGTAATGTAAAATCTTTAATACATTGAACATTTATTCGAGACCTTGTTAGAATATCACTAATTAACATAACTACAGAAGAATGTTACTTTCTGAACGAATACGAACACCTAAGTATTTAATAGTTATATACACATACACGATACAAAATCTAATAAATTATATATATGGGGCATTCCATACCAAATCGGCCATTTTTGAACCCTACCCCTTTCTCGACTTCGCTGAAACTTCTGTGTCTTTTTCTAGCACTAACACCCCCCCCCCCCCCGCCAGAGACGTTTCTTTGAATTTTTTTGAATTTTTTTAGCAGAGAGCAATTTATCTATTCTCTCTGTTTGTTGATTAACTAGCACTGGTGTCCTTTTTTGGCAACAAAATTGTCAATGGCGAAAAGAAGGGGTTATGGGAAGGGAATACATAACTCGACTGTCAATTGCTGTCCGGTGCTCCGATAAAATAAGAAAACGCTTTGTTTTTTTTTGGTGTAAAAAATATATTACAGGTTATCATAATTTTTCTACCATACTCGTATAAAAACACTTAAGGACCACGTAAATATTTAAAGACTACTTAATTATTGTTCTTTCGATTATAAATGGTTATTTAATTTTAACTCATGATTTTTTTTATAACCTAATTTTTATTTTGTTTCCTCAACTGCTAGTTGAGGTGCTAGTGAGGCTAGTTGAGCAAGCATTGAATGCGCGTTGCTCAACTAACCCCACTATATTTTCATTGTAGAAAATCAAATTTTTCTTTAATAAATTAATATAAAATGGCTAATAAATAACCATCAAATAATGTGTGCATGTGATGATTCTACACAAAGTTTAGTAATTAAAATTACTTATATTGATGATTGTATTAATGATTATTATTACATTTTAGGATGCGTACTTATAAAAGAAAAACCTCAAAAGCTTTAGCTACTAGTCACCAATTGAGTGATGCAGCAAAAGCTGTAGAGGAGGAAAAAAAGTAGCGTAAATGCTGCAGCCAAACCACTTAATATTAACAGAATGATTTTAAAGAGATATGTTTGTATTAATTGTGTTAAAGACAAAGATGATTAAAATTTGGGATTATTTATCATCTAGTAATATTCTTGATCTCATAATTAGTTACTAGTTTAATTTAATATTTATTTGCGTTATAATTATTTTTAAATATATAATTTTAAATATAAAAAGTGTAATAATAATCCAAACACCAAAACACCTAAGTATTTAATAGTTATATACACATACACGATACAAAATCTAATAAATTATATATATGGGGCATTCCATACCAAATCGGCCATTTTTGAACCCTACCCCTTTCTCGACTTCGCTGAAACTTCTGTGTCTTTTTCTAGCACTAACACCCCCCCCCCCCCCCCCGCCAGAGACGTTTCTTTGAATTTTTTTGAATTTTTTTAGCAGAGAGCAATTTATCTATTCTCTCTGTTTGTTGATTAACTAGCACTGGTGTCCTTTTTTGGCAAGAGCTGCATAATAAAAAATAATCACTTAATTCCAATGTCATTTTCATATTGTCAGTTCCAGGACGTAAGGGAATTTTTTTTCAGATGATTTTCTAATCCAAAAGGATTATAGTATCCATCAAATAGCTTTGTCGATTCAATTTTGCTATAAATGTCCCAATAAAATTATTAAAATAAAATGTAGATTATAATAATCGAAATAATTAACGATTGAACAACTTGAAGTTTGAAACGATTAAGGCTCTCCTTAATAGAACGTGACAATGAAATGTTTCAATAAACACTAGAATATATGATAGATATTTAGGTTATATTTTGTATCTCGATATAAATTATCTAGTGAACTGTCTAGTGTTGTAACTAGTCGGATGATTTTGATATTCGGATGATACGGAAAAGGATTAATAAAATAGTCGGATTATCATCCGCATTAGTATTACGTATAATTATCCACCATATATGTTGCTCGGAATGCAAGGTCGGAAAGATTCATAATAATTCGTATTAGGGGGACGGTTAAAATAACTTCGCGAATGAAATCAATCGGAATATTTAGCACCGATAACTAGTCGTATTTCGTATGGTGAAGGTAGAGCTGACGCTGCAGCGCAAATTTTAACGTATCGTTCTCGCACGAGCATTGATCAGTGGCAGGGTTGTTTAAATTAGTAATAAATTATAAAAAGTTTTAATATGGCTCCAGCACAAAAATCAATCGTTTGGGCTTTTATTGTCAAGTCATCAGACAATAAATTTGTCATATGTCAGCTTTGTAGCACAAAATTAAAATATTTTATTAGTACTGGTAATTTGAAAACCCATATTAAAAAACATCCAATTCCATATACGCAGCAAATGACCAAAAATAATCCCGTTATTACCGATGAGACTGAAACTCCTGAACCTCCTGAACATTCCTGAACCAGTATCCGAAGTTGAAATGTCATATAAAAGTCAATCCATACCATCAGTAAACCTTCCTGGACCTTCTACAAGCAAGGAACTCCAACAGCAAATCGACGTACAGAAAAGTTCTCGAAAACGACTTATTTCCCCTGCAAGCTTAGTACAGATACCAAAGCGAAGACACCAGTTAAAATTGATTGGCGGAAGAGATTCTAATGAGATGACCGACTTCCAAAAACTCAATGTGACTTAGGTCTTGTAAAATTAATTGTAAACGATTTTCAGCCTCTTTTCATAGTTGAAAATGCTTTTTTGGAATATAGTAGAACATTAAATCTTTTATACAAAGTTCCTAGTCGACATATTTTAACAGATAAACTTTTAAAAGAACTATATTTGCAGGAGGTATTAAAATTAAAATCCATGTTACAGGAAGTGAACTTTATATCTATTACTACAGATATTTGGCAGTCTGACAGTAACATGCCATATATATCTGCAGCTGCTCATTTCGTTCACGAAAACAGTTTCCATTCAAGGGTACTAAGTGCAAAAAACTCACTTTAGAACATCACACGGCAAAAAATATAGCTTTAGATTTACGGAAAGTCTTTCTAGAATTTGAAATAGAAGAAGAAAAAATTATAGCCATAGCTCCGACTATGGCGCGAACATAAAAAATGCTGTTACGGAGCATTTACAAAAACCACATCATTCGTGTGTGGCACACACTTTAAACTTAATAGCGAAGGAAGCGCTTAATGAAAATGTTGGTCTGAAGGCACTGATCTCAAAATATAAGAATTTGGTTAGTTACCAAGCATAGTGGCCTAGCGACAGGCAAACTAAGGAAATCCCAGGAAGAGATAGGAAAGACTCCCCTCAAAATCAAGCAAGCGGTAGACACTAGATGGAATTCCGTTTTATTATTGTTAGAAAGACTTCTGGATGTAAAAAATGCTTTATCTGTAGCTATAATTTACCAGGATTTAGCTCCAGGATCAGCTCCAGGATTTATTGGCGCCTCAGAGTGGAAAATTATTTCTGATTGAGTGCAGATTCTAAAACCTTTAGAATTAATGACCACCGAACTCTCAGGTGAAAAATACATAACCATGTCATCTATAATACCTCTAGTTAGAGGGTTGAAGTTCGCCTTCAAAAATATGAAACCGATAACTGAAATGGGTGTATGGCTGAAATCTAAATTAATCGATATTATTTCAATGCGTTTGGGGATTCTGGAATCCAACAAAATTGTTGCTAAAAGCACTTTCCTTGATCTCCGTTATAAGAAAACAGAATTTGGTATTGAAGAAAAAGTCAGGATTTGTCGGACCTGGATAATGGACGAACTTGCTACTATGGTACAGATAGAATCCACTCCTAGGGAAGATATCAAATCTGATACCCAAAGGCCTAATGAATCAGATTCCACTGAAGAAAGCATATCCTTAGGGGCGCATTTCGACAACAAATTAAAGGGAATGAAAACGACAATAACGCTAACTACGACATTCACCCATTCTCTTAGGCAATATATTGAACTTCCTCCTTCTAACCGTAAAAGCAACCTTTGAACTTTTGGGCAAAACATCAGTTCACAATGCCCGAATTGTATCAAATATATCAAAAATATGCCTGCGTACCTGTAACTTCTGTACGCAGCGGGAGACTATTTTCAAAAGCGGGACAATTGGCAAACCTCAGACGAAATATGTTGTCATCAAAGCATGATATGATTTTATTTTTAAATAGTTGTTTATAAATGCTTCTGTTACTTTTCATTTATTTTTAGAAAACGAAATGTTTTTTATTATTTTAGCCATTTAGATATTTTTTGTGACTTGTGCCTTTAACCAAAGATTTTTTTGTTTTATATATTTATATTTTTCGGATATATTTCCTATTTATTTGTGATCCATTTATCTTATATAATCAGAGTTCAGTTTATATTTTTTTTGTATTATATTTATTTTCTTATTTGTATATTTTTTATATTTTTGAAAGAATTTAAGTTTATCTTGTATCTTGTTTTAATTTATTATTTTATAACGAAATCAATGAATAAAAAATGATTTTTAATGTTTTGTTAAATTTTATTTTCTAAAACTTTGATATAATTGTTCCATTCCTTGCAGAAAAGAACCAAGTGAATGGTCAAAAATAATCAATAAAATCCCCACCACTGGTTCCCCAAACGTTCTATTAGGTTAGTTTATTTTATTACGGCTGCATCATATATGTCCGTATCACTAACCGTAGATATACGATACATATTAATTAATTCATAATAGTTCCTATTCTTTTGATCCGTATTACTAAACGGAAAGCAGCAGATATCGACGGACTAATTCTATTACGTATTAGTGCGATTTTTGATGTTGAAAAGTCGGATTTGTAGGTTAAGTTAGGTTAGGTTAGGTTAGGTTAGGTTAGGTTAGGTTAGGTTAGGTTAGGTTAGGTTAGGTTAGGTTAGTATTAATATTAATTATATATTCGTATTAATTTAATATTCGGATTAAACTGTTATATTAATACGGATCCTCGCATCACTAGGTCAGTCTGTGATTGTCATACCCCTAGCTTATCGGTCTAATTACTGTGGCAAATTCAAATACTATTTATTTCAGCTCCAAATATCTTATAACATATTTGAATAGGAATTAAAAATGGTAAAATCATTGAATGAAATTAATTTTACTATATAAACAAAGTTTTTAATATAGAGAAAGTAAAAAAGTTTGAAATACTAAAAAAAAAATTTTTTTCAATTAAATAAAAAAAATAAAAAGAAAAATCGGCCCACTCCCCGTTGCACGGGAATATTTACAGAAAAAAATTAAGTTTTTTTGAGAGACAAAGAAAAATAAAAATGTCGGAATTCGAAAAAATTACGTTTTTTTTTCAAAAAACTGAAAAATGTTATAGCACTTGATTTCTGAATTTGTGTTTGTTGAAAAAAAACGTCTCAATAGGTCAATTTTTGGAACAGTTATGGCTATTTGAAAAAAGAAGAGCCATTTTTTTCAAAAAACCATAACTTTGTTTGGGTTGGGTAAAAAAAATTGAAAAATTCTGAGAAACGTCTTTTGAAAAACAACACAAGGAAAGGTTACAAAAGTTTTCGCGAAATCGTAAAGGATCGGGTTCAAAACTGGTCGATTTGGCATGGAATGCCCCAGATATAAAAATATGCAAAATAAAAAATTACAAACAGTTTTTCGCAATAACGTTTCAGTTAAGTAAGTTAATAGTAATTAACAACGCGTGTTTAAAAGAAGCGTATTCGCCAATTTAAGAATCAAGTATTAATAATGTCAAATAAAACAATTATTTGTTCAAATTCACTCTATTTTAATTGGGTCTAAATTAGATTTAACAATAGATATTTATTGACATCCAAACAGGTAAATTTTTTTACATATAGGGTTATAGGAATGCATCATATTAGCATATGCATTATATGTAACATAATAAAATGGAATATGAGTGATAATAAACTAACAATAAATATATATTATTATTCATGTATGGGCCCTGGTGGACCACGCTTGAGGATTCATAATTACTAATAAAGCCCCAAAGTTATACTCGTTAATAAAATTACACAAAGATAATTATCCAATCAGACCGGATATTAATTTACCCAAAAAATCTAAACTAATTTCTTTCGATGTGCAAAATTTATTCCCTAGTATACCACCATACGAAGTAATGAGATTAGTGGACAAATTACTAATTAAAAATAACGTTAATTCAATCATAAAACAAGAAATTTTAGACCTACTATCAGTTACCTTGGATCAGAATTATTTTGAGTTTGATAACAGATTATATTTTTCGAAAGAAGGTTTGATAATGGGGAACCCTTTAAGTCCTTTACTGGCGGAAATTTTTATGGATAATTTAGAAGATTAGATATGTCAACATCAGCTATTCAAATCATCACTTTACTGGTATAAATATGTTGATGACATTATAATTTGTTTTACGGCTACTGACTTATATAAACTCTTTACATAAGAAAATTCATTTTACAGTTGAAGAAAAACAAAACAACAGTATTAACTTTTTAGATTTAACAGTTACAAGAAAAGAGAATAAACATGATTTTGCAATTTATCATAAGCCATCTCACACAGATTTATATATACATAACAAGTCTTGTCATCCTTATTCTCAAAAAATGGCAGCATTTAATTCCATACACAGATTAATAAATACCCCAATGTCAATAGATAACTATAACAAATAATTGAATGTCATCAAACAGATCGCAGTGAATAATGGTTATGACCCAAACATTATAATAAAATAATTAATAAAAAATGTTATAATAATACCATTAATTTAATATATCGTGTCAATAAAGTCAAGAACACCGCATACAAAACAATTACATATACAGAAATATAAATATTGCATTCAGAACAAACCATAGTCTTGGACTTAATAAAAAACAATAAAAGTCAAACAAATAAACTTCATAAATCAGGAGTTTATTTAATTGAGTGCGGTTATTGTCCAAAAGTCTATGTTGGACAAACAGGAAGATCCTTTTTCACCAGGCTTAATGAACATAAAAGAAGTTATATTAAAGAACAGAATAATTCTCATTATGCCAATCACTTAATGTTAGAAAATCATACTTTCAACGATAATTCCAAAATGTTGCATAACGAAAATAAATATAAAGAACTAAATCTTTTAGAGAGCCTAGAAATTAATAAAAGAAAAAATTTGGGTATTTTATTTAATGATCAGGTAGACTTGAATGGTTCACCATTATTAAACTTTTATTACTCTAGACATTGAGACGCGGGACTCCCACTATCATCATTTATGGTTTTATTAGATTAGTTTAGGTATTAACTGCTTTTCTGACTGTTAGTTTAATTTAGTGTGTATTTGAAAAAGATACTGTGTGTCGAAACAATTGTAATACGTACAAGTTTTAAATATAGTGGAAATTTTGATATTAATCTTGGTTTTTAATTTACTTTAATTGTATTTTAAAATTGTCAAGTTTTAATAACACAAAATATCACAAATTTTACATTTTCTGAGCGAAGAGTACTTAACCGATGTTAACACCACGAATGCACTGATTCGAATAGGCTATCGTGATTTTTTTTAAATAACAATCGTTTCTGACAAAATTAAAATTTCGAACAACAAATTATGGAGAAAACTACAGATTTCACAAGACATACTCAAATTGTCTACCAAGTGATTGTGCACAAATATCTACCCTTGGACTCATCTGCTCTCGAAGACTGACAATATAAAAATATATGTTATATCAGCTTGAAACTCATGAAGCATTATTAGAAAGAAAGCTAGGAAGAAAGAAAACTCTAAATACAATCATGTTTGCGATCGCACCACCATCTATCGAAAAAGGAGCTAACTTTTCACTCTGTTCTGGTATATTGTAAAAAATAGCAATAAAGAAGCTACATTTAGTGAGACGAAAAGGTTGTCTGTTCCACCATGAAAAGGCTAGATAACAAGTTTTTATAGAATTTTATTGTTGCAACCTACCGTACTAGTACCTACCTACCATATAAAACTGAGCTTGCGTACTGACTATATTCTCATACGCAGTAATATTTCAACATGTCTTGCAGTTAATTTTTGTGGACAAATATAATTAAATATATCACCATAAATCAACAAACATCAATAAAATATTGAGACATTATCAATTACGATTATTATATTCAAAATTAAACAAATGTGTTAAGAAATATCTGCGTCTGCTTCTTGAAATATTATTTCAAAAAGCCTACCCAGAAAACTGTCTCCTTTTGATTTTGAATACTATTAGTTAAACGATAAAAAACTGCAACAAATATTAGGTAAAATATATCGCCGCGAATCAATGAATAAAATGGAACTACGGGGATGAAAAATATTTCACCAAAATATTCGTATTGCAGCAATCTACTAGTAGTAGCTGCGAACAGGCGCCGTGAGCGTGGAGCTTCACTCGTGCTGGTTCGACCACATCGAATTCCCACAGTAAACCACTTATAAAGTTTGAGAAGTAAGAATCCTTATTAATATTACAATTCTTTTTTATTTTGCATCTTTTTCATTGAAAAAACCTTGTAGAATACCAGATGTCATCGCAAAACACACAAGGATTACATCCAGATTCAAGGGAATTTCGTAACTCTCAGAACTAGAGGCAAATGAGGTAGAAAAATATCATGGTAGTTTTCTAATTACATACATGTATACTTACAGTAATATTAATATTATATAATATAATTATATTATTTTTAAGAAATATAAATTATTTATTGTATTACTTAATGTAATTTACATTAATATTAATAGATTACACAGGCTAACGATGATTTTTTTTTAATAATTTGACCTAATTCCTATGTTATTTAGTGTGCTAATAATAAAAACTCGTATCAGCCACCAATTTTTCACATTTTGATATTCAAAATGTGAAAAGTTTATATTTTATCATTCAAATGTTATTAGATTGGCAATAAAATTAAAAGAAAATTAGGTCAGTTTGTAGTTAAAAAGCACCAAAGAAACATTACTGACTTTGTAAAAAAGTCTACTTTACATATTTTGGTGTAGAAATCGGTAATCAAGAAAAATGTTGGGCTCCTCACAAAGTATGTTATATTTGTGTCGAGGATCTTAGGAAATGGTATAAGAAAGAAGAGAAAACGTTTAGATTTCCAGTACTCATGGTATGGAGACAGCAAAAAAATTATTAAAATGTTTCTGGATATAACTCCAAAAATAAGAAAGTAATTGTCTATCCTAACCTTACTTCAGCTAATTCGCCATTAGGACATGGACCGGAACTTCTAGTGATGACGTTTTACAGTCCAGTCCCGAATTTAATGAAAGTTGACTGGGTGATAGTGAGTTTCAATATTCTCCAGAAAAATTAAAATCACAGTTGTGTACACAAGCTGAGTTAAATGCTTTAGTGAGAGATTTGGGTTTGACTAAGAAAAAATCAGAATTGCTTGGTTCTAGGCTGAAAGAAAAACATTTATTGGAATCTGGAATATCTATTTACCATTAGAGAATAAGAGATCAACAGTTTGCTCAGTTTCTCAAGCAGGAAAAGGATTTGGTTTACTGCCACGATATTGGTAGTCTAATGAACAAATTTGGCATTGAGTTTAACAAGCTTTGAGGCTTTTCATAGACTCATTAAAAACTAGTTTAAAAGGTGTTCTATTACACAACAGAAATGTTTAACCTATGTGCAGTGTTTAACTATCCAGTTCACTATTAGATTGGCTATGTGGTGATTTAAGTTGTCTTTATGAGCCTTGGTCAACAAAATGGATTTACAAAGTGTACATGTTTTATATGAGAGTGGAACAGAAGCGCAAGGGATCAACATTGGTCCAAAAAAAAATGGCAAGTAAGAAAAACTTTAACACCTGGCGAGAAGAACTTTTTTTAGTAGACCCAAAAAAGATTCCTCTACAAAAAAGATTCCTCTAAGTTAGACTTAATAAAACAATTTGTAAAAACGTTGCCTAAAGATGATGAATATTTTATATATTTGTATAAAAGATTTCCTCATTTATCAGAAGCCAAACTAAGTGAAGGTGTTTTCGTTGGGCCTGATATTCGTAAAATAATGTTCGATTCCACCTTTGAAGCAATAATGATTACAAAGGAAAAGGAAGCTTGTATATCATTTAAAGAAGTTGTGACTAAGTTTTTGGGCAATGTAAAAGACCCTAACTATGAACTTATCGTAGCTAATATGATAAATAAGTTCAAAAATCTGGGTTGTCTGATGAGCCTTAAAGTCCACTGCTTGCACAACCATCTTGACTTTTTTTTCTTTGGGCTTCTTCTGCAATGTGACTGAGGAGCAGGCGGAACGATTCCATCAGGATATAAAGGAGGAGATAAAGAAACGGTATCAGGGACGGTGGAATATCAATATGATGGGTGATTACTGTTGGTCACTTCATAGAGAACAACAAAATGCATCACATCGGAGAAAAAGCTATACAAGAACCTTATAGCAAAAAGGTAAAGGAAAAAAATAAGTACCTCAAATATTCGCATTGACGTAAAATATATAAGTACGGTTTAAGTTTATATTTTTAATATATCAAATTTTCCGTATTTTGAAGTATAATATATATCATATTGTAAGAAAACTGTGGGTGATACAAAAAAAAACTAATACCAGATACGGTTTCAGCACCCCAAAATATATAAGATTTAGATGTATTGGTTTAAAAAGTTATTACAAATATTTTTTTTGTTGGCCTGTGTTATTCTTTGAAATGACAATTATTTCAATGTCAAAGACATAGATTTTTACCAACTTAAATCGAGGAAAACGTAACTTCCCTCAATTCTCAGAATCAGAATTTCTCACGTCTTTTTCGTTGATAAAGATAGTTAAAAGATAAAAGACAAGGGCTCGCAACCTGATGGATCATTTTTACGAATTCCCATCGAATAGCGTCGACGGTAGGAATATAAACGACGGACTTAAGGTGAAGACGCAAAAACCGGGCTTAAATATTTATAAGCTGATTAACGATGAGCGAGAACAAGACGTAATATTAATGTACAACTTTGTGGCACGAAAAACGTATGTGTTCAGAAAACAAAACGTAAATCGGTCGGTATTATTTCAAATAGAAACAGAATTATTTTTTAATTTCAATATAAGTAAAAATTAATCGAAATAAGAAAATTATATCACTACTCTGATATGTAAAGGAAAGATTCATTTTGGTCTTTAATAATAATGAGGAAAATAAACAAAACTACACAAAAATAGGGAAGGACATGAAAAATCTATACACAACGAAAAAGCAACAATACAACGAAGCAAAACTAAAAGATATTGAGAAAAGGTTCCAGAATAGAGAAGTAAGATCATTTTACCAGGGTGTGAAAAAAATAGAAAAAGGTTACCATGGTAGAAATAACTATATTAAAACCGAAGAAGGAACATTGATAGCTGACCAAAATGAAATATTACACAGATGGAATGATTACTTTGATAAATTTTTGAATGATGAAGCGAACTGAAGAACAGTAGTCACGCAACGAGGATGGAATAGTGATAGATTAATCAATAGAAGAAGAGATAAGGGACATTATTAAATATTTTAAATATAATAAAAACCATGGCGAGGATGGCATTGCGGCTGAAATGATAAAGGTAGGAGGAGAACAATTACAGAAGATAATCAGCGAAACAATAAAATTGATATGGACAAAGGAGAAGATATCGGCTGAATGGTCAAAAGCCTCACTCTTCCCAATATACAAAAAATCAAATAGATCGTTATATAAAAATTATAGAAGTATAGCATTGGTAGACACATGCTACGAAGTAATGGATCAAATAATAATAAGAAGATTAAATATATATCTAGAAACAGTCATAGGTGAGTATCAGACAGTACCACAAATATTTACCCTAAAAAAGATCCAATTAACTTGCTATGAATATAAAATAGAGCTGCATACCCTCTTTATAGACTTTAAGAAAGTCTATGACAGAATAATTAGAGAACAAATGTATCAAGGAATAAACCAACTAGAAATATCGAAAAACTCAATAGTTTGACAAAGATGACCTTGGAGAAAACAAGAGATAGAATAGCATAGATTGGTAATGTATCTCAAGAGTTCGAGGTGAAAAGAGATCTTAGACAGCGATACCTTCTGTCAACGACACTCTTCAATCTGAAACCGCAGGTGATAGTGAGGAACAACAAGCTGAGAACTGATGGCACAATATACAACAACGAACACCAATGCTTGGCCTTCACAGATAATCTGACTATACTGGCCAGAACCAAAAAGGAGCTAAAGACAACCATAAGATCAATAGAAAAAGGAGGGAAGAAATTCGGCTTGGAGATAAATCAAAATATATAGTGATGAGACAAATCAACAGCTATCGGCATAAGAGGGAAGCATGGCCATCTCAGCCAGTGTTGGAAGAGAATATATTTTCGAAAGAGTTTAAAAATTCTGCTACTTAGAAGTTACAATTGAAGAGGGCGGGCACGAAGAGGCCAAAATGCAGACCAGGATAGCAAAGGGTAACCGAAAATATGAAAGCCTGAATGCACTGATGAAGTCTAACTATGTATTCCGGAGCACAAAATAAATAATCTATAAAACAGTAATACAATCTATAAAACCTACGACTATGAAACTTGGACGCTAAACCAAAAGGAGGAAAAGATTTATATATGGAGGAAAAAAGGTTACAAGCTATATATGGTGGAAAGAAGAGAACTGAGAAGGGATGGAGGAGAAGAACAAAAAATGAGGTGGAAGAACTATACAAATGTCCAAATAAAATAATATTTGTAAAAGTGCAGAGGATGACATGGCTTGGATACATTCAAATACTGGGCGGAGGAAGAATGACAAGCCGCGTGTTACGCAAAAGACCAATAGGCAAGAGAAAGGGAGGTAAAAAAAAAGATGGATGGGTCAAGTGCAGAAACATTTGAATACGATAAGGACGGGGGAATGGAAGGAAATAGCAAACGATAAAAATAAGTGGAGAGGGATAACCTGACTGTGCTACACAGGAAGTGGTGAAGATGAATTGAATGGTGGAGCCACATATACACAAAACCACAACAGAACAACATCGACATTGTTGGTGAACACAAAAGGAAAATCGAGTTTGAACATCGAGATATCAACGCCGTTCTGGATTTAACATCTGGTGAAATATATTGGGAACTCGAGTTATTGGACACATAATTTATGGAGGAACACTATATTCTGAAAGATACCTATGCTCTTTAAGAAACGATATCGAACATATTCTGGGCAATCTTCCTTTAACGGTAACCAACAATAAGTGGTTTCAACAAGATCAGGCTCCTCATAATTCCCGAAATAGTATGGAATATTTGAGAAATCGGTTTCAAAATAAATTAATTGCTTCGCATCGTACCATAGAGTAGCCTCCACAATCCCCATACCTTACACCGATGAACTTTTTCTTTCGGGGATACCTTAATGATAAAGTTTACTGGAAGAGTTTGAGATGAGCTGAAAGCTGAGGTTAATAAAATTAACTATTAATTGAATTTTTTAGAGAACTTTCTCTGATTTCAGAATTATTTACTCATTCATAACATTTTGTTGTTAGTTTTTATTGATGTAATAAATTTAATATTATTGTCAATAATGTAAAGCAAAGAAAATGTTTTGAAAACCAACGAGACTTTAAATACAAAAAAAAAATAAATAAGCTTATTTACATTGATGATGATTTTCTTAGTCGGAAACGCGTAATTAATATTAAGTGTGACATGTCATTGGATTCAGAATAGAAAGTAGAATTTCCTAAACATAAAATACAATTTTCGACTATCTGAAAAAAAGTCGATGATGGTCAAGAAAAGCCGGACCAAAAACCGGTCGAGAAATGTCGGACCAAAAATCGAATTACCACCTTATAGAGGAGAGAAAGTGGTACTGAAAACGTTAAATTTATTTTGACATATATCTTCAAATAGAATCAGAAACGAATAAAATCCACTTTGTGTGTGTTTTTAAAATAGTTTATTACACTGGAACCAACTGAACAGGTACTCTACATTCGAGGTACGGAAAATTGACGATGTGGGGAATTGGATTCTTCATCAATCGGCAGCTGAAGGACAGTGTAGTAAAATTTGAAAGTACATCTGACCGACTAGCCCAACGTGTCATTCAGTTAAATAAAAAGTTTAGGCTTCAAATCGCCGAAGCTTAAGCACCAACTATAAGCCATAAGGATGAGGAAATTGAAGAATTTTATGATGATGTGGCCCAGCTTTCTTAAAGCTTCCAGCAAAATTCTGATTCTATTTAACGCCAGAATTGGAACAACAAGAACTGGTGAAATACAACTGGCCCATATGGAACTGGTGAGCGAGAAAATAGAGGACTGGCTGATTTTGCTGAAGGACAAGGACAAGTTTATATTACGAATTTGTTCCATAAGAAAAATATCAGCAGATGGACTTTTCCATATCCATTTATATGGAAAAGTCCATCTGAACTCAAAAGCGATATTGATTACATCATGGTCAAAGATAAAAAATATTTTGCAATTGTACTGTCCTTAACAATTTTAATGTTGAAAGTGACCACCGAATAGTACGAGCAAAAGTTATGATTAACTGTCGAAGAGAGCGTGAAAGAATGGTAAGGTCAAAGAAGGGCAAAGTGGATTCTGGGAAACTACTGAAGGGAGGCAGCGCTGTGTTAGAAGATCGGGAAGAGATGGAAATATCAATTCAATATGGAGAAATAAGCAACAATGTGCTTCAAACGGACAAAAATCTCCAGTGAGGCCATTGATTTAATGCAGAAACGACGGACAAAGAGAAATGCAGGGAATCCTTTTGGCAGGGTCGAGTACGCTGAGATTCCAAAACAATCACAAAACAACAAAGAGAACAAGCAGGATTCAGAAGTGGATTCACTACAATAGATCACATCTAAGTTGTACAGTAGGCTATAGAAAGGCACAACGAATACACCATGCCACTGTGATTGGCTTTTATATACAAAAAAGCATTTGGCTCCATCTCAAAGCATGCTGTAATGGATGCACTGCTTAGCCAGGGGATAATCAACACATATGTGAACCTACTAGGATCGATATATGATGGAGCTACAGCGACAATTTATCTTGATGATTTTGAAGTGGGAATTGATGTAGCGTTCTACATCAATTCCCATGTGTAAGGCAGGGTGACGCAATATCGCCTTTTTTTTTCTCAGCTTACCTTGAAGAAGTATTCCGTAAATTGGATTTACACACACGATGTGTAAATGCAACTTAAACCACCTTAGATTTGCATATGATATCGTTCTTGTTTCACAAGACCTAGAGGAGCTGCAAAGACGCATACAAGAATTGCAAAGGGCTGGCGAACCATTCAGGCTTAAAAATAAACCTGAGAAAGAGTCAGGTTATGTTCAATAAATTCGAGGATAGGAGAATTTCAGACTTTGGAAGGGATTTGAAGATTGTAGACTACTTTATACACCTTGGGCAGAGGATTTCAATGGAGAGGGATACCCGGGGAGGTGGAACGACGTGTGAAATGTAGCTGGCAGGCTCAACACAGTGTTTAAGAGCAGAGTCCCACTTTGCCTGAAAAGAAAAGTTTTCGATCATTGCGTCCTACACCTTATAACATACGGAAGTGAAACCTGGACACTCACATCGCAATCAATTCAAAAACTTCGGGTAGTACAGAGAGGAATGGAAAGATGTATGCTTGGCATTACAAGACGAGATAGAAAGCCCTGCGCATGGATCAGGGAACAAACGAAAGTGTGTGCCATCCTTGGAAGAGTGAAGCAATTGAAATGGAGATGGGCAGGAAATATAGCGAGGCGATGGGACGACAGATGAACCAGGACAATCCTGGAGTAGATACGGCTTGATCGCAACACACACACACACACACACACACACACACACACACACACACACAGTGAACTTTATTCGTTTCTGATTCTATTTGATATGTCAAAATAAAGTTGACGTTTTTAGTACCACGTTTTCTCCTCTATAAGATGGTGTAATTCGATTTTTTCGGTTTTTCTCGACCATTATCAATTTTTTTTTAAATAGTCGAAAAATTGTATTTTATGTTTAGGAAATTCTACTTTCTATTCTAAATCCAATGACATGTCACTCTTAATATCTATTACACGTTTCCGATTAAGAAATTCATCATCTATGTAAATAAGCCTATTTAAAAAAATATTTTTATTGTACTTAAAGCCTCGTTGGTTTTCAAAAAATTTTCTTTGCTTTACATTATTGACAATAATATTGACAATAATATAATTTGTTTTTAGAAATGGTGTTCTTAGTCTGTTGCAGGTCATGTATTCTGTCTTTTCAAAGGAAATTTTTCCTACCTGTTCTGCTGTTTCTTTTAGGATTTCAATCTGTTTTTGTGTCATTAATATAACTTGCTAAAATTGCTAGATCATCAGCAAACGCCAAACAATCTATTTTGATGCTGGTTCTCCCCAGTTTAATGGGTTGGTCAATATTCAGGGCCGATTTTTTAACACGCCACTCCTGTATTACTTTTTCTAGAACACAGTTAAACAAGAGTGGCGAGAGTCCATCCCCTTTTCTCACTTCAGTTTTAATTTCGAAAGGCTCTGATATGTCACCTATTAATTTAACTTTTGACCTTGCATTAAGTTAGTGTTGCTTTAATATTTGCCAGCTTTTTCAGATCTAGTCCTTGTTCTTTCAAGATTTGGAATAAATAAGATTCTCGGTTAATAGGATCATATGCTCTTTGAAATTCACAAATATACAGAGGAAATTTTTATTGTATAGTTTTTGATGTCTTACGATCAACTTTAGATTCAGAATCTGTTTCGGGTAGGATCTGCGCGGTCGATAACCTATTTGATATTCACCAATTTTAGGTTCGAACTGTCCCTGTGCTCTGTCTAGTAGACATTGAGATAGAATTTTATAACAAACTGAGAGAAGAGATATCCCTCTGTAGTTGTTTACATCCGGTCTATCTCCTTTCTTATGTAGTAGATGGATTAGAGCATATTTTCAATCTTCCGAAATCCATTTGGGTCGCCAAACTTCTGGTAGAATTTTGGTTATTCCCTTGATTGTACCTGGACCAGCGGATTTTAAAAGTTCAGCAGAGATTCGATCTTTACCGGAAGGTGGTAATGAATCTGGGTTGGTTTATTTAGAGTTTAGTGTTGGTAATCTATTTAAGGGCTCAGGACAGTTTAGTAATTGTTCAAAATACTGTCCATTCTCTTTTCAGAAGCAAAGACTTTGTGATTGATAGCCTTTTAATTTAGTTTTAAATGTGTAAATATTTTGGGTGTTTGTTTTGGAGATCTTTTTCTATTTTATTCTTTATTTCCTCCTTCTTTTATTTCTTTATTATTTTATTAAGTTGATTGTTCTGATATTTTCTTTTACTTTGTCTAATTAGCTTGGATGTTTCGTTTTTACTTCTAAAAAGATGTTATACTTTATTTCTGTTTTTTTGACTGTTCCACTTTTTGAATGCTTTTGAAGAAGCTACAGTTTAACAATGCGTTATGTTTTAGAAAAAAATATAAGTGGAAATTAGACAATTTTGTTTTATTTATACCATCCTCAAGTATGTCCTCAAGTATCTTCTCTCACCAAAAAAAGAATTAATCACGTGTTTCTTAACGCAACGTGAATTGTTTAAAAAATGAGTTATATTAATTTCAACTTTGAAATTAAACAATGCCATGTAGTTTTTCCAGTTTTTTATCTTAATATTTTATATCTCAAGAGATCAACAGGTCAAATAGAAAACTGAATTCCGTTCAATCCGAATTTATGAATCCAAATAACGATGATGCGTCGTTGTAAATTTTGATGAAAATATAAAAGTTCTGTTCTATTTTTCACTGAAATGGTTGCATTTTGGATACATATTTGGAATCGTTCGTTAAATCTACGAACGTTATTTCTCTTACATCCTGTATATTAAACGCTAAAAAATAAAACTATTTGTTTCAAGAAAGAACTTGATATTTTGTACTGATAGCAGAAATGGGCACAATTATAAACCAGGTAAGTAATCGAAACATTTAATAAATTGGAAATTCAACAAGACTTAGTTTAAAAAGTGGGAATATATCGGGTTACGAATGATAAACAAGCATCTTATTCTTTAAAGATAACGTCTGAAAAATTGGATTTGTAACAATAGTTGCATTTTCAATAGCATCCCCCCATAAAAATTCCTATAAGGACCAAAAGGTTTTCATTTTCATTCAACAGAGCTAAGAATTAACGATAAAAATTAATACGGTTAGCGTAAATGGAATCTTTAAATGAGCGAATTCAAGCGCGACTTGTATTTTGTACGGGTGGAACTTTAAACCGTCATGCAACATCATACATACATCCCCCTATCCGAAATGTTCCGTGAAGTTGCATGACGCAAAACCCAGCAGAATGCTGTAGGTTACGTTTACCAATCATTCTGACCCTCTCTAGATTTATAGATGTTCATATAGTACTTTCTTTATATGTAGATTGTTTTTTCGGTCCAGTAATCGCCAGGTCGTATTAATCCTTTTTTATTTAATCCTTACCTTATAAGTAGGATTAGTTAATTTTTATAAAATGCCTAATGAAAATCAATTAAAAATCTTTAAAACAAAAAGAGGAAATTTTAAAGGTCAGTTGACACGTTTTGAAGATTTTCTTAATAATTTTAAAGACGATTATAGGCAGTTAAAAACCCGGATCGATGATTTACAAAAGTTGTGGTATGATTTCGATGAGGTTCAAGTGCAAACAAAATTACTTGGGGGAGAAGAGGAAGATGGTGTGAATAGAGGAGAAGGGGCTGCGTTTGAGGATGTCTATTTTACAGTCATTACAAATACTAATAAAATGTTGGACAATAACCCCATAAACAATACAGCCTTTTCTGTTCTAAATGTTGGTATATCTACTGGAAGTTTGCTGGTTCCTAGTGTTAAGTTTTCAAAAATAGAATTACCTATATTTAGTGGTAATTATGATGAATTCATGACATTTCATGATTCATTTCAGACGTTGGTTCATAACAATTCCACATTACATGATATAGAACGTTTTCATTATCTTCAAAGTTCTTTAACAGGCAAAGCTGCTAATGTTATATCTTGCCATTGAGACAACCGCTACCAATTACCAGGTGGCTTGGAAGCTAATTAAAGATCGGTATGATAATAAACGGTTAATTATACACAATCATGTCAGCGCGTTGTTCGAGCTTAATGTTATTACAAAAGAATCTCATGTTAGTCTAAGGCATTTACTTGATGGTGTGAATAACCATATTAGAACGTTAGAAACAATAAAGGAGCATGTAGAGACATGAAATACTATACTAATTTATTTAATATCTTCAAAATTATACAATAATACTATGCGTGAATGGGAACAATTTGCAGAACTTTTAAATTCACCAAAAATTAAAGATTTCATTGAATTCTTAGGTAAAAGGTGAAATTTGTTAAAAATAATTAGCCGTAAGAAATCTGACAGTAAATTTCCCTCTTCACCTGTTAGCAATAATGTCATAAAAAATAAAAGGAAGAATTATTCTTTAAATTATTTCACATTTAACTCATGTTTTCTCTGCAAACAAGATCATAACATCTCAATATGTGATCAATTTCTGCAGTTATCTTCTAAAAGGAGATATGTTGAAGTTAAAAAACATAAAATTTGCACAAACTGTTTAGATTCGAATCATTCAAATCTATTTTGTACAGTGGAAACAAAATGTGAATTGTGTTATAAGAGACATCATGTACTATTACATTTTGGTAAGCACGCTGACAACAATGCACTTTCAGATGGTCAGGCAAATCAGTATCATAGTTCAAATAATAAATCTGTGTCTGTACATACATTTAACATTGATAGTGAAGTTCTGTTATTTACAGCAGCTGTTTTAATAAGAGCTAGTTTTGGCAAAAACCATAAATATAGGATACTGCTTAATTCTGAGTCACAATAATTGAAATTATCTAAACAAAAAATAAATATTCCAGTTTATGCTTTGGGTCAATCTTGTACTAATATTTCTTACAAGGTACAGACTAAAATTAAGTCTCTTCATAATAACTTTGCAACGGAATTAGGTTTCCTAGTTGTAGATAATTAATATTACTGATAATTTACCATTAGACTATGCGAACTGTTCAAATTTAGAAATTCCAAATAACATCAACTTAACAGATCTTACCTATAACGTACCATCTAGAATTGATGCACTGGTGGGTGCTTCTATTTTCTGGGAATTACTATGTATTGGCCAATTTAAATTATCTAACAGTAATGTAATAGCTCAAAAAACTAAGTTGGGATGGGTTTTATAAGGTCAAGTAAGAGCCAGGTTCAAGAATAAAGATCCAACTAAGACATTTTGTTGTTATTACTGATATTGACAATGATATTCAGAATCAATTTGAGATATTTTGGCAAGTAGAACATTGTGAAACTCAACCAAAGTTATCATTGGAACAAAAGGCTTGTGAAGAAAGCTTTGTATCTACACATGTTCGAAAAAATGATGGTAGGTTTTCTGTGCAATTACCTTTACGAGATAATAGTAGTAAATTGGGCAATTCAATACAGATGACTACTAAAAGGTTCTATATGATGGAAAAGAAATTGCAGAATAAAATAGAACTGAAAGCTGAATATACGCATTTTATGGATGAATTTGAAGCCTTAGGTCATATGTCAGAAATTCATCCTGATTATCAAGCTACTTTGAATTTTCTACCACATCATGCTGTGATTAAAGAATCTTCCACAACAACTAAAGTAATTGTAGTCTTTGATGAATCAGCAAAGACTGAATCAGGATTTTCACTTAATGCCATTCTAATGACTGGGCCCATCATCTAACAGGAATCTTTTATAATAGAATATATTTTTAGAATACTTATATTTTATTTATAGAATACTGCAGATTGCGTAAAAAAATATCGTCAAGTCGAGGTGCATGCAAATCAAAGACATTTTCAGGCGATTGCATGGAAATCGGATCCACATAAGCCCATTAAAAATTTTCTTTTAAATATTGTTACGTACGGAACGTCATGTGCTCCTTTTCTTGCAGTACGGTGCTTGTACGAACTAGCCAAAGACAATATATCACAAAATCCCTATATAAGTAGATTAATCAAAACAGGTTTTTATGTCGATGACCTAATATTAGAAGATGACACTGTTGAAGGTATTTTACTAATTAAACAAGATCTTACCAAAATACTATCTCAAGGGAAATTTGAGTTGACGAAATGGAATACCAATGAACCCTCCGTTTTCAGCAATGACTAATCCGAAGATCGAACTTTAAAATTTTCCGAAAATGAGAAAGCTAAAACATTGGGGTTAATTTGGAATTGGAAAACATTTGGAAAACTAACAACTATATGACGAAAAGAACCATTTTAGCCATATATCTATGATATTTGACCCATTGGGTTTAATTGGACCTATAATTATTAAGGCAAAATTAATTCTTCTACAACTGTGGTTATTATCCTTAGATTGGAATGAAAGTATACTTTCAGAATTATATAGTAGTTGGGAAACTTTCCAAGAGCAAATTCAATCTTTAAAAAAGATTTCGATTCCTAGGGCTGTAATTTGTAATGAGCCAATAGGACCGAAATCGGCTTTTTTCTTGATGCATGTGAGATATCTTATAGTGCTTGTCTTTACCTGAGATCATTAAATAATAGGGGTGTTGTGGGTAAACAAATCTATTATGTGCTATTTCGAGAGTAGTACCAGTGAAGGTGTCATTACGACGTCTAGAATTGTGTGGTGCATTGCTTGCTGCAAGATTACGTCAGGTTGTCGTCAAGTCTTTGGAGATGCATATTGATCAATTTTTTTATCGGTGTGACTCAAGTATAGCACTGACATGGATAGATGAACCACATAAATGGAAAACTTTTGTTGGAAACCGTGTGGTTGAAATCCAAGAATTATCAGAGAAAAGTAATTGGAAAGGAAGAACACTACTAGTAGTGAACACTACTAGTAGTGTCAGGTTCAGTGGTAACCAAGGTTCTAGAACCTTGGTTACCACTGAACCTGACATCACTTTTTCTTAAATATTCGTCATTTTAAAAACTGCAGAGGATTATAACTTATGTTTTACGATTCAAAAATAATACTTTAAAGCGATTAAAGAGTACGACGCGATATGGTCCATTAACACCTCAAGAACTTGATCTTTTTTAAAATGCTTGATAAAATTAGCTCAAACTGAAACAGTTTCAAGGGAAAATAAGGCATTACAAATTATTAGGTCTATAACCATTGGAAGTGATCTTAAAAATTTGAAACCATTTTAGATGAAGCTCAATTATTAAAGGTGGACGGAAGATTAAAGCGTTCAAATTTTGATTATGATCAGAAGCATCCTATAATATCACCCAAGGGATATTCTTTATCTACACTAATAATTACTTATGAGCATGTAAGACTTCTGCATGCAGGGCCTCAACTCTTATTAGCAAATATTCGCACACGTTTTTGACCAATCGCTGGTAGAAACGAAGTGCGTAAGGTTCTTAAGGGTTGTGTGATCTGTTTTAAGGTTAAACCCGTAATAGTAAAAACATTATTAGGTAGATTATGCAGGTCCGTTTTATATTAAAATTAGATTAACAAGAAGTAAACTGCGAAGGCTTACGTGTGTGTTTGTATCTGTTTATCTACAAAGGCTTTACATTTGGAACAGGCAAATGATCTCTCAACTAATTCGTTTTTGAATGCTTTTAAGAGATTCATATCACATCGAGGTAAATGCTCAAATATTTATTCAGATAATGGTAACGCGTTTGCAGGCGCCAACAGTGAATTAAATCGTTTTCTTTCACAGACGCAGAAGCAAACCGTGTTCGGTGACTTTTTTGCCAATCAAAACATATGGTGGCATTTTATTCCGCCGCGTTCATCGCATTTTGGTGGAATTTGGGAAAGTGCAGTTATGGCAGTTAAGTTTCATTTGCGTCGGGTGATAGGTAATAGTTCTTTGATTTACGATGAATTTAATACTATTGTAGTGCAGTTGGAAGCATGCTTAAATTCCAGACCACTATCTCCTCTATCTACTAATCCTGATGATTTGACTACTTTAACTCCTGGCCATCAACATTTCTGGAAACGATGGTGCAAAGACTACGTTACCGAACTTCAAACACGATCCAGTAACGGTGTTTCACATAACTCAAACGTGGATTGTGGAAGTAGGGTTATGTTAGCAAAAGATAATCTTCCACCGTTGTTATGGCCGATTGGTAGAATACAGGAAGTATATCCGCGTGGCAGTAATATCGTACGCGTAGTTACTGTCAAGAGAGCTAAGGGCTTATTCAAACGTGCCGTACGCAAAATCAGTGTTTTGCCAATTGAATATTCCTAAGTACTACTCATAGTTCGTGTCCGCGTCAGTGACTATATAGTGAGTTGACATTAACGCGAATTAGCAATGCACTCGAAATAGTGACAGTAGTTAGTGAGTCTTGAAAGTCTGTATAGGCAAGGTGCGCGGTAAGAAACATTTAGTGTTACAGAGATTTTGACGGGAACAGTTCAGTCTTTATTATAATATACAGTCCACTTTTTCAGTAATAAACGACTAACTGCTTTAAAGTACTCATCGTATCTTTGCTTCACCAACCCCAGAACATGCCGATACGGTTCAGTCCCCATAGACAACATCCAACTTTACTTTTATTTCGTCGCATGTTTTTAAATCCAAAAATAAAAAACGAATTACGGATTGATATTGCTATTTTGCATTTTATCGAGAAATACAAAACACGAATGATACAACTGGCGGTCAAAAAAAAACCAACCTATGAATTTATCTGAAATTCAGTATGAGGCCGTTTAACTGTCTGCAGTACACGATGGCAATGTCAATTTCACTCGTCAACTGTTATCTGTTATCAAACACAGGTACTCATTGATCAAGCCTCGGATATGTCCCATTAGTACTAGTTGTGTGTACTACATTAAAAGTACTACATAAAAAAGGAAATATTCAAAACTTTTTTAATTTTCATATATTAGGTGTGATAAACAATAAAAGCTCTCTAAAGCTCTGGAGGGATTAGGAAATGCCGAAAGGTCTTAATCCCGATGAAAGAAAAATCCGAACCTACACCTCCGTGCGGTGGAGAGCGGGAAACACCTTAGGGTGGCAAACGTAGGTAGGGACCGAGTAACTGTCGGTATAAACAGTTCACTCTTGCTAAGAGAGGAAGAGCTGGCAAGAGCTGGGGCACCCACTTGCCCCTAGGGCGAGAAATCGTCCTTAAAGGCGGAGGAACCAGAAATTGGTCAACGGCAGGAGGCTGGAGTGGCAACGGGAAACCGCTACAGTAAAGATCTACGGATATCCCTAGTAAATCTACCATGGAATGGCTAATCTCAAGATGAAATGTTCCGGAGTAAGAAGTCCTCCGATCGGATCTCCGGGGAGGACGGTTTTGAGAGTTACCAATAAAGACATAAACAGGGAAACAACTAACTTATTCAGAACACAACTTAGAATAGGAACCTGGAATGTGCAAAGTATGTATCAAGCAGGGAAAACTCACAATAGCATACAGGAAATGGAAAGGCTACATATAGACATTCTGACATGCACTGAGGCAAGATGGCCAGGAACAGGGCAATGTCAAGTGGGAGACTATAATATATATTATGCGGGCGAAGATGGTACACACCATCGAAACGGTACAGCGATAATAACGCATAACCGAATAGCAAATACACTGCTAGGATATTTACCCATCTCAGACAGAGTGGCAATAATGAAGATCAGAGCCGTACCATACAATCTGAACATAATAGCCGCATACGCACCAACAACTCAAAGTACAGAGGAAGAAAATGAGCTTTTCTATGAACACCTCAAGAAGGCACTCCAGAATACAAAAAGCAAAGAAGTCACCATTGTAATGGGTGACTTCAACGCAAAAATAGGACAAGGAGCGGACAGCGATGTGATTGGTAAATTTGGTCTGGGTCACCGAAATGAAAGAGGAGAAAGACTGGCTCAGTTCTGTAAAGAAAATAGATTGTCGGTCATGAACACATACTTCCAACTACCCTCCCGGAGGCTGTATACATGGCAAGCTCCAGGTGAAAGGAATATTAGAAACCAAATTGACTTCATAATGGTCAACAAAAGATTCCAAAACTCGATAACATCCGCAAAAACGTACCCAGGAGCTGACATCGCCTCGGATCATAATCTACTACTAGCAAGGGTCAAACTGAGACTCAAGAGAGCGACCAATCAACCACAGAGACCCAGGCGCCCAGACATGAATCTATTGAAAGATACAACAATTATCGAAAGGGTGAAACAAGAAATAAACAACAACTTAGCTACACTTCAAGTATGTCTAGCCGAAACAATAAACAACAAATGGGAAAGCATAAAAAGTATAATAACAACAACAATAAACAACAATTTAGAGTCTCAGAACAACAGAACAAGGAACAAAAAATGGATGAATAGCGAAATCTTGGAGCTAATGGCAGAGAGACGGAAACTAAAAAACAGAGATGAACTGGAATACAAAAAACTGAATATAACGATCAAGGAAAGAATAAAAGAAGCAAAGTCAGAGTACCTGCATGAACAATGCACCGAGATAGAAAACTTAGGCGCAAAGCATGATACACTGAACATGCACAAGAAAATCAAAGAAGCAGCTGGCGTATTCAAAAGTAATGGGAGAACGCTACTTGCAGACAAGCAAGGCAACATAGTCTGGGATCCCACAACTCGTTTAAAAACATGGGAAACCTATATAGAAACACTTTTTAAGGACACAAGTCGAGGGGATATAGCAACGCACAACGACATAACTGGGCCTTATATCACTCGAGAAGAAGTGATCACAGCCATAAAGCGACTAAAGAATGGAAAGTCCCCTGGTCCGGATAACACCTATATAGAAGTTATAAAACTTATAGATGAAGAACATCTAGACACAATAATACAATTGTTTAACCAAATATATGATTCTGGATCAATCCCAGAGGAATGGTTAACCTCGACGTTTATACCTATTCCTAAGAGTACACGGGCAAAAAAATGTGACGAACATCGCTTAATCAGTATAATGAGCCATTTCCTAAAGATCTTTCTGAAAATAATACATGAAAGGGTATATAGGAAAATTGAGGAACACATGGGAAACACTCAATTCGGCTTCAGGAGCGGTTTTGGTACAAGAGAAGCCTTGTTCAGTATACAGGTACTCATACAAAGAGCAAGAGATGTGAACATGGACGTATACGCATGTTTTATTGACTTTTCGAAAGCATTCGATAAGGTCAAACACGATAAACTGTTAAGTATCCTAGAAAGAATCGGAATAGATGGACCTGAAAGGCGTATAATAGCCAACTTGTACTGGCGCCAAAATGCAACGATCAGAACAGGAAACCTAACTTCGTCTCAAATAAACATCCAAAAAGGAGTTAGACAGGGGTGCATTCTGTCACCCATGCTGTTTAACATATATTCAGAGGAACTGTTCAAGGAGGCACTCGAGGGAACAGACGAGGGACTAATTGTTAACGGAGTAAACATCAATAACATCCGCTACGCCGATGATTCTACACTACTAGCAAAGACTGCAGAAGAACTGCAAATACTAATCAATAGAATAGCAGAAAAGAGCAAAGAATACGGTCTAAGTCTCAATATAGAGAAAACAAAAGTTATGATTATCAGCAAACAGAACATAATCGCTGATTTCTACTTGCATGACAGGAAACTAGAGCAGGTACAAAACATTACATATCTGGGATACAACCTGAACGCAGATTGGGACCACGCTAGAGAAATAAAAATCAGAATTGAAAAAGCACGAAATGTATTTAACAGAATGAGAGGTGTATTATGCAATCTAAAACTAAACATCAGACTACGAATTAGGACTCTCCGATGCTATGTTTTCTCAATATTATACTATGGGGTGGAGGCATGGACCTTGACAGAGAACACTGTAAAACGACTTGAAGCATTTGAATTCTGGTGCTACCGCCGTATACTTCGAATCTCCTGGACACACCACGTTACCAATGAAAAGGTTCTGGAGCGGCTGAACAAGAGAAGAGAAGTAATTGTCACCGTAAAGAAACGAAAAGCATCTTATTTTGGACATGTCATGAGAGGAGGAAAATACTCTTTACTACAAGTTATACTACAAGGAAAAGTAGAGGGAATGAGAGGACCTGGTCGAAGAAGGATATCATGGCTGAAGAACTTGAGGCAATGGACAGGAATGACATCAACCGAACTATTTAGATCAGCGGCCAACAGGATTAGATGGGCCATGGTAATTGCCAACGTCTAATGAGGATATGGTACCCCCAAGAAGAAGAAACAGTAAAACAATATTTGCATCTTCTTTCTTGTTCTTGATATAGTGATGACACCTTCTTGTTGGCTCTTCGATGGATAATCCTAAAAATTGTTAATTTGATCATTGTGCCAACTGAAGTATTAGTAGACCAGTAATGTCGCTGTAGGGTCACTTTATTATAGGTTTATTATATGGGTTTTTTATATAACGTCCAGTGACTATTCTTATTTCATACTGATCAGTTTTGAGTACAGATAATTTATTTTTTGCTCGTAGTATCTTTAATCCTTTGTTGGTTTTTCCAGAAATCCATGGAAAAAGGCCGTTGGGGAACAGTTAAAAAAAATGTCCAACTCAATAGATGACCTGTCGAGTTTTGCTAGAATTGTACAGGGTTTTTCGGTTGCTATACGTAATCTTGGTAAAAATTGTTATCTATAGATTTTCATTGGTCCAAAATTATCGTAGGCGAATCGACCGTTTTATCATTCTCACTTTCTTCAGAAGATGAACATTCCATTGACAATGACTTTTTATTTAGTTTGGCCTTCCTTTTTACTTTGCTTGTAGATGGTCCCGAAATGCATCGCTTGAATCCACTGAGGATGACTGGACATATATTGAACCACTATCAAGGAACGGTTCATCTTCCATATCGGAAATATTGTCTGTCAACTCTATGAGTTCCTGCTCAGACAATGGGATATTTCTGAAATGAAAAATTACATTTAACTTATAATAATACCACTGGTACACTTTTAGACTGCAGCGGAATCCCTCTGGGACATATTTGTCCCGTCAACAAATTTTAGAAAAAATGTTCTGTACGGGCAATATTTACACACAAAAACACTTTCTATAGGTAATATACAATCATAAACACACTTACCTAGACATTTTTTTTATAAATTGGTCAAATAAACGCCAAATATATAAATATAATTTACATGGTCTACGTATAGTAAACAGATTCACTAATCCGCTATATTGAAAAAATACACAAGCATTTTCGAGTAGGTATATTAGTGGGGCATTGGCCTGGGGAAATCCAACGAGCCTGTTTCCCTCAGTTGAATTAAACATCTTTTGGGGCTTATATGCCCCATTGGGACTGAAAGAGTTAAATTTCTGGTTTACAGATATTTAACTTGAACAACTCCCGACCTTAAACAAAACATTTAGGGTACTATCGAAAATTTACCACGCGATATGTGTGAAAGAGTAATCTAAAATTGGGACTCGAGAATGAATTCCACCAGACGAAATCGAAGGGGACATTTGAAAGACATTACTTCATTACAACAAAACATAACGCCATTATTATTTCTTAAAAATAAAATAAAAATTATCGGATTATTACTTTTAAAGTTCTGACACTCTTACTGAGCAACTCTTTAAATTTATGGTATGAATTATAAATGCTGGTTCAAAGCAAGACACTAACGCGATGTGAAAATCTGGTAAATTTTCACGAATTCTTACTGAGTAATGTCAGCGACAAGACTATAAAAAACCACCCAAAAATGAAAACACAAAAACCGGACGTAAATATTTATAACTTAATTAAAGATGATCAAAACGAGACTTAATTCTAACGTACAACTTTGAAGCAAGGAAAAAGTATGCGGTCAAAATATAAAACCTGAAAATGGTCGGTATTAACTTTATGTTGAAGGAAAATTATTGTCTTATTCAAATTTTACTCAAAGGGATATAAAACGGAGGGGAACAAAAATGGTATAAGAAATCTGAAATGTTCCCTGCGTAATAACGAAAAGATAAATCCACAAATGTAAATGTTTTGGCGACACTTAGTGTTTCCTTAGGCGGAAAACTTAGATATCGATATAGCATACTCAACGCGGGTTGAAAAAAATTAGAATTACTAAGCTGCTTGAAAAAAATGTAGAGATTGCAGCCTCTTTAAATATTTTTATGACTTTGGAATATCAACCCTGACATATGGACTATTTGCAGATGTTCATAGAAAAAAAAGTAAGTAATAAGGTTTTGAACTTTAGTATTTAAGGGAGGTCGAAGAAAGTAACCTCAGGAAAGCAACATCAAAACTATACAAATGTTGTATCATTTGTATTGTAATTTCAGGTTTTTTTCTACATTTCTGCGGTCAATCCTTTTGTCGTCGGATTGCTCAAGACGACTAAGTGTCAAGTGGAAAGGGTCGACGGATAATTGTTGTTGGGCCAAGTATGACCTGACCACCTTCTGCATCCAATTTATGGTATTAAACTGTATGTGAAGTTGGTTTAAGTGCACCAGTGATAGTTTATGCACCAGGCCACTCGCGGATATCATAAAAGGATTAAGAGTAACTCTTTTCACATGCCAAATATCTCGAATTTCATCAGCTAGTTCTAGGCGGATTTCATAAAAGGATTAAGAGTAATTCTTTTCACATGCGAATTTCATCAGCTAGTTCTTGGTATTTTTGCACTTTTTGTTTATATGCCTTATTCAGACTTTCATCCACGGGGACAGAGAATCCATTATATGACATATCTTGTTTTTCTTATCTACAACCACCATGTCTGGCCTGTTGTGCACCACACTACGATCGGTGATTAGCGATGTATCCCATAAGATTTTTATTTTGTTTTCAATAACTGGTTGCGGTTGATATTTATAAGGAGGTAAATCTTGGTTTACTAGGCCGGCGCTGTGAGCTATCTTTAAGTGGATAGATTTTCCCATCATGTCATGTCTGCTTAAGAAAGCAGTTGGAGCTAGATGGGTGCAAGCCAAAATGAGATGTTGAACAGTTTCTTCTTCTTTGTTGCATAGCCGGCATTTTGTTGTGTTTAGAAGCTGTTTCAGGATATGCCTCTTGTAATAGTTGGTAGTGACCACTTGATCTTGGATCGCCATTATAACTCCCTCTGTTTCGGGGAACAGATATACAAACATAAGGTAGGTGTTAAGTAATGTCTGAATGATTGTGAAGCATTCATATATTTTTTTCTTTATTTGGGTTTTTCGCCACGATCTAAAACTCAAAAAATTTAAAAAAAAACCTTTTTTTTTGATATTTTCCGCCACGATCTAAAACTCAAAAAAATATTTTTTGAGTATTAAATCGTGGCGAAAACCCCAAATAAAGAAAAAAATATAAGATAGGTGTTGCTTGTTCTGGGATCTGCGTCTTCCTGATTTAGATCTTTTTAAAACCTTCCATGCATGGGGATTCTTTGATTTTTCAACTCATCTTTGAAGTTTTTATAGATAGGCTGTACCATAGCTAAATTTAGAAGTGAAGAGCCACAGCATACGTTATCGAGTTTTTGAAGAACCGGATATATTTAGATCGAAAATATTTTATTAACCCGTCTATTTCTTTTTGCTATGGTTCCTCGAAGCTGACAACTTTCAATAAGACTTTCAACAGCAGAGTTTGGATGCAACATCGGATGCTTGGTTAACGTAGTGCGGAATTTGAAATCCAGGGTTCTGATTTGTGTTGAAAACCAATTTAGAATTCCGAAGGTGTAGGTTATTATTGGAGCGGCCCAGGTATTGAGTGCTGTTACTTTGTTTTTTGGCTTTAAATAAGTTCTTAACATTTTGTTGGTTCTGTTAAAATACTCATCTCTGATCCCTTGTTTATCTATGTTGAGGTCATGTTAGAATCCTAGGTATTTATAGGTTTCATGTGGTTGTAGTGCTAAAATGGTTGTGACATTGTCCAATAATGTAATGTTCTGAGATAGGGGATTTTTTCCTTTTCCACATGTAATACCACACACTTTTCTATCCTCAGTTTTATTTTGATAGCCTGGCTAAATGACTTCACCAATTCTAGCAAGCTTCTAAGTTGATGTTGATTTTTTGCATATAGTTTCAAGTCATCGACATAGAAGAGATACGACAGCACAATTCGGTCGCCGATGCTGTAGTCGTTACCACTACTATTCAACATACAACTCAAAGAATTGAGAGCCATACAAATCCAGGGGTGGCTCAAACTGGTCCCTTGAAATATTCCTCTTCAAATCGCAATCCAGCAGTCCCGTAGTCTTTCAAACACAGACTGGTTCTCCAGCTTCCCATTAGATGATTGATTTTTCGGGCATCAATTTTGTGGATATATAATATTTCTTTAAGCCAATAATGGAGCACGAAGTCAAAGGCCATCTGATAATCTACCCATGTTAGAGATGATTTTCTGTTTTGATTTAACTTGCTTGGTGATAATTGTGTCAATAATCAGTAATTTCTTGCAGCCGCGTGCTCGTTGGTTAGAATTAATTATTGGCTTCTTCGAAGTTTTCTGATTTGGGCAACATATATATTACTCCTAAAGTAAAATTTGATTAAAAATTAATGTCACGTTTTTTTTTTCACACAATCAGGGGTTGAAATTGACAAAGCCGGGTTTTAAACCAAGATACAGTCAAGTAGACTGAAGGAATGATCTCACGATTATCGTTGTTCCCAAGATAGCTAGCTGCCCTTTGAGCTGCCGCAATGATATTTTCTGACGTTGAAAGTATTTGAAGTAGTCCGATGTGTTGGGAAATTTGCTCGTGGACTAATCATTTATAGTAATGACGAATGGTAAAATTTTTGTTTCTTTTAATTTATACATTCCTTTTAGTTCAAAAAGTAGGTCTTCGTATTTATGTTTTTTCTTCGCATAGGCTTTCTCAAAGTTTTAATTTGATGATGTTATAAAATCAAAGATAAAAGTTGTTTTATCTTGTTTGTTAAATAGCGTCATATCTAGTCGGTTGTGCATTATTTTACGATCGGTTATGAAGGTTGTGTCCCAGTATAGCCTAAAACCGGCGTTTTCCAAAATTGGTTGAGGGTTATAGTTATAATTCTGCACTTGATTATTGAGAAATCCAGTTCACAATGGATATCCCGCTGTGATATGTGGACAGTGATGTGTGAATGCTCTTTACTGTGGACTTACATTTTCATAAATCATCTATACCTTGCTCTTTTAGGATATGTTTCCGATAGTTTAGAGATGGTACAACCCGATCCTGTATAGCCAAAATACATCCGTTTCCGGGAACAAGTATCTGGCCTTGAGGTAATCCTTTAGTGTGTTCTATGTACGCTTCTCTTCATCATGTTAGCTTTATATCTGCCATGTAGTCTTATGCCTGCCCTTTTAGTTTCTAATTCTGTTAAGGATTTAAGTGGTGATTCTTCCCAATTGGCCAGTTCGAAAGATATGAAGTTACTATCTATACTTATTAATGAATCGGTAAATTCGTGTTATAGAAATAGCTTCTTGACATGTATATTAAGAGCTATTTCCACATTCACTAGACCCCTTCCACCCCTTGCTCTCAGTATATATAGTCTGCTGACTTCTGCTTTCGGGCGGTGGTATCGATATTTTGTTAGCATAGTTCGAATTTTAATATATTTTCCTCTTAAATCTATTTTTGTCGATTTAATTTATTCCGAATGAATAATTCAGAACTGTGAAAACGTTAAGAAATTAACCTTATTATCTTTTATAGTTCATCCAATAGTATCTTCTTAGTCGATTTTTGTTCAGTACCCATTGGCACACCCGGTGTGCTTTGTTTATGTTATCGAGATTATTATTCCCAGTAAATGTAAAAAATGATCGCGCATAATATCGATATTATCTTGTTTAGTCCAACGCTCACGTTTGTTATACCAGTGACATTTTGCTCCCAAGCCAATATATCAGATTTCATTAAAAGTTCTCTGATTGTGGAGCTTATCTTACTTAGTCTTCCTGGAAGGTAAGTTGACCCGAAGGCCCTGACTTGTATTTTCTGATTTTTTCCGGATGTCGCGACAATGTTGTTTATCCGGAGAATTTATATTGTTTATTTGTTATTTTAGGCAAGATTGTGATGACCGACGTGAGTGGTCACTCTGGGGCAACGGCCGGCAATGAAGCTGCCGTGGCTCTGATTAGCGGATTGTCCGAAAGGGACGCCGTTGCTAGGAATTTGTCCAGTAATCTGGACAGGAACGTCTGAAACTCTGGAATATCTGTCTCCCGGTGGATTTGCGTGTCCCTAACACACCAGGGAGCGTTTACTATTGTGCGTAGCGCACGTGAATGAAAAGACTGAAGTCTTTTAATCGATGAAGTTGGGAGGAACGGGTACCAGGCCGGATGTCCGTAAATAAGGACTGATCTGACCATGGACTTATACAGGGTTAGTTGGTTGTCAAGCGTGAGCTTACTTTTCCGATTGAATAAGGGGTACAGCATACGGAGCATTCTGTATACTTTCCCGGTGGCTTTCTTGAGGTGTGAACACCATGTAAGGGCCTTGTCAAACTCAAGTCCCAGATAGTGGGCCGTTTTGGCCCACTTGATCGGGACTCCATGAATAAGAATATTCTGGCGAATTATCGGCCGTCTTCGAGTGAAAAAGACAGCCTGGGTTTTGCTGCGATTGATTGCTAGTCGCCATTCGACTAGCCATCTCGAGGCTTTCAAAGTCTGCTTTTACAACCTGGATGTAATCACCTAGGGCGCGTGGGCCGACGTAAAGAAAGCCGTATCATCAGCATAAAATGCAGTCTGCACGTGCGGAATCTTTGGAAAGTCCGCCATGTAGACATTGAAGATTACGGGGCCAAGAGCGGAACCTTGCGGTACTCCCGCTTCGATTCGCTGGACTGATGAAAGTGCACCATCGACGAGCACTTGGAAAGTGCGTCCAGTTAGAAATAATGCCAACAGCTTGACTAGGTCGGTTGGTATGCCAAGCCTGAGCACCTTGACTATGAGTCCGAGATGCCAGACTCTGGTCGAATACTTGCAAGAGGTCTAGAAAGACGGCTCCCGTATGACGCCTTCTGTCGATACCCTGTCTGATCTCCGTCGAGAGGCCTGATGGACGGCTGCGTGCCCCCCTCCGGAAACGAAACTGCTCGTCCGGCAGAATGTTCTTGTCGGCAAGAACACCGTTCAGAGTATGTAAAATAGCTCTTTCGGCGATCTTGTCAAGTGCGCTAAGCAATCTGATCGGCCTGTAGCTACTTGGCTCCTGCGGGCTTTTTCGTTTTATAAGGATTACGATGGAAAGTGCGATGGAATGTTTCCATAGAGATGGAAAGTGCTGGAGTCTGAAAATTGCGTTGACTATGTTAGTCAACTGCGCAATTTACTTGATGGGTAGTCGTTTCAGCTGCATTGGAGAGATGCGGTCGCGACCAGGAACTTTTCTGACTTTCAAACCTCGGATAATATCGTGTATTATCTTCGGCGAGACAATTTGGCTGATCAAGTAGCCGGGGTTGGGAGTTCCTTGGTAAGAAAAGATTTCCTGCTTGAACGTGTCAACTTTGTTCCTCTTCTCAACTGAGGGTCGTGGAGAGGTCATCTGCTTTTGGTAGGTTACGGCAAAGAGCTCCGCCTTCTCCGCTCCGGTGACGACGTGAGAATCACCCGTCCTCAGGGGAGGAACCGCCGCTCTCACCTTACCCACTATGAATTTGGCTGTTTTCCATAACGATCGATAAGCCGTGTCGATTGACGCCAGGAAATCATCCCACCTGTCATCTCTAAACTCCTGAAGAGCCCGTTGGGACTCTCTCTTGGCTTCGTTTGCACGAAGCCGGAGTTCAAGGTCGCCAGTCAGGTGATAGCGTCTGTAAAGCCGGTTTTTTATTCGAATCTTCTCTTTTACCTCGAACGGGATGTCCAGTGTAGTACGAGTTGATTCAGGAGAAGTTTTAGTAGCCGCTTGCGTGGCTTCTATTATGTCATGGGTTAATTTTTCGACCGCATCCTCAAGCTGCTGAACGTTACCAATACGCGGGTTTGGCCCGCAGTCCTGCAAATTGTGGAGCTTATGATTGCAATGATAATTTTATATATTGCTGGCAAACACGTAATTGGCCTATAATTCTTTGCTTTTTCCAAGTTTCCTGATTTGGGCAACATGTATGACACTCCTAAAGTAAAATTTGCTAAAAAATCAATTTTGTTATTACTAGCTGTACCCACCCGCTTCACTGGGCATTTAAAATTAACATTATTATTTATTGTCATTATTACAGTTTCTTTATTAAAAAAAAATTAACTTCCCCGTCTTAAATCAAGCTTACATATAGTGCCCTCAAATATAGTATTTAATCTTCCTAACATTTAATCTTTGTCGTCTATCTCATCTTCTTCGATGATAGTTTCGATTGGCCGCAAATCGTTCATGAGCCTCATGTACTTATTAGTTAAAACGATATCTTCGTCATTACACCGAATTATGTCATTTAGAAAGCATTGTTGTAAGGTCTGATAGATTTTGAAAATGCATTTGATTTTACATGTGTTCCATGGAGTAGCGATTTTAATAGCTCTGGAAGTTGTCGCAAAGGTTCTAGTTTTATTTTGCCAGTTGAACAGCATAAACCTTCACTTTCACCAATCCACTTTAATACTTTACAATAACTAAAAATTTTTGTCGTTGAACTTAATTTTGATTCTTGTTTATAATCAACTGTAGGATCATACTAAAAACCATAATTTATTTTTACTTTCCAACGAATTTTTAATTTCATACGTCGTAAATCTTCTTTCCTTTTTGTTCTTTTTGTAATCTATTTTCCGTTTCATCTTGACTTTTACATGCACGCTTAGCTTTCATATACTTTGATTTAGACGTTACCAAATTTAATTTGGACTTTCCTTTTTTTAGGCATTTATGACTACAACAAATAATTGGAAATAATTAAAAACTATCTTGAGATTGACAACCGAAAATTCAATATAAAAAGTTGAAATAAATATCTTACTAATTTAATGCTGGGAAACTAATTTTTCGTTTTAATCTAATTATTCAACGCTTCCTTCTTTTCTTCTTTTTCTTCTTTAATTAATAAATATAAACATATACATATAAATATATATGTTTTTAATATCTTTTTAAATCAGTCAATTGACATTTGGTAAAAATTTGTTTAGGTTAGAAAAAAACAAAGTTTTAATGCAACAGAAAAATATTAATTTAATAGTTTAATTAATAATTAATTTATCAAAATTAATAATAATAGTAGTTAATGTACATGATAATAATAATAATCAATAATAAGTTGATAAAAGCTGAAATTTTAAATTTAGTGTTTTTGATCATTAGCGCCCTCACAACCGCTTTAGGAGTTTGAACTCCGTTGCAGACATTCTTAATTAGTCTTAATATAGCCCAAGAAAGAAAAAAATTCATTTCAAATTTTCATTTTAATAATAAGTTTATAAAAGCTATAAAATCAGATAATTAGCAATTCTCATCATTAACGCCCCCACAACTGGTGTAGGGAGTCCAACACTCATATAAATATTAGCCTATTCATTAAGTACATGTATTTTCTACATGGATACCAAGTTTCAAGTCAATTGGATGCATGGTTGCGTAGTTATAACGGAACATCCTTAAAAACCACCGTAGATTTATATATTAGTATAGGTTATAAAATTATTATTATTCAAAAACAATCAGGTATATTATAATGTAACTAATATTCAAATTGCTTTAATTTACACTTGTACATATAAGGTGCGTACATAAAGTAATGAAACCGAAGATGTAACCTTCGATCGGCGAGTCTAAATCCGGTGCGTGTTCAGTACGAGTTTGAACTTCCTAGAATCACTAGGTGGTCCGTAGCAAATATTTTCCTGAACCGGGACAATATTTTCTTACTGCATTCTGAAAATGAGTGACTACAATTTCGGGCACCGATGCACCGATGCTCAGTTTTGACTTGCTCGAGCCTATCAAGTTTTGTTTCAGACTTGGGCGCAGTGCGACGGAAACTTGCAAAACTTCAACAGGCTTATGAAAGTGCTGTTTTGTCAAATGGCCAGGTTATAGACAATGAAAATGTCCACAGAATCCCAGATCTTGTGTCTTCCGATCGTCGATTGATGGAAGTGTATAACACTTATATAATAACATTTATTGACTGATTTTTCCGTTACTTTGTGATACTTCATGTTTTAAAAAAGAATAAAACAATATTTTACTTTGTTATCTATTACTTTTATTGACATATAAAGATATTTTATTGATATATTTATTGATAAGAATAAAAGTGATAGATAACAAAGTAAAAAATTGTTTTATTCCTTTTTAATAAAATTTATAATAATAACATGAAATGAATTTCATAATAAATAATAAATAAAGCGTAAATAAAGTAACGAAACCGAAGACGTAGCGTTCGATCTGACAATATTGTTGGCTTCCCATATGGAAGGGAGGCGAGTCAAAATCCGGTGCGGTCTTCAGCATGAGCTGGAACTTCCTGAAGTCACTAGGTGGTCCGTAGCAAATATTTTCGTAAACCAGATTTTCTTACTGCGTTTTGAAAATGAGTGACTACAATTTCGGGCACCGATGCACGGATGCTCAGTTTTGACTTGTTTAAGTCTATCAAGTTTTGTTTCAGACTTGGGCGCAGTGCGACGAAAACTTGCAAAACTTCAACAGGCTTATGAAAGTGCTGTTTTGTCAAAGACCCAGGTTATAGACAATGAAAATGTCCACAGAATCCGAGATCTTGTGTGTTCTAATCGTCGGTTGATGGAAGTGGATGGTGTAAAAACATTACTATTGCTCCATAGCCCGTTTTATACACCAGACTTAAGTGCATGTTCAGTGTAGTGTATGTATATAAAACACCTTGAAGTTCAATCAAAAATGAATATTCTACAAAACGATAGTGAAATAAGAATACTGAAAATATTCAAACCTCTTGATTTGTCTTTTAGATTTTAAATTACACAACTAAATTTTAATTTACACACAACCATTCTTAGTAAAAAATAAATAAAAAATTAAATCAATTAAAGGGTTTATTGACATCGGCTAATATCACCCTCTCATGTTATCCACGATTGGTGTATGTACAGGGTGGGACCAGTGTCAAGTTTTTGGTTTTTTAATATGTTTATTTCGTATATAAATGTTATGCAAATTAATTTTGAAAATTATGTTATTCAAATATGAGCTATTAGCAGTAATTTGTGTTGTAGCAACTTGGTATTTTTTCTATTACATTTTCAATAACTTTTGTCAACATATCTGGTGTTAATACAATGATTTTAGTAGGGATGTTGTCCTTGAGTATAGTTCAAAAATTTCCATAAAAATAATCTAGAGCGGTCAAATCAGGAAATCTAAGCGGCCACAATAAACCGTTCCATTTCGAGAAATTGAACGACAAGGAAAAAATGTTCGTCAAAATGTTTATTATTTCACATAAGGCTGTGGCACTTTCTTGCTGGAACCATATATTTTCTAGTCCTTACTCTTGCAATTGAAGCACCAAAAAGTGTTGAATCAAGTCTATGATTGTATTGACTCGATTAACTACGTTTTCACTATCATCATCCTATTTATTCATCCAAGTATCTCCGAATGTAGGTCTCTACCAGTTCTCTCCATTCTTGTCTGTCGTGTCCTGTTTTTTCCATTACAGTCTTCCATGCCTTTTTATGTCATCCACCCATCTCATTTGTGGTCGGCTTCTGTTTTTTTTATAAAATTATGATATTTGTAACTTTATCCTTTTTGCGACGTTTTGTAGTTGGCTATAATAGTTTACTTGCGTTGTTTCGGTGATATATTTTTATTTTTTTATCATAAAAATAAACAGTTGAACTTTCTTTTGTGCCCATTTATGTAATAGATAAAAATAGCTTCTTTTGTATTAAAACATATTTCCAGCTGATGAAATGTTATTGTTATGAAAACGATTATTCAGATTCAACTATATTAATCAAAATCAGGCCGACTTAATAACGACAGGGATGAAAAAAGCAAATGAAAAGAAAATAGTAATATAAAATATTTAATATCTAAAGAGTCGGAGACTTCTGGCCAACGTCTGAAACCGAAAACAAAAACTTTCGTTGGAACGGTAAATATCAATTCTCTCCTGCGTCCAGGAAAACTGCACGAATTGGGGCGAACATTAAATCAGCAAAAAATCCAAATTTTAGCTTTGCAAGAAACCAGATTGACAGATGATAACACCTTGGAATTCGGCAACTACAGACTTTTTAAAAGTAAAACGGAAAAAAGAACACTCAAAAATACACCACATCTCGATGTTGCTTTCGCTGTCTCAAGAAACATTCTTGATTCTATAACAAATGTCCAGCCAGTAAATAATCGACTTATGACACTATCCTTCAAGTGTGCTAACAAGAACTATACTTTAATCAATGCACACCTCCCAGTTAACGAATAATATAAATCTAATCCTAAAAAAGTAAATAAGTCCTGGGAAATTCTGGAAAAGATTATCTCTAAAATTCCCTCTAACCTTGTAAAAATCCAATAGGGTGATTTCAACGCCCAATTAGGGAAAGAAAAAAAAGTACAGGAAAACAGTCGGTAGTTTTCCCGCTCATAAATGGACTAACCTTAATGGTAGAAGATTGGTTGAACTATATTCGCAGTTTAATCTAAAAATAATGTCAACCCATTTTAAGAAGAAAATAACAAAACAAAAGACCTGGAGGTGCCGAAACACGTACATGGGTGAATTTCAAATTGACCATGTTGCCATTTCGTACCCCAATTATAAAGAGATTTTGAATGTTCAAATCAGGAAAGGAGCAAATATAGACACGGATCACTACTTGACTAGAATCAAACTTAGCTTAAAACCTCGAAAACTTATTCAAAAGAGGCTGCTAATACCAAAGTTTGACCCAACGAAAATAAAACCAGCCCTAACAGAAGAGCTTGATAAACAACCAGCACAGAACTGGCAAGAATTGAAACAAAAAAATTATTAAAACAGCCTTAAAGTTGGCCCCTTTACAAAATCGTAGAAAATATCCGTAGTGAGATGAAGTTTGCGAGCAAGCAGTATTAAGCCGAAGTAAAGCATTCAAAGATTGGAACAGCCAAAAAACAGCAATAAACTACAACTTCTTTTTGGAAGTAAGAAAAGAAACATCGAAGCTAATTAGACAAACTAAAGGAAAATATGAAAGCAATCAACTTAATGAAATAGAAAACGATTTCCAACAAAATAACGCCCAAAACTTTTACAAAACATTAAAAACTAAATTAACAGGCTAGCTACCGCAAAGTCTTTGCTTCCGAAAGGAAAACGGACAATTAGCTCTAAATAACCAAGACAATTGCAAAGAACAATTGCGAAATATTTGGAACAAATACTAAACTGTCCTCAGCCCTTAAACAAATTAGCAACACTAAACCCTAAACAAACAAACCCAGATTCATTACCACCGAATGAAGATGAAATAATCAGGCAAATTAAGCGGTTCAAAAATGACAAAGTTTCTGGTGAAGATGGAATCACTGCTGAACTTTTGAAATCCGCTGGCCCAGGTACAATCAAGGAAATAACCAAAATTCTACAAGAAGTTTGGCGAACCGAACGGATTTCGGAAGATTGGAAAGATGCTCTAATCCATCCACTACATAAGATAGGAGATAGAACGGATGTAAACAACTATAGAGAGATATCTCTTCTCCCAGTTTGTTACAAGATTCTATCTCAATGTCTACTAGACAGAGCACAGGGACAGTTAGAACCTAACATTGGTGAATATCAAGCAGGTTTTCGACCGGGCAGATCCTGAATCTGAAGTTGATTCTAAGACATCAAAAACTGTACAATAAAAATCTCGTACGATTTTATGTGGATTTCGAAAAAGCATATGATTCTATTGACCACGAATCTTTATTCCGAATCTTGAAAGAACAAGGACTAGATCTGAAAACGCTGGCAATTATTAAAGCAACGTTAACTAACACAAGGTCATAAGTTAAATTCATGTGTGAGATCTCAGAGCCCTTCAAAATTAAAACTGGAGTGAGACAAGGGGATGGACTCTCGCCACTCTTATTTAACTGTGTTCTAGAAAAAGTGATACAGGAGTGGCGTGAAAAAAATTCGGCCCTGAATATTGACCAGCCCATTAAACTGGGGAGAACCAACATCAAAATTGGTTGTCTGGCATTTGCTGATGATCTAGCAATTTTAGCTCAAGATGTATTAACAGCACAGAAACAGATTGAAATTCCAAAAGAAACAGCAGAAAATGTAGGACTCCAAATTTCCTTTGAAAAGACACAATACATGACCTGCAACAGAGTAAGAACACCATTTCTAAAAACAAAATATGGTAACATCAGACGAGTCTCTCAATTCAAATATTTGGGTGAAATAATCATGGAAAATGGGTTGGAAAAAGCGGCCAATAAGGGTAGATGTCAAAAAATGGAAACGGCATTGAGACTTACACAAAATATTTACAACAAGAAATGCCTATTTAAAAACACAAAACTGAGACATTACAATACAGTTATTAAGCCAGAATGTCTATATGCTGCAGAAACATTCATTTTGAATAGAGAGACATCGAGGACATTGAAAAGAAGGAAAGAAAAATCATAAGAAAAATCTTAGGCCCCAAGCAAATAAATAGCACAACATACCGACTTCGAGAAAACCAAGAAATCAAGCAATACACAGATATACATAGCGTTATGAGAAAAAGAAGAATTTAGTTTTAGGTTTAGCCCATTTTTGGCCAATGGTGCGTGTATGAGCCAACCTACCAAATATACATTTTTGGTTATGTGTGGTAATAATTTCAATATGACAAATTTTCCATCGAAAAAAATAATGTTTATCAATCATGTTTTTCATACTTGCATATATTTTTTTTCTGAGAAATATTTATTAAGAAATAAAGAGATTATTGATGAAAAAGAACTACTGAATGAAATATTACTTCATAGGGAAGTCGCCGGTATATTTGAAATAGATGTTAGATTGGCGATTATTATGATAAATTTGAGGAATAGCTTCTTTCAAAAAAAAAAAGAAGAAAATACAAAAATCAAAAGACCCTAAGTGGAAGAAAATGGAAATAACGCATATTCAGTTGCCTGTGTCAAATGAAGGTGAAACCTTACAAAATCCAATCCAAGACTCTTTGGAAAGAAAAACAACACTGGAATTGTATTTCTTATTTTTTGACAAATAAATTTTGTTCCTTGAATTTTCTTTCAAATCTCGAGATAATAATTGTTTAGATCTAAGTTCCAACAAAAATAACCTAAAACATTTTCTTGGTATTCTTATCCTTTCTGATTATCATATTTTACCACAAACTGATATTTACTGGAGCATTAGAGGCAAAAAATTGCCACTACGGCTTTTATTTATAAACAACTTAGTCAGCACTATAGCTAACTGCTGGAAGCTCTCCCGTAGAGAAACTAATTCCAACTTGATACTGCTAGAATTCAAATCTTATTTAGCAGTACGTTTTTTGAAAAGTGATAATGCCGCTGCAGACAAATCTTCGATCGAAAGACCTCCAAAAGAACCTGTTGGGAATGAAGTGAGGTTTGACAGACTTGGGACAATAATGTTTTATTATCACATGTTTGACACAGAATGTTTTGTCAAAGGGCAAGACAGCGATGCAAATTTTTTATTTACTATGACACTTTTTTAGTAATTTACAAAAAATTTACTATTTACCTTGTATATATGTTACACCTAATATTTTCACGGATGGTAGATGTTTCTAAATCATTCCGGGTGTCGATCCGTTGATTCTGTGAAGAGTCACGACGTTTCGCCAAAATCGCATTTGGCATTTTCAAGTGTTGTCCGCTTCGACAACTTCGACTTGACAGTTGGACAACGGTCAGTTGAACTCTTCAGTCGAAGCGGACAACACTTGAAAAATGTATATATATATATATATATATATATATATATATATATATATATATATATATATATATATATATATATATATATATATTTATATATATATTTATATATATATAAAAATGTATATATATATATATATATATATATATATATATATATATATATATATATATATATATATATATATATATATATATATAATTACTAAAAAAGTGTCATAGTAAATAAAAAATTTGCATCGCTGTCTTGCCCTTTGACAAAACATCCTGTGTCAAACATGTGATAATAAAACATTATTGTCCCAAGTCTGTCAAACCTCACTTCATTCCCAACAGGTTCTTTTGGAGGTCTTTCGATCGAAGATTTGTCTGCAGCGGCATTATCACTTTTCAAAAAACGTACTGCTAAATAAGATTTGAATTCTAGCAGTATCAAGTTGGAATTAGTTTCTCTACGGGAGAGCTTCCAGCAGTTAGCTATAGTGCTGACTAAGTTGTTTATAAATAAAAGCCGTAGTGGCAATTTTTTGCCTCTAATGCTCCAGTAAATATCAGTTTGTGGTAAAATATGATAATCAGAAAGGATAAGAATACCAAGAAAATGTTTTAGGTTATTTTTGTTGGAACTTAGATCTAAACAATTATTATCTCGAGATTTGAAAGAAAATTCAAGGAACAAAATTTATTTGTCAAAAAATAAGAAATACAATTCCAGTGTTGTTTTTCTTTCGAAAGAGTCTTGGATTGGATTTTGTAAGGTTTCACCTTCATTTGACACAGGCAACTGAATATGCGTTATTTCCATTTTCTTCCACTTAGGGTCTTTTGATTTTTGTATTTTCTTCTTTTTTTTTTTGAAAGAAGCTATTCCTCAAATTTATCATAATAATCGCCAATCTAACATCTATTTCAAATATACCGGCGACTTCCCTATGAAGTAATATTTCATTCAGTAGTTCTTTTTCATCAATAATCTCTTTATTTCTTAATAAATATTTCTCAGAAAAAAAATATATGCAAGTATGAAAAACATGATTGATAAACATTATTTTTTTCGATGGAAAATTTGTCATATTGAAATTATTACCACACATAACCAAAAATGTATATTTGGTAGGTTGGCTCATACACGCACCATTGGCCAAAAATGGGCTAAACCTAAAACTAAATTCTTCTTTTTCTCATAACGCTATGTATATCTGTGTATTGCTTGATTTCTTGGTTTTCTCGAAGTCGGTATGTTGTGCTATTTATTTGCTTGGGGCCTAGGATTTTTCTTATGATTTTTCTTTCCTTCTTTTCAATGTCCTCGATGTCTCTCTTTCTATTCAAAATGAATGTTTCTGCAGCATATAGACATTCTGGCTTAATAACTGTATTGTAATGTCTCAGTTTTGTGTTTTTAAATAGGCATTTCTTGTTGTAAATATTTTGTGTAAGTCTCAATGCCGTTTTCATTTTTTTACATCTACCCTTATTGGCCGCTTTTTCCAACCCATTTTCCATGATTATTTCACCCAAATATTTGAATTGAGAGACTCGTCTGATGTTACCATATTTTGTTTTTAGAAATGGTGTTCTTACTCTGTTGCAGGTCATGTATTGTGTCTTTTCAAAGCAAATCTTCTTTTGGAATTTCAATCTGTTTCTGTGCTGTTAATACATCTTGAGCCAGAATTGCTAGATCATCAGCAAATGTATATATATATATATATATATATATATATATATATATATATATATATATATATATATATATATATATATATCATCATCATCATCATCATCATCATCATCAGCCCGTATCGATCCACTGCAGGATGAAGGCCTCTTCAGTATGCTTCCAACCTTCACGGTCCTGGGCTTTCCTCTGCCACTCGGGTCCAATATACTTAACGATGCCATCAATCCATCGTGCTTTCGGTCTTCTTCGCGGACGTTTGCGATCAAGCGGTATCCACTCCAGGATTGCCTTGGTCCATCTGTCGTCCCATCGCCTCGCTATATGGCCTGCCCATCTCCATTTCAACTGTTTTACTCTTCCAATGATGTCACACACTTTTGTTTGTTCCCTGATCTTGTAATGCCAAGCATACATCTTTCCATTCCCCTCTGTGCCACCCGAAGTTTTTGAATTGATTGCGATGTGAGTGTCCAGGTTTCACTTCCGTATGTCATAACGGGTAGAACGCACTGATCGAATACTTTTCTTTTCAGGCAAAGTGGGAGTCTGCTCTTAAACACTATGTTGAGCCTACCAAATGCCTGCCAGCCACATTTAACACGCCGTTCCACCTCCCGGGCGGTATTCCCCTCCATGGAAATCCTCTGCCCAAGATATACAAAGCTGTCCACAATCTCTAAATCCCTTCCTAAAACTGAAATTCTTCTGTCCTGAGCGAAGTTATTGAACATAACCTGACTCTTTTTCAGGTTTATTTTCAAGCCAAATGGTTCGCCAGCCCTTTGCAGTTCTTGTATGCGTCTTTGCAGTTCCTCTGGGTCTTGTGAAATGAGAATAATATCATCTGCAAATCTAAGATGGTTTAAGTTTGCACCATTGATCTTTACCCCATCCTGTTCCCAATCCAGTTTACGGAATACTTCTTCAAGGCCAGCCGAGAAAAGAATAGGCGATATTGCGTCACCCTGCCGTACACCTCGTTCTATATTAATTCCCACTTCAAGATCATCAAGGTGAATTGTGGCTGTAGCTCCATCATATATCGATTCTAATAGGTTTACATAGGCTCTCTCTACACCTTGGCTAAGCAGTGCATCCATTATCGCATGCTTTGAGATGGAATCAAATGCTTTTTCGTAGTCGATAAAAGCCAAGCACAGTGGCATGGTGTATTCGTTGTGCCTTTCTATGACCTGCTGTACAACCTGGATGTGATCCATTGTACTGAATCCACTTCTGAATCCTGCTTGTTCTCTTGGTTGTGCGTCATTCAGTTTTTTTAATATTCTTTTAGAAATTATCTTAGTGAAAACTTTGTACATCACTGATAGGAGGCTTATTGGACGGTAGTTCTTTAAATCTTCCTGTGATCCTTTTTTATGTAAAAGGATCACTTCTGCATTTTTCCATAAGTCAGGTACTTTTTGTTCTTTGAGGCATTTTGAGTATAATTTTGCCAGTGTTTTATGTAACGTCTGACCACCAGCTTTTAGCATTTCGACAGTTACACTATCTTTTCCTGGAGCCTTGCCGTTCTTCATCAATTCTATAGCATTTGTTACTTCCTCCACTAGGATATCTGGTATTATATATTGTTCTTCCGTGGGTATTGCTGTCCCTGACTGGCTCTGATCTTCATATAACTGGGAATAAAACCTTCTGACAATCTCTAACATTTGGGTACGCGTCCTGCACACTGTGCCATCCTCACGCTTTAAAGCATATATTTGCGTTCTTTTGTTTCTCATCTTCTGTTTAGCTTTGTTAATTCCTTTGTTTTCTTCCAGGGTTTTTTGCACTAGCTGCATATTGAATCGGCGCGTGTCCTCTCTGATACGTTTTCTTATAGTTTTGCAGAGCTCAGTGTACTCGACCCTGCCAAAAGGACTACCTTCATTTCTCATTGCTCGCCGTTTCTTCATTAAATCAATGGTCTCACTGGAGATTTTTGTTTGTTTGAGACATTTTTCCTTTGGTGCTATTGAAGCAGCCGTTTGAAGTACATTGTTGGCGATTTCTTCATCTTGAACTGATATTTCCACCTCCTCTGGATCTTGCAATGCAGCAAACCGGTTTGACAAAGCAATCTCAAAATCGCTTCATCTGTCCAGCAGTTTTCCAGAATCCACCTTGCCCTTCTTTGATCTTACCATTTTTTCGCGCTCTTTTCGACAGTCAATCCGAACCCTTGCTCGTACAATTCGGTGGTCACTTCCAACATTAAAATTGTTAAGGACAGTACAATTGGTAAATATTGTTTTATCGTTGGTCATGATGTAGTCAATTTCGCTTGTGAGCCCAGATGGACTTTTCCATGTCCATTTTCTGCTGATATTTTTCTTATAGAATGAATTCATAATATATAGTTCTTGTCCTTTAGCAAAATCAACCAATCTGTCACCTCTATTGTCTCGCTCACCAGTTCCATATGGGCCAGTTGCACTTTCGTCCGTTCTTGTTGTTCCAATTCTGGCATTAAAATCACCCATCAGGATTTTGTACCTACATTTCTCCTTGTATAAAAGCTGGGCCACATCATCATAAAATTCCTCAATTTCCTCATCTTTATGGCTTATAGTTGGTGCATAAGCTTGGACGATTTGAAGCCTAAACTTTTTATTCAGCTGAATGACGCATTGGGCTAATCGGCCGGATGTACTTTCAAATTTTACCACACTGTCCTTCAGCTTTCGATAGATGAGGAATCCTATTCCGCCACATCGGCCATTTTCCGTACCTCGAGTGTAGAGTACGTGTCCAGTTGGTTCCAGTTTGATTAACTCTTCACCCTTCCTTCGTGTTTCACAGAGCCCAATAATATCCCAATGTATGTTGTCAAGTTCGATTAACAGTTCTTGCAATCGGGCCTCTGTTTTCATAGTCCGTATATTTAACGTTGCAATGTCAAAAGTCCAATGGCAGCCTGATCTAACCCGGTGATTCTTAGCACCCTCTGCCTTGGGGCAGGTCTTCCCGCTGCCGTAGGTAGTTGCCCCTTGGCCTCCGGGGAATGAGAGCCGTGTTTGAGGTTGTACTGTCATATTTCAACATACTGAAATACCATGGTGAAGGTATATATATATATATATATATATATATATATATATATATATATATATATATATATATATATATATATATATATATATATATTTATATATATATTTATATATATATATATATATATATATATATATATATATATATATATATATATATATATATATATATATATATATATATATATATATATATATATGATAGTTCTTCCAGTGAAAGATAATATTCCAGAAGAGTCACATGGTATCTATGAGATTCCTTGTTCTGGCTTCTCCAAACCATATATCGGCCAAACTAAAAGACGTATCCACAATTACATATACGAGCGTTTTCTTACTGTCCGAAAATCGGATCATCAATATTTGGAATAGTTTGGACCTAATTTTAACGAGTTAATATGAACAAGATTACAAAAAAAAGTCTTTTTTTATAATAGAATTTTTTTCAGTTTCAACTACTGAAAACGATTATTATGTACCTTTCGATTTATAAGAAAAATGTTAGACCCAAATTTAAAAAAAAATGTGTGTTATATATTTATGAGTCGATTAGGGAAGGAACAGAAGAAAACGTAAAGTCGCTTGAATAAATAGAAACTCGGCATCAGAAATGCAAAAACGCAGCGCCGGCGTTGCTGATGAAATCTCGGCACAGTTGGGAATTTGAAAGGCAAAAAAAGTCATAATCTTTTTTTCCTTCATTTCATGAAAAATCGCGTCACAGACAAAGAAATTTATTTTAAAGTATTAAATTTCTAGGATATTTATGGTTATACCGTACAAATGAAAGATATTTGAATCAAATATATTGAAAAACATTAAGTTATACGGAAACTTTCTTAACCTTCATAAACCCGAGTGGAGTGCAAGTGCACCACAGGTATCAATTTTTGAGAATAAATTCCAAAATAATGTTTTATCATTAATTTCCTCTTAGCTATGTATTAAATATATATTCTTAATATAGCATAAAAATATCTAATTATTTGCTATTTCTTTTTAACAAGTTATAGTTAATTTTATTGCTTGGGGTACAGTTGCACCCCACCCTGCTCGGTAGTTATCTACAGGTATATTATTTGCTTATTTTAAGTACCAACTGGGTTGCCCAGATAAATATAATGCCAGGTATTCCCTTATTCTTGGGCCAGCGGTTTCTGGGATTTTACAGCGGCAAGTTCTGTGCGTGCAAAGGGTAAAGTTACTGCAGTATGTGAGATTAGTTCCTATATATATATATATATATATATATATATATATATATATATATATATATATATATATATATATATATATATATATATATATATATGGTAGTATGTCACAGTCTAATCAGAGCACTCGTACTGAACGGACGTGTTTTCAAAAGCTCCCATTGGTTATCTACACCGGACTACACCAGCCTGCTTGGTGGCGTGATTGTGACGTAAATGCTTGATGTTGATCACTGTTATATTGATTATTTTTATAAAAACAATTAATATTACACGGTTTTTTATATTTTTTCCACATTTTGCGAACTATTTTTGAAGTTTCGCGGCAATCCTACAGCAGGATTAGTCTCGGGGCATAACAAGGCATATTTTTCGGACCTTTGGGTCGCTATTTAGGCACTTTCGGGTGTCTATTTAGAAATTCAAGGTGTTCGAGGGAGTGCCGGTGATATTGGCATTTTATCATGGCTTCATGGATATCGGCTCCGACCTCCAGGTCCGACGAGATAATTGCAAGGCTCCAAGAGGGGCTCGAACTGTCGCGTCGCGACAACCATGGTCTCAATGAGATAATTTTTGAGCTCAAGGAGCTAATCAAAGACCAAAGAAATAGCCGATTTAGCGGCTAAAATCGACAAAACGAACAGTCCGCTCGCACCAACGAGCCGGTTGAATGAAATATCGATTTGGACACGGATATGCTGATCGACAGTAACTTCCCGCCTCTCAAACCCCCAAAAGGAACTCTTCCCCCGGTTAAAACGGACATCGTTACCCCCAAGTTAAATCACGAGGTCAGCGAAGGCGAAATTGTTTCCATCGGTGGAGAATCGTCCGATTCCGACTTCGAGACGTGCGTGGCCAAGAAACGGCGTCGCACAAAATGATCCAGGCGTTCCTCCGAAGAGGAAAAGAGCCAAGAACAGACGCCAAGGAAAAAGACCGCCGGAGAGGCAGGTCCAAGTGGTGCCCCAACAGCAACGTCAGCAGCCAACGTGGCTACGGAAACAAAAGAGACGGTCGCAAAGGCCGAAAAGGTACCTCCGGTGGTACTTCGGTCTAAAAATGATTATATGAAGGTAATGACCTTCATAGCCAAAGGAAAAATAGGCACGGACAAGGCGATGAATCGCCCAGAAGGAGTGAAGATTTAGCAAAAGACAGCTGGCGACTATAGCAAGCTGACGGCCTTCCTAGAAAAGGAATGAATTGTATATCACACCTTCTGTACGAAGAGTGAAAAGCAATTACCGTATTACTCCGGAACATCATGGAAACGGTTTCGGAACAGGAAATCTGCGAGGAACTTGTCAAACTAGGATTCACCCCCTCGAATATTCAGAGGTGGAAGAATAAGAAGGGGCAACCGCTGGGTCTAGTATATGTGATCCTGCCCAAAGATCAAAGGGAGATTCATAACATCAAGTACTTAGTCCACCAGAAGATAAAGGTGAAAAATATCAAGTCCAATGGGGAGAGTTACAACTGCCAGGTCTTCGGGCACACGGCAAAGAAATGCCACGTGTCTCTGAAATGATGAAGTGTGCGGCCAATCACACTTCAAAAGAATGCAAAAAGCCGAAGAACTCTCCGGCTAAATGTGCTAAATGTGCAGGTTCACACCCTGCCAACTCCAAAGCTTGTCCCCAAAGACCCCCGAACAAGGGTGAGGGAAAGAAAAAACAATCGAATACTCCATCTAAACCTCCGCCAAAAATTCCACCCCCAACTTTCATTTGGGGGACACAAAACAATAATAAAGCACCGGCTTCCGCGCCGGTTGCTCCCCCAATGCCCACTCCTAGGATGGAGGCTCCAAGAATTCAGTTACCGAACTTCACGGTAATGATGGAGCAAATGATGCAGCAGATGGTTGCTATGGTCCCAGAGCAGCTAAATACTGCACTAGCCATGTTCCAAACCAGCAATAAATAATAAAAATTCGTTGCGGGTTGTAACATGGAATTTCAATTCTCTGAACGGAAAAAAATTGGAACTCGCGGCGTTTCTGGAAGATCTCAGCATAGACGTGGCTCTGATACAGGAGACCTTCCTTAAACCGAGCGAACGGTTCGGTGTGAGGAACTTCTTCTGTTACAGGGAGGACAGGCTCGACGGACCGGGGCGCGGTCTGATGATTCTTGTGAAGAGAGGAATCAGATACAAACTGCTGCCTCCGACGGGCCTTACTTCCTCAGAAGTCATATTTGTGCAGGTGGCTCTGGAAGGTAATCTGGTCAATCTATCTTCATGGTACCAGAGAGCTTGCCACGACTTCGATTCAGGTGAAGTTGGCAGGATCCTGAATAACAACGCTCCATTCATCATTGGAGGAGATTATAACGCCCATAACCGATCGTGTGGTTCGGATCTGACAAACAGGAGAGGGGCTGACCTGTTATCTTTGGCGGAAAGATATGGGCTGAACCTCCTTGTTCCAGACGAAACCATTTCGCTTCCGCAGCTTCTTAGATTTCTTTATCGTAAAGAATCTAACGAATCAATGCGAAGTTCAGGTTGTCCATGAGCTTACCTCGGATCACTACCCGGTAGTGCTAACAATCGGCACCAAGGTGAATACCTTCCCGCCGAGAAAGAAGACTAATATTTGTTTCAGCATTTTTCAGCAGCATTTGCAGGACAGCGGGCCAAACCCGCGTATTGGTAACGTTCAGCAGCTTGAAGATGCGGTCGAAAAATTAGCCCATAACATAACAGAAGCCACGCAAGTGGCTACTAAAACCTCCCCAGAATCAACTCGAACTACCTTAAACATTCTGTTCGAGGTAAAAGAGAAGATTCGTATAAAAAACCGGCTCTATAGATGCTATCACCTGACTGGCGATCCTGAACTCCGGCTTCGTGCAAACGAAGCCAAGAGAGAGTCCAGCGGGCTCTTCAGGAGTGTAGAGACGACAGGTGGGATGAAGTCCTAGCGTGAATCGAGACGGCTGATCGATCATTATGGAAAACAGCCAAATTCATGGTGGGTAAGGTGAGAGCCCCGGTTCCCCCCCCTGAGGACGGGTGATTCTCGCGCCGTCACCGGGGCGGAGAAGGCGGAGCTCTTTGCCGTAACCTACCAAAAGCAGATGACCTCTCCTCGACCCTCAGTTAAGAAGAGGAATAAAGTTGACAAGTTCAATCAAGAAATCCTTTCATATCAAGGAACCCCTAGCCCCGGCTACTAGATCAGCCAGATTGTCTCGCCGAAGATAATACATGATATTATTCGAGGTTTGACAGTCAGAAAAGTTCCTGGTCGCTATCGCATCTCACCAATGCAGCTGAAACGACTACCTAACAAGCAAATTGCGCAGTTCACTAACATAGTCAACGCAATTTTCAGACTTCAGCATTTTCCATCTCTATGAAAACATGCCATAACATGCCATAAATATGCCATCGAAATACTTAAAAAAGGAAAAAGCCCACATGAGCCAAGTAGCTACAGGCCGATCAGCTTTCTTAGCGCACTTGGCAAGATCGCCGAAAGAGCAATTCTACATGCTCTAAATGGCGTTCTTGCCGATAAGAACATTCTGCCGGGCGAACAGTTTGGTTTCCGGAGGGGGGACGCAGCCGTCTGTCGACGGAGGTCAGGCAGGGGTTCGGCAGAAGGCGTCATACGGGAGCTGTCTCGGCATACCAACCGACCTAGTCAACCTATTGGCATCATTTCTGACTAGACGCACTTTCCAAGAGTTCGTTGATGGTGCTCTTTCATCCGTCCAGCGAATCGAAGCGGGAGTACCGCAAGGTTTCCCTCTTGCCCCCGTAATCTTCAATGTGTACAGGGCGGACTTTCCAAAGATTCCGCACGTGCAGACTGCATTTTATGCTGATGATACGGCTTTCTATATGTCGGCTCACGCGCCCCGGGGTGATTACATCCAGGTTTCAAAGGCTGACGCTGAAAGCCTCGAGATGCAATCAATCACAGCAAAACCCCAAGCTGTCTTTTTCACCCGAAGACGGCCAATAATCCGTCAGAATATCGTCATTCACGGAGTCCCGATCAAGTGGGCCAAAACGACTCACTATCTGGGACCTGAGTTTGACAAGGCCCTTACGTGGTCTTCGCACCCCAAGAAAGCCACCGGGAAAGCATACGGAATGCTCCGTATGCTGTACCCCTTAATCAATCGAAGAAGTAAGCTCACGCTCGACAACCGACTAACCCTGTATAAGTCCATGTTCAGATCAGTCCTTATCCACGGACATCCGGCCTGGTACCCGTTCATCCCAACTTCATCGATTAAAATACTCCAGTCTTTTCAATCACTTGCGCTTCGCACAATAGTAAACGCTCCCTGGTTTGTAAGGAACGCACAAATCCACCGGGAGACAGACATTCCAGAGTTTCAGGCGTTCCTGTCCAGACTACTGGACAAATTCCTAGCGACGGAGTCCCTTTCGGACAATCCGCTAATAAGAGCCACGGCAGCTTCATTGCCGGCCGTTGCCACAGAGTGACCACTCACGTCGGTCATCACAATTTTGCCTAAAGAACGGCAAATAAACCCTCCGGATAAACGATATTGTCACGACATCCGGAAAAAATCAGAGAATACAAGTCAGGGCCTTCGGGTCAACTTACCATCCAGGAAGAATAAGTAAGGTAGTATGTCACTGTCATTAAAAACAATTAGTCGATGTAAGTATCATTGACATACACAAAAAATATATTTACTTCCTATCTTTGTAATGAATGTAGTCTGAATGTATTTAACGTTCAAAAATTCAAAAATTCAAAAATTTGTATTTAGTTTAGAACATTTATATATATATATATATATATATATATATATATATATATATATATATATATATATATATATATATATATATATATATATATATATTTTTTTTTTTTTAAATTTAGTTCGTTAGGCAAAGTTATTACAGAAAATAGTCACTGAGAAATTTTTCTCCGTTTGGTTTTTTGTTTTTTACCCAGTGATTCTTTATTTACAAAAGAACAGATATTTTTGATATTATTTAAGTTTTAGATCGTGGCGAAAACCCCAAAAAAGGAAAAAAAAACATTGTCCATTATCTATCAAACCTATGGCTTCTGCGGAGCACGTTCACGGAATAAAACCCACTTTTCTTTCATTTCTGGTCTGTAAGTATTAATCCAACTTTCATTAACAATCACGAATCGTGCCTAAGCATAGTTGGAAAGTGGTCACTCGATTCCCTGTTTGGTCTTCAATGAGTAAGTACGGCACCCATCATGCTGGTAGCTTTCTCGTGCAGAATGTTCAAGTAGGATGTACGGTGCGTATTCGTCCAAGATTTTTATCATCTCAACAATCCATCTGTCACTCTGCGATTGGCCAATATGATATTAGGGATTTTGTCAACTAGGCGGCACATCAAAACGGCCACATCAAAACGGCCACATCAAAACTCAATAAACTCGAAACATCAGAAAATCCTTCACCTCACATCACTTGCGTTTGATCATATAACATCACGACGTAAGTTTTAAAACTGTTTGCCTTTCGGATGTACTCCGCTATTATTTTTTCCTTAAGCTAAAGCAACATTTTCGGGACACTTTCATTTTTGATGACACAGAAAAATATTATTTCCTATATTTTTTCCTATTCCAAAAATATCGGCTATTTTGGATTTTAGTCGACAGAACTAGAATTTTAGGATTCTAGGAACCTATTTGTTGTGTTGTTTAGTGACTTGAAAACTTCAAATCAGTCAAAAAACGGACTTAACTCGTGGCAATTTTCATGCGGTGATTTACTATGACGTTTGATGTGTATTATTTCAATAACAGTGCGTCGATTAACTCACTTCGACTTTTCGAGATAAAGCACCATCTAAAATCACTGTATGTCACTTGTTTAGTGAATTTAATGGTTGCCTTCGTTGCTCGCGACGAATTTAAAGAAGGTCGTCCAAAATCGGTTGTTGTACCAAAAAAATTTATACTGTGCCCGAACTGATAAAGCAAGATCGTTATGTGACACACCGTGAGATTAAGACATCCATGGGTATTAGTATGACAAGCATACGTACGATTTTACATAAACTTTTAGCCGTGAAAATATATTCTTGCATTGGATTCCGCATAATTTGATAATCGCTCAAAACAAGGATCGCGCCGATTGCTGCAAAGAAATACTCAAAAATACAATCGTGGTGCGTCAAAAGCCGTGTATAATATCTACACAGGTGATGAATCTTGGATCTATGCGTACGAGCCTGAAAGTAAACAGCAGGTGACTGTATGGGTCTTTCAAAATGAGCCAAACCCAACCAAAAGTTGTCGCAAGAAGTTATTCGCGCAAGAGGCACTTTAAAACAAATGGTCGACGTAGGATCATTGTTCACCATGACAACGCTAGCCCTCATCGGACCGAACAAATCAATATTTGACCGGCCAAAATATCGAATTGATGGGTCATCCGCCGTCCAGTCCTGATTTGGCACCCAATAACTTCTTTTTGTTCCCGTCCATATTTTTTATGGACGGGAACTACAGTTCAACCAACATAGCTTAGCCTCTGAGATGCGCAAAAGGAAAAGTGAGAGGGTCATTGTCTAACAGAAACAGAGAACGGAGAGTTCCTCGAATGTACAGTCCATGTAACAATTTTTCGCAATAACATTTTAGTTAAGTAAGTTAATAATAATTAACGACACGTGCTTAATAGAAGAGTAGTCCTCAAATTCAGAATTAACTATTAATAATGGAAAATAAAACACAATTATTTGTTCAAATTTTCTGTATCTTAAATTTGGTCTGGATTAGATTTAATAATAGAGATTTATTGACATCCAAACAGGTACATTTTTTATTACATTATAGGACCATTAGGGATGCATTTTAATTAGCATATGCATTATATGTAACATAATAAAATAGAATGAGTGATAATGAACTAACAATATATATACCTTACTGACTACTTAACTGAAACAAGGGTAAGAATATCAAATAATATTTTACAGGCACATTTGCATTACAAAATTTATAAATTAACATAACTTTTATTATTTTAATAGTTACGTTTCGAGCCCTATTATCGTCATTCAATTGCTCTATTCCTGATAAATCGCTTTCCTCGTCGCTTTCTGAATCAGAATTGTTTTCGCCCAAATTAATAATGATTTCTTCCAAATCCGCAATATCTATTGTTGGTTCCTTCAACATATGCTTTTGCTCTAACCATTTTGCTCGCCCACATCGAGAAATCCATTTGTCGGCTGAGAATTTCTCAAAGAAGTCATCACAATGTTTAATCACTGGATTAAAATTGAAATTCACATTTTTTCTGGATACAGGCATTAGGAACAAACCCATTTTCACCACCCGCGTGTTCTACGATCAGACGCGGTCCCTCTCCTATTGGTTTTTGTAAGCCTTCTAAATTTTCACCGCACCATCTATTTTCGTAGGTATGTCATGAATGAACTCTATGTCTCATCTTCCATATATATATAATTATCATCATCAACTCTTCAGCATGCTTTCAACTTTCACGGTTCTGGGCTTTCTTCTGCCACTCGGGACTTATATACTTAACGATGTCACCAGTCCATCGAGCTTTCGGTCTTCTTCGCGGACGTTTGCGATCAAGCGCTATCCACTCCATGATTGCCATGATCTATCTCTTGTCCCATCGTCTCGCTACATGGCCTGCCTATCTCCATTTCAATTGTTTCACTCTTCTAATGATATCACGCACCTTCGTTTGCTCCCTGATCCATGCTTAGGGCTTTCAGTCTCGTCTTGTAATGCCAAGCATACATCTTTCCATTTCCCTCTGCGCTACCGAAATTTTTTAAATTGATTGCGATGTGAGTGTCCAGGTTTCACTTCCGTATGTCATAACAGACAGGACGAACTGATCGAAGACTCTTCTTTTCAGGCAAAGTGGGAGTCTGCTCGTAAACACTTTGTTGAACCTGCCAAATGCCTGCCAGCCACACTTAACACGCCATTCCACCTCCCGGGCGGTATCCCCCTCTATTGAAATCCTCTGCCCAAGATATATAAAGTGGTCCACAATCTCTAAATCCCTTCCTGAAACTAAAATTCTCCTGTCCTCAGCGAATTTATTAACATAACCTGACCTTTTTCAGGTTTATTTTTAAGCCAAATGGTTCACCAGACCTTTGTAGTTCGTGTATGCGTCTTTACAGCTCCTCTGGATCTTGTGAAAGGAGAACGATGTCATCTGCAAATCTAAGATGGTTTAAATTTAAATCGTTGATCTTTGCACCATCCTGTTCCCAATCCAGTTTACAGAATAGTTCCTCAAGGCAAGCCGAGAAAAGAATAGTCGATATTGCGTCACCCTGCCTTACACATCGTTCTACATTAATTTCCACTTCAAGATCATCAAGGTGAATTGTTGCTGTAGCTTCATCATATATTGATCCTAGTAGGTTTACATATGCGTACCCCCTGGCTAAACAGTGCATCCATTATGGCATGCTTTGAGATGGAGTCAAATGCCTTTTCGTAGTCGATAAAAGCCAAGCACAATGGCATGGTGTATTTGTTGTGCCTTTCTATGGCCTGCTGTACAATCTGGATGTGATCCATTGTAGTGAATCCACTTTTGAATCCTGCTTGTTCTGTTGGTGGTGCGTCATTCAGGTTTCGTAACATTCTTTTAGATATTATCTTAATGAAAACTTTGTACATTACTGATAGGAGGCTTATTGGACGGTAGTTCTTTAAATCTTCCTGTGCTCCTTTCTTGTGTAAAATTACCACTTCTGCATTTTTCCATAGTCAGGTAATTTTTGTTCTTTGAGGCATTTTGAATTGTTGCTGTAGCTTCATCATATATTGATCCTAGTAGGTTTACATATGCGTACCCCCTGGCTAAACAGTGCATCCATTATGGCATGCTTTGAGATGGAGTCAAATGCCTTTTCGTAGTCGATAAAAGCCAAGCACAATGGCATGGTGTATTTGTTGTGCCTTTCTATGGCCTGCTGTACAATCTGGATGTGATCCATTGTAGTGAATCCACTTTTGAATCCTGCTTGTTCTGTTGGTGGTGCGTCATTCAGGTTTCGTAACATTCTTTTAGATATTATCTTAATGAAAACTTTGTACATTACTGATAGGAGGCTTATTGGACGGTAGTTCTTTAAATCTTCCTGTGCTCCTTTCTTGTGTAAAATTACCACTTCTGCATTTTTCCATAGTCAGGTAATTTTTGTTCTTTGAGGCATTTTGAGTATAATTTTCAATTTTCATGCCTTAAGGCATAAGTTTGCGTTCTTTTGTTTCTCAGCTTCTGTTTAGCCTTGTTAATTCCTTTGTTATCTTCCTTTATTTTTTGCACTAGCTGCATGTTGAATCGGTACGTGTTCTCTCTGATACGTTTTCTTATAGTTTTGCAGAGTTCAGTATACTCGACCCTTCCAAAATGTCTACCTGCATTTCTCATTGTCCGTCGTTTCTTCGTTAAATCAACGGTCTCACTGGAGATTTTTGTTTGTTTGAGACATTTTTCTTCTGGTGCTATTGAAGCAGCCGTTTGAAGCACATTGTTGGCGATTTCTTCATATTGAACTGATATTTCCATCTCTTCCGGATCTTGTAACACAGCAAAGCGGTTTGACAAAGCAATAACAAAATCACTGCCTCTTTCCAGCAGTTTCCCAGAATCCACTTTGCCCTTCTTTGACCATATCATTCTTTCGCGTTCTCTTCGACAGTTAATCGTAACTTTTGCTCGTACCATTCTCTGGTCACTTCCAACATTAAAATTGTTAAGGACCGTAAAATTTCAAAATATTGTTTAAAAATTCAAAATATTGTTTAAAAATTCAAAATATATGTTTGTTATATATTGTTGGTCATGATGTAATCTATTTCATTTGTGAATCCTGATGAGCTTTCCCATGTCCATTTGCTGCTGATATTTTTCTTATAGAACGAATTCATAATATAAAGTTCTTATCCCTTAGCAAAATCAACCGATCTGTTCCCTCTATTGTCTCGTAACTGTACTTTCAAATTTTACTACACTATCCTTCAGCTTTCGAATAATTAGGAATCCAATTCCGCCACATCGTCCAGTTTCTGTACCTCGTGTGTAGAGTACGTGTCCAGTTGGTCCCAGTTTGATTAACTCTTCGCCCTTTCTTCGTGTTTCACAGAGCCCAATAATATCCCAATATATGTTGTCAAGTTCGATTAACAGTTCTTGCAATCGGGCCTCCGTTTTCATAGTCCGTATATTTAGCGTTGCAATGTCAAAATTCCAATGGCAGCCTGATCTAACCCGGTGGTTCTTAGCATCCGATGCCTTGGGGAAGATCTTTTCGCTGCCGTAGGTAGTACACACGTAGGTAGTACACACACACACACACACACACACACACACACACACACACACACACACACACACACACACACACGCACACACGCACACACGCACACACGCACACACGCACACACGCACACCCGCACACCCGCACACGCGCACACACGCACACACGCACACACGCACACACGCACACACGCACACACGCACACACGCACATACGCACACACGCACGCACACGCCCGCACACCCGCACACGCCCGCACACGCCCGCACACCCGCACACGCCCGCACACGCCCGCACACGCCCCCACACACGCACACTCGCACACACGCACACACGCACACTCGCACACACGCACACACGCACACACGCACACACGCACACACGCACACACGCACATACCCACACACACACACACATACATACACACACGCACGCACGCACGCACGCACGCATATATATATATATATATATATATATATATATATATATATATATATATATATATATATATATATATATATATTATAGGGCGAGCTTTTTCCCGGTTGACGCATGCTTCTAAGAAATAAGAAATTTAATTCTAAGCAGTCTGATGGGCTGAGGTTCCATTAGTATCCGTCGATTATTCCTAATTCCTCGAAAACCAATCTTTTAATTTCTTTACGTAAAGATTCTGAACAGTCTTGGTAGCCAATATCATCTATAAATGTTTTATGAACTATCTTTAATGTAGAGACCGTTTTTCTGTTATATGGTGATTAACAATTGTTGTTCGCAAAACTGCCAAATCTCCGCCGTCAAGAGTTTTTTTCTTGACTCATTTTTTATTGAGAGTTAAAAATTTTGTTACATGGTCCGATTCAGCTTCTTTCACTTCCCTTTTAATTCGTCGAATATTTCCAATGGAAATGCCAGTTCCTGCCGCAACACGTTCTTGAACCTATATATAAAATTCTAATATCAAAATGTATACCCATTACTAGGAATTTTATATTGATATGTCACAGGAACATAATAGTTGATTCATTACGAAAATTAGACGTTGAAAAAACTTACCTTTTAGAAGAATAGTGTCTTCTCCAGCCACTGCTTCTGCTTGCATAAAATTCAATAAGTTATTAATTATCTCACGATTTTGTCCATTTTAGTTGTAAAGGCATTTTAAAATTGACAATTTTTAATAACACACAAATTATCACAAGTTTTAAATTTTCTGAGCGGAATGAACCGATATTAACACCACGAATGCACTGCTTCAAATGAGCTCTCGGGCGTTAGGCTACTGCGCATCCAAACCTCGGAAGCCGAGCTATGTTGGCTGAGCTGTACCTGGTCAACAATTTTCGATGCCAGAAAAAGCAATTGATACGTTTAAAATGTATGTTTTGGAGATACCTCAATCAGAATGGAAAAGGTGCTATGAAAATTGGTTCAATCGTATGCAAAAATGTATACGATTGATCATCGCGGAGAATATTTTGAAAGAGAATAAAATCAGTTCAGTGATAACTATTTGTTTTTATGTATTATTCTGTAGTATTATATTAATACATAAAAATAATATTATTATATTATTTTTATGTATTATTCTGTATTTTTATGTATTACCTATCTAACATACAATCCAAACTCAACGACATATTTTTTTTCTCGTACTTGATTTTTTTTTATTTCAAGAAAATTTCAATAATATGAATGAATCGAAACACAATAACTGGTACCAATACAAGAACAAAAAATGATCGATATCTTAGAAACATTGAATCAAATGGATTATACATGCTTCATCATTTTTTTGAAATGAAAACTTATTTAGCCGCGTTGAGCGGTTTTCGGTAGGGGCAAAACTTATGGGTTCGGGTCACCGATATGCTAGTGACGTGTCTCGCCAGACTGGCAACAGCAATTGTGTTTTAAATGTGTTTTAGTGTGTTTTAAATTAAATTGTGTTTTAGATAATCATTATTGTAATTGTTTAATTGTAGAATCACCGTGCAGTACAAAAGTGAGTACTTAATATACTAATATTTTTAAATAGAAAAATGAACATCAAAAACAAAGCATTTATTTTCGAATATTTCCAATATTGGTATCAATATTTACGTTGAAAATTTCATATTATTTATTTTTCTAATATTTAATCTCTGCAACAATCGTGCAATGAATATTTCATAGTGGCTTAGGAGGTGTCTTACTGTCGTGGCAAAACAAATTTCTATTTGTTCGATAGTATTTTTGTCGCGAATTTTAATATTACAAATTCTAAAAAAATTTATATTAAATTTCATTTCTCAAAATTATTTTTTATTGGTTTAAATTGTCAGAAATAAATAACTTTTTTTGCAAAATGATTATAAACTTGTATCATTCAATTCCACTATTAGAACTTTACAAAAAAGTATTGTAATACAATTAGTTTTTTTAAATGTCCATTTTCTATATTTGTTTAGATAAAATAGACATTTACAATAAAATAGACTTTCTAAATTATACATTTAAAGAATAATTAATTTAAAAATTCAAAAAAACACAGTTATTCCGAAGTTTCAAGATTTCACTTCTATCGGCAGTCCCCATGACTGCCTACCTTTTTTTTCTAATTGATCTATTTTTATCTATTGGGTAGACGTAAAAGTCTGTCCTATTTCTGATGCTAGATTCCCATCTAGCATTACACCCTAAAACTGAAGTGTTACGTACTTAACACGCATAAAGTTTTGTTGTTTGACAGAATGAATTTCAGCGGATTCTTGGGAGCAAAATGGTGTTATTTAGTTGAATTCTATAAATTTTGTTAAGCATTAAAAATGACAAAAAAGAAAAAGTATTTTCGATATATCATGCCTTTTATTTTCCAAAAGGCAAGAATGTTTTGGAAGCACAAAAAATACATATTCGGTGTATAAAGGGGCCGTTGACGATTCCACATATCGTAAGTCGATCAGAAAGTTTCTTAAAAACGCTTTTATTCTTTGCAATGCACTAGATACTGGACGACCGGGCGAAGTTGAAGGCAACGCAATATTGGCACTTACGCACATGATAGATGGCATAGAACACACTTGAGAGATTGTAGAAATACAATTATCGTGAAATTATCCAATCAACAGTATCAAGGTGATCACATCAACTTGAAATTATTAGCAAAACCAAAGCAAAAAAATGGGTGCCTCATGGATTACTGAAAAAGAAAAAAATTTATAGATAAAATTGAATTGCTGCTTACGAATCTGGCACTTGAGGCGCATCGAAATCGATCAATTTTTAAACTGTATGGTTACTGTATTGGTTGATGAATAATGGATCGTATATAACAGTGTCAAACATAAGAGATCATGTATTTTTTCTTTTTTTTTTGGCTTTTTGCCCATGATCTGAAATTCAAAAAAATATAAAAAAATATCTATTCTTATGTAAATAAAGAATCACTGCGTAAAAAACAAAAAACACAAACGGAGACAAATTTCTCAAAATTTCTCCTAATAAACAAAATTTTTAAAAATATACAAACATTTTTTAAAATAAATACAAACTTTTGAACGTTAACGTTTCGGGAGGGTTTCTCTTTCGTTTTCAAAACGAAGAAGAAAAGGAAGTAAAGAAGAAGGTATGCACGGAGATAAACCTTCACCCATCGAAAAACCAGTTTACATACGAAGAAGGTTGTGCTAAGCATTTAGTGGGGCCGGAAGGGAATCGTTTATTATTAACGTGACCTGAAAACTAAACCATACATTTTGAAAGAGTCTAGCCAACAGAAAGGGTATTGCGTTCAATCGCGACAATGCTAGTCCACACGTGCATTTGACCACCCAACACAAAACTTTACAACTTGGTATATTTTAGTTCGTTTATCGTACTCTCTAGACCTCGCGCCGTCCAACTGTCATTTATATAGATCGCTTCAAAACAACTTAGATGGTAAAAACTTTACTTCGTTGCAAGACTTAAACTCACCTGGATCAATTCCTTAGTCAGAAACATCAGCTACCGAAGAGATGGAGAAAGATAATCAAACAGAAAGCCACCTATTGTATTATTTAAATGAAATATTTAGTAAATAATTTTTTATATATATCTCTCTCTAGATGAACTTTTGCATCAAACACAATGACAAGTATGTTAGTAGCTTGATTTAAAAAAAAGTATAACTTTACATATTACTGCAAAATTTCTACCCTACGATGAGCAGCAATAATATGTTCCATTGAATACATAATACCAGCTGATATAATTAGATTATTAATGTATTTGAAATGAGTTTAGTAACCATTTACGACAAAGTATTACTGCTGGTGTTTTTATCACCTTAATGGAAAAAAAATAATCAAACTTCTAACTTATAACACAACCTAACTGACGTTTTTCCATGCATGAAATAATGCTAAATATAACGAAAAATGTCAAATCAGCACATGCAAATCTAAATAAAACACTTTGGAGGAAAACGCAATCACGCAGCTTGGTGGAACATTGTCGCGGATTTCGCTTAAGGAAAGTGAACAATAAAGAACCTTAATTAAAAGACTAAATTAGAGGCTTGGTGAATACAAATGACTAGTTAAATAAATAAACGCAATACATCATATAAAGATGTTTTGATGTGTTTATTTCGTTCAAGTTCATGAGCCAACATTTAATCTTAAGTTTTTGGTTAGTTTTTTGTCTTTAAAACCCTTTAATATTACAGATAATGTATTGAATCTTTTTTTATTGACTTTTGGTCTTGTAGCATTTCTTAATTCGATATTTTTGAATAAAAAATCATTTTTATCAAATGTGCTCTTTTCTATATGATCTCTGCACATCATAACTCTACGTTTGACCCTCATTTCGTAAATAAAACGGTTGCTAACCGATAGAATGCGCTTTTATGTAATTCCCTTAGTTGACATCGGGACCAACGCAAAATGTGCATCTCTCTGAGAAGCTTCAGAAGCTATCACTATCACTTACTAGATATCTATCACTTTACAGATATCAACCACATTCTTCTCTTCATCCGACAAATATTGTATACCACCTAAAGTTAGTCATCCGAAATAGTGTTTATCCAAAAATACTATAGCAAATTTAGAATCATAATTATAAAAACATTTATACAGGGTGTCCCATAACTTAAACTTAACTAAACTAAACTTAAAATAAGCGGATTTAGTCAATAAATGCGTCGGCAAATGCTAGTCATTAAAAAGATACAGGGTGTTGAAAATGAAACTAAATTTTCGAAAAATTGAGATAATTTAAAAACGGTTGAAAATATCAGGTTCAAAATCGAAATAGATAGATTTTTAAAGGTGACAAATCCGAATTTGGTACTGATTTGAGCCTAGTTTCTGGATGGCGCTTGGTAGCTACCTACTTTGGGAGAAATTAACTCGCTCATATTTTTAAACCCTATAAACCTTTTGAGTTCAAAATAGAAAAGTCACAATTCCCACCTAAAAAAGGTACCCTTGGTCAATATCGATATCCCACGCCATTTGCGTGATATTCGTGTTCGAATATTCCATTGCACATCTTGTCGATGGCTGAAAAATAAACAATTCACAAAGTGTGCCTTGAATGTTATGTACCAATTACTACGTCTAGATAAAAACTGTCATTATTTTCTGCCTCTTATATTAAAAGTGGGTGGAAATAAGTTTCTCCAATCTTGAGTTGGTATTAAATAATTTGTAAAAATTGCTCAGACTTAATCAGTTTCCTAACCGCGATTTAAGAGATATGCTCTGCGTTTATGCACAAGTAAATTACACTAGTCGTGTTGCAGTTAGAAGATGTGGAGAGCTCTACTCAACCAGAATCATCCCAGATAGACAAATTGTTCAAAGAATTTTCAATCAGTTAGGCGAAACAGGTTCTTTTATTACAACAATCCTGGTGGACGACCGAAATATATAACGGTAGAATAAAAAGAGGACATTTTGGTTAGTATCGCGGAAAATACTGAACTAAGTTCTAGGCGTTTGGAGGCATCTACAGGAATTAGCAGATCTACCGTTTCAAGAATTCTCCATAAAGGAAAATTGTTTCCCTACCATTTTTCGCCTGTCCAAAATTTATTGCCACAAGATTTGCTAAATCAGAATTTTGTCAAAATCTACTACATAAGAAAACGAAGACTCCATATTCCTGAAAAATATGTTGTTTACTGACGAGGCAAGGAAATAATCATTATAACGTCCTGGAAAATCCACACCTACCATGAGAGCAACATTTTCAGCACGAATTTTCAATTAACATTTGGTGCGGCATTATCGACAATTTTTATTTAAAAAGGTATAAAACAATTTTTTTTTACTTTGTGATCTATCACTTTTATTTGTAAACAAAATTTGTGTGCCTATAGTTTCGTAAAACGACTTTACATTCTCAAACACTACTTTAAAACTAAGGTTTACAGCTCAGCTAAGGTTTTAAAGTAGTGTTTGAGAAAGTAAAATCGTTTTACGAAACTCACAAATTGTGTTTAAAAATAAAAGTGATAGATCACAAAGTAAAAAATTGTTTTATTCCTTTTTAAAAAATGAACTATCACAAAGTAACGGACAAATCAATCAATTTTTGACTTGGCCTCTTTGTGTTTGTGCAAAGACTGAATGGAGATCAATATGAGCAGTTTTTAGAAAATGATTTATTAGACCTTTATGGGCCTCTAAACCTAAGACAAGACATGTGGTTCATGCAAAATGGGGCGCCACCGCATTTTACTGCTGCAGTGCGAAATCATTTGAATCACATCAGGAGATGATTTAATCTAAATCATCCTCATTTAGATTAAATCATCTCCCTATGATGTTAACATGGTTAGCGAAACGTGCGTCGAAAAGTTCAAAAAAGGTGATTTAGTGTTTAGTGGTAAATCTCTTCAAATTGATTGTCAATATCAAATATTGTGGGTATTTAAATAGTTAAAATAGTTTCAAATAATAATAATAATTTTAATACATTATTATAAAATAGTTTTTGAAAGTTTTTCACTTAAGTCAAGAACAAAATGCCCGATGATATAAATTGTTTTCTAATGAAGAGATAGATGCAAGATATGATAGGCAAATACGCGCAGGAAAATTTTAATGGACGCCGGGCCCATCAAATATATTTGGAAACGTATCCACGACGATGACAGCCGGATGTTAATATTTTCAAAAATCTGTACGACAGACTGGGTGAAACAGGTTTTTTTTCATCCGAAACGAGATTCCGCATGTCGTTCGAAAACTCTAACCACCAACTAGGAAGAAGAAATTGTAGTTCGTGTAACCAAAAACCGTGAAGTAAGCACAAGACGCATTGCTCTGGGAGTTCGGGTGGGTAAGTCCACCGTTTGCAAAATTTTTCACTGTGACTATTTCATTTCACGTCTGTGCAGAATCTACTGGAAGCTGATTTGCCAGCCAGACTGGAATTTGCCCGTTTCTGTCGTAACCACCTTTTGGAGGTCAACAAAATGTTAAAAAAAATGATTGTTTACAGGCGAAGCAACGTCTATACGTAAATGTGTATGCATCGGTATTAGAAATAATTAACGTGTTATTTAGAAAATCCACACATCCAATATCCGATCGTCATTTCCAACACGAATTTAAAATTACCTTTTGATGTGGTATTATTGGTGATTATGTATTGGATGTATCCGAATTACCACCTAATTAAACGGCGAACTGAATTTTTAATTTGTTCATACAAAATTAGCCCGCCTTTAATCCACTTGATTTTTGTGTGGGGCAATTTGTGAAATCATTAGTATATGAGAAAGTAGGGAATACTCGAGAATAATTACGGCATAAAATTGAGAATGTTGTGGAATCGTTTTGAAATGAACAGTTATTATTTAAAATCAGATGGTCGTTCAGTAAAAGGGTACTGAAATGGATTGAGGTGAATGGAAATCACTTCGAATATTTATTATCGAAAGGAGACATCTTTTTTTATTAATTCTTTTGAAATTATTAAGTTTTCAACATTTCTAAAAAGATGTTGCTTGTACTCTCTTTTAAAACGTTTATAACTTATAAGTGTGTAAGAGTTTTCTGTTAATATATTAATTTTAAATTAAAATTTGTAAATTAATTTTTGGGATATGTCAATGATATTTATATTGAAATTGATTGTCACTGTCAATATAAATATCATTGATCTATCCCAAAAATTAGTGTGTAATGTTATGGTTCCAACTGCGTTTTGACTTTGTTATTGCAGCCCGTTGGATTTTAAACACGCTACAATTCTTGACTTTTAATAATAAAAATTGTATCAGTTCCAAACCTGAATAAAGTATGAGGAAAAGTAAATACATACGTTATGTTTCAAAAACGCAATTTAAAACGGTGCAATGAACAATTTAAAGGCAGATATTTAAAAAACGGTAACTTGGAGCAACATTTGCAAGGTATAGTTTTTTTACGCAAAAAAGGTGAACAAAATAATAATTTATATAATATATAGGGAGAGGGACTCCCTATTCTTGGCGAGAGAGTATATGTCGGTACCCTGATGAGGAGTCCACCAACAAACGAAACATGTGCCCTCTAATGTAAGGGATGGGTGAGGCTTCCTCTCGGCCAAGCAACTAACCATTGCTCATATATATATATATATATATATATATATATATATATATATATATATATATATATATATATATATATATATATATATATATATATATATATACTTAACGAGGGTAAGGTATGAGTGAGGCTTCCTCTCGGCCAAGCAACTAACCATTGCTCATATATATATATATATATATATATATATATATATATATATATATATATATATATATATATATATATATATACTTAACGATGTCATCAATCCATCGTGCTTTCGGTCTCCTTCGCGGACGTTTGCGAGCAAGCGGTATACACTCCAGGATTACCTTGGTCCATCTGTCATCCCTCAGGAATTCTTCAGGTCATTCTTCAGGAAGATACAAGAGATATAAACAAGATATTATAGAACATTATATAATACATATATAATACATATATAACAAAAAAAAAATATAATGTCTAAACTTAAGTCAAACGGTTGAAAATATGAAAGACATAAACAAAACAGAAAACATTCAATACGTAATGTTGATCGTTTATCAATCAACCATCATCATCAGCCCGGAGGATGAAGCCCGGAGGATGAAGGCCTCTTCAGCATGCTTCCAACCTTCACGGTCCTGGGCTTTCCTCTGCCACTCGGGTCCAATATACTTAACAATGTCATCAATCCATCGTGCTTTCGGTCTTCTTCGCGGACGTTTGCGAGCAAGCGGTATACACTCCAGGATTGCCTTGGTCCATCTGTCATCCCATCGCCTCGCTATATGGCCTGCCCATCTCCATTTCAATTGCTTTGCTCTTCCAATGATGTCACAGGCTTTTGTTTCTTCCCTGATCCACGCGCAGGACTTTCTCTCTCTTCTTGCAATGCCAAGCATACATCTTTCCATTCCCCTCTATGCTACCCGAAGTTTTTGAATAGATTGCGATGTAAGCGTCCAGGTTTCACTTCCGTATGTCATAACGGGCAGGACGCACTGATCGAAGATTTTTCTTTTCAGGCAAAGTTGGAGTCTGCTTTTAAACACAATGTTGAGCCAGCCACATTTAACACGCCTTTCCACCTCCCGGGCGGTATTCCCCTCCATTGAAATCCTCTGCCCAAGATATATAAAGCTGTTTACAATTTTCAAATCCCTTCCTAAAACTGAAATTCTTCTGCCCTGAGTAAAGTTATTGAACATAACCTGATTCTTTTTCAGGTTTATTTTCAAACCAAATGGTTCGCCAGCGCTTTGTAGTTCTTGTATGCGTCTTTGCAACTCCTCTGGGTCTTGTGAAAGGAGAAGTTTAAGAAGATTTAAGTTTACACCATTGATATTTACAACATCCTTTTCCCAATCCAGTTTACGGAATATTTCTTCAAGGCCAGCCGAGAAAAGAATAGGAGATATTGCGTCACCGTGCTGTATATCCCGTTCTACATTAATTCCCAGTTCAAAATCATCAAGGTGAATAGCGGCTGTAGCTCCATCATATATAGATCCTAATAGGTTTACATATGCTTTATCTACCCCTTGGGTAAGCAGTGCATTCGTTATTGCATGCTATGAGATCGACTCAAATACTTTTTTATAGTCGATAAAAGCCAAGCACAGTGGCATGGTGTATTCGTAGTGCCTTTCTACGACCTGCTGTACAACCTGGATGTGATCCATTGTACTGAATCCACTTCTGAATCCTGCTTGTTCTCTTGGTTGTGTGTCATTCAGTTTTTTATATATATATATATATATATATATATATATATATATATATATATATATATATATATATATATATATATATATATATATATATGTCACAAAGCTTATGACGCTATACTGCTATCAAAAGCCAGGCAAGCTATGAAACAACCAAATGTAAAACCTACATAGATCCAAGCGATCAAACAAGTATACAGTCAAAATACTAGCTATCAGAGTTTGAAATGTACGCCTAAATTTGAAGTCACCATAAGGCTTAGCACCTATGTTATTTAAATAATACCTTAACGAAGTGTTCAGTCTATGAATGTGTAGAAAATGGGAGTTAGAATATATGGCGACAAGCTATTTTGTTTACTCTTTATAGACGATAAAGTGATTTTCACCAATGATGAAGACGATGCCCTGCTACATGCTTCGAAAAGTAACCGAAACCAAAGAGGGGACTTCAAATTAATTTCAAGAAAACCAAATACATGATACTTGGTGGAAAGAGTAGATACGTAAACCTAGAACACGGATGTATTTCCACATTATGCCAAATAAAGGCGGAAGTGAAGAGGAAGTGAAGAGGAAGTAAGACATACAGTTGGAAAAGCAGAGCAGCAATACGACAACTACACGCGATAGTCTGGAATAGAAATATGCGAAATAGCATCACACGAAAGCTGAATAAAGCTATAATGAAAAACATAACACTAAGGAGATGAGGTACGGAAAGTGTCAGACAGAAATTCACAAAGGTTGAGGATTTTGGAATTTGATTTTTGGTCACTCTGCAGTGGTAAGGTTCTTACGGCCTCTTCAAAGCTATCGCACCGCACTCCAATATAGCGAAGGAAATGAGGAAAACAAAGATTATCCCGGAGAGCAAGTATGAAGAAAGCGATAGAAAATCGAGGCCTCCATGAAAATGATTGGCAAGACCGTCGAAGGTGAGAGATAAGTGTAATCCCACTCGCAAAAAAATATATTGCAATTTCTTATGAAACATAACTACAAAAAAAGTTTTAACAATTTATAATAGAATTAAGAACAATTTAAAACAGGAACAACGGCTAATATTAATATTGTTTAAATTTATCTACTGTCAATTTGAATGCATTTATATGTATATATATGTATGTATATATATATATATATATATATATATATATATATATATATATATATATATATATATATATATATATATATATATATATATATATCCTATTAAGATGAAATCGGAATAAATTAAAAACAACAGCAGGTCAGCTGATAGAATAGTTGTATTAAATTTTCCTTTTTACCCTACTAAATTTAAACTTGACCAATTTGTGAGGCCAATAGAGGAGTCAGTTTTAAATATTTTTTTATACAATAAATCTATCTTTTAAGAAGAGATCTGTTATAAAGAGATACTATGACGAGATCTGATTTAACATATACGTTAGCTTATAATTATACACACAATGAGAGGTCCGCCAGAGTTGCCAGAGTGAATATGCGATTCCAAACACATACAGGTATTATAACTGAACTGAACTGAAATAAGCCAAATATTACCTAATATTATACCGAAAAAATACGAGGAGTGAAGAGAGTTAAATTATTACATTTGAATTGAATATATATCTGAACTAGTGGACGTTGCGCACAGTAACGCCATCTCTTGTCGAGTAGTAGAACTATTTTGTATCGTATAGAAAATTTGCGTTGTTTCTCGATTATTCGCCACGCCCGTCGGTCGGAATGAGCGGAGCTTTGTGGTAGTTTCTGGTAGTTTAGTAGTAGTAAGTTTAGTGGTAGTTTCTGGACGGCTACTACTGGGCTGCTATATAAGGGGCGCGTGCTATATAAGGGGCGCGTGACCGCGCTTACGGCAGTATTATTCCTTGCGAACTCGAAGCGAATATAAGTGAAAAGCGGTGAATGAATAGTGAAGAGAATTAAGTGTACCGTGTAAGTGAGCAATTTTAGGGCAGTGTTATTCGGTGACCTTGTTAAGGATAGATACATGAATCATTATTATTGTCGAAAAATGGAGGGGAAAAAAAGGAAGGATGATAAACTTAAAGGTATGGACTACTGGAAAAAGTGGTGTAGTCAAGGGGTTTCTAATAAAGAAACAAATTTGGATTTAGCTATCAAAGCTTCAGCTACCTTGCATGCTGATAAGAAGACTGTGATGACAAGCGGGTCCTCGACCTCGACCTCAATCACAATACCGAATGTCGAAATCGATGCCATGTCGCTGGTGCCTTGTTCGATACCTTCAACTGCCGAATCTACATCTAGTCTGCAACAGGCCAGCTTGCCTGTTACCTCATCTTTTACAACGGTAGCTAAGTTGGATGTTGGTTTTTACGCGAATCAAGAAAAAATCTTGGATGAATATTTTAAAGTCCAAATTTTAAAAACGCCATGGAACCCACCCAGAGATTATAAGTTTCCTACTTCCACAAAACGAAACTTGCGCTTTCAATTGAAATGGTTGGAGAGATTTCCCTGGTTGTCATATTCGGAATATAAAAGTGGAGCATACTGCAGAGTTTGCGTGGTAATGGGACGTTCGCTTGATGAAGGTAAAGGCGGTCATCAAAAGATCGGCCAGTTGGTAACCGAACCTTTTTGTAAGTGGAAAAATGCCCTAGAAATATTTGAAGCTCATGCGAAATCGGGATACCACAAGCGAAATTCAGAACTGGCAGATAACTTCGTCTCTATGAAGACGCAAAGGTTTTACTGGAAGAAAATGGTGGTATACTGCGAATGCCACGCGTCGTCGGAAGACAATTAAATAGACCGAACATTCCTGCATTGGATGTATGCACGTATTACAAAATTAATGTGTTCATTCCATTTCTTGATCATACAATTCAACAATTGGTTGAAAGGTTTACCAAACATCGTAAAGTAGTATCAGCATTATCTGGTGTGCTACCTTCAAATTTTACTGCCAGTTCTGAAATCGAAGAAGCAATTTCCATGTACTCGTCACTGGTTCCCCAACAAAAATCGCGATGAGTTGGTGGAAAAAGTGCATGAAATGATGGCCTGCGATGCAAATTTGATTGTGAGGTGGATAATGGAGGAATTAAATTTGACCAAATATTCACGACATTTTGACAAACGATTTAAACAAACGGAAAGTTTTGCCCGACTTATTGCTAACGCCTTAAATGAAGACCAAGAAATCGTTCGCATTGAACGTTGCAAGGACCTTATTAATATAGCCAGCCGGAACTGCAGATTCTTGAAATGGATTGTAACTGGGGATGGGATTTGGTACTTCAATTATGAGCCTCAAGCAAAGCTCCAAAGCGCTACGTGGAAGTCCCCAGGCTCACCGAAATCGAAGAGAAGCCACGAGAGAAGACAATGTTGATCTGTTTTTACGATTCTAAAGGTGTTATACTGCGGGAATTTGTTCGACAGAGTAAAATTATCACTGGTGAATCTTATATTTTACTGAAAGAGCGTTTGTGGAAGAGAATCATTCGAGTGAGGACTAAATATCGAGCGCCGGAAAGTTGATTTTTGTTGTGCAATAATGCACTATCTCACAGGACCGTCGCTGTTTGGCGATTTTCGTGATTTTTGGCGACCAAGTGCGTATGCTTCAACATCTTCCATATTCGCCTAATTTATCTCCGCGTGATTATTTCCTCTTCTTGAAACTCAAACTGGCCACGAAAGTCCAAAAAACTGCGATGAGATCATTAGGGCGATTTCGAGAAACGTCATAAAAAATCTATGCTAGCAATGGGTGAACATGTCCAGCGGTGTATTGATGCGGAGGAGATGCGGATAGAAAATTACTAATTGTTTTTTTTAATTAAAAAGTTCCATTAATTTCCGATATACCGGGTATTCAAAGATTTCAACGTTTATTGTTTCTTACTTATAATGGCAATATATTTGCATAAATGACAACTAAATAGGTATCAGGTAATTACCTCGTCGAGGTAAAAAATTTTGTCAAAAAATAGTTCTTAACCTTTCAAAAATTAGAATAATTTAAAACTCATTCCATAAAGATGTGAAAAAAAAATAAATTGGGCCGTTTAATAAATTTAAAATATCTAGTAATATGTGAAAATTGCTGACAATAATATATCGGCATCAATGAAGCCACCCGTGTGGGGATTTGCCAGTTACCTCCATCGGGTGCGTCCCCATTGGAATTGGGGGAAGCTCGCCGGTTCTTCAAACCAGCAGTATCGGAGGATAGTGGGGAAATAAAATACCCACCGTGAAACAAAAAACTGGACGGCCCTCCAAGCATGGGGGTTGAGTCGTAAGGCCAGCAACCTTACATTCGGAAAACACAAAAAAAAAACGCTAAAACACCCAGTAGAAATACGCCTCGGATGTCGGACGGATATAACAGTAAACGAAAACAGCAACGGAAATGGACAGTGAATTTAGGTATATGGAATATACAAGGTATAAGAAATAAACAGAAGGAAGTTATCATAGAATTCATCCAACGTCACATTGATATAGCAATCCTCTCGGAAACAAAGAAGAATGGAAGCGGAATCGAAAACATCAACGATTTTATACATTTATACACTGGAGTGGAAAAACACGAAAGAGCACGTGCTGGAGTATCTATTCTAATCCACAAAAAATTGAAAAAATACATTAAATCTTGGGAACCAATGAACGAACGCATAATTAAACTGACGATCCAAATAAGGGGAAGAACTATGACAATTCTCGATGTGTATGCTCCTAATAACGATGCTACAGCTCACGTTAAAGATATGTTTGAAGATACCCTCAGAGATATAATCGATCAAATTCCACGCAGTCATGAAGTCATCATAGGAGGAGACCTAAATGGTCGGGTCGGAAAACAGAGACATAGTAGAGTAGTAGGCAGACACAGGGAAGAAACCATAAATGACAATGGTGAAAGATTAGTGAATCTTTGTGAGCAGTTCGATTTGAGAATAACTAACACCTTTTACGCTCACAAAGATATACATAAATACACTTGGTACCAACAGACAAGAGGACTAAAATCGATTATTGACTATCTCATTGCCCGACAAAACTCCCAAATCAAGATACAAGACGTTAGGGTAAAGAGAGGTGCCGAGTGTGGATCGGCAAAGATACACATTCCCTTTTTAACATCTTTTCAATCGACCACCAGCAGTCTCACTGAGAATAGATTGACAACGACAAAATATAACTTACAAAGTTTTGAACATGAAAGTACTAAATATTTATATCTTAGAAGACTGGATCAAAAACTAATCGAAACTCAACGAACAATAGAAGAAGAGTACGAACATATAAAAGCTTGTATTCTTGAGTCTCACTGAGAATAGATTGACAACGACAAAATATAACTTACAAAGTTTTGAACATGAAAGTACTAAATATTTATATCTTAGAAGACTGGATCAAAAACTAATCGAAACTCAACGAACAATAGAAGAAGAGTACGAACATATAAAAGCTTGTATTCTTGAGGCTGCGGACGAATCTGTCGGAAAAATACGGATGAATAACAAACCTGACTGGTGGGATGATAAAATAGAACAACAAATTAAAGAAAAGAAACAACTCTACCAGAAACTCCTTCAAAAGAACGATGATGCGACGAGACAAAAATACAAAAGAGCAAATAGGGAGGTTAAAAACGAAGTCCTAAAGAGAAAGAATTAGTCTTGGGAGAAAAAATGTGAGTACATAGAACAACAATTAGGAGGAACCCGAAGCTCAGAAGCCTGGAAGACCATAAAGTCGGCAAAAACATCAAAAAAACAAATACCTAACTTAGGGGGCATAACAAATGAAGACTGGGTACACCACTTTAAAGACCTTTTGGAAGAGAGACGTGAAAATTTTCTAGGAAAACAACACCAAATAAATAATCTAACTCCTATAGATCTCCAACTAAAAGAAGTGCAACAAGCTGTGAAAGACACAAAAATAAAAAAATCCCCTGGACCTGGAGGGATCCACCCGGAATTCATAAGGTATGGACCCGAAAAACTTTTAAGAATGTTGAAGAATATGTTTCAACGATGCCTGAATGGGGAAGAAACGCCGATCGAATGGAGAACATCATATATATCAACCATTCACAAAAAAGGCTCAAAAAATGATCCTAAGAATTATCGAGGTATAGCGGTAATCCCAACAATAGGAAGAATATATTCCCGAATCCTTAAAAATGAAATAGAAGAAGACATCAAGGATAAACAAGCGGAAGAACAAGCCGGTTTCCGGGCAGGGAGATCCACCACAGACAACCTTTTCACTCTAAAAATAGCCCTAGAAAAACGAACCCAGCGAAACAGGGAGACGCATATAGCTTTCATAGACCTAGAAAAATCTTATGACAGTGTACCAGTATCGAAATTATGGGAAGCAATGGAAACTCTCAAGATTAGACCAACATTGATTCGGGCCGTCCAACTTTACTATGAACAGAATTCTGCGGTTATTAAAATTGGAACATCACTATCTGAATCATTCAATACAACAAAGGGGCTAAGACAAGGATGTTGTCTATCTCCCACCTTATTCAAACTATACGTCGACCAATCCATGAAAGGCTGGGCACGGAAGTGTTGGAACATGGGCCTTCGGGTGGGGGATGACACCCTATATACTCTTTATTTCGCCGACGATCAGATAGTGGTTGCAGAAGACCAACAGGATTTGAGCTATATGGTGAGGAAACTAAATGAAGAGTACACACTAGCTGGTCTCACAATTAACTTAAATAAATGTGAATACTTAGCGGTGAGTAGTAATGACAACGACGATTTACCCTTGGAAAACGGAACAATAAAAAACGTTGACAAGGCTAAATACTTAGGGGTGATCTTCAACAGGCAAGGTAATAGTAATGATGAAATTCAAACAAGAATAATAAGAGGTAGACAAATCATTGGAGCACTCAACTCTGTCCTGTGGGAAAGAAAAATTAGGCGAGAAACAAAACTTCGCATATATAGCTCAATCGTAAAGAGTGTTTTGACTTATGGTTCAGAAGTGTGGGATTTAAATAATACTAATAGAAGAAAACTACTGGCCACGGAGATGGATTTTTTGAGAAGGAGCTGTCGGAGATCGAGACTTGAGAGAATAAGAAATATAAACATTAAAAGGGACATGAACATCGAGAGAGATATTGTGGACGACATAGAGAGAAAACAATTGACTTGGTTCGGACATGCAAAAAGAATGAATGAGACAAGATGGCCACGAAAAGTGTTGGAATGGATACCTCCAGAAAGAAGAAAGAGAGGACGACCAAGAAGAAGTTGGAGAGACGGCGTTGACGAAGCCATGGAAGCAAGAGAACTGGAAACTGGGGACGGAGAGGCGGCGACAGCCGTAGATAATCCGAGAATGATGATATATATATATATATATATATATATATATATATATATATATATATATATATATATATATATATATATATATATATATCAATGAAGCCATATAATGTTCTCCAACTTATTATTTATGCAGTAATATTAAATTTCAAAGATTTGCTTTGCTTGTCTTGCAATCATTCTATCATCAGTTTGATTAGTTCAACAATCATTCAGTGTGATTAGTTATAGTGTTATATATTTTGTTATATTAATGATATATTTTATATCTTACATGTTATACTTCTTAAAATGTTATATTTTTTATATTTGTGTTCAAAATGTTTTGCATACGTAGGTATCAATTTAAATTAACCATATCGCCCGTTTTCTCACAAAGCGTCCTAATTGTCAAAAATTTGGGAAACTGATATACTCTTCGGACTAATTATTAAATATAGCTGGTCATTTACAAATCAGTTACAAGTCAGTCACATCGTGAAAAGGGCAATCTGTGTAAGTTACACATCGGTAAATAAATCCTCGATCTGACATATAAATGGCGTCACTTACGAAAAATCCTTACCAGTCAATTGTGCTAACCTTCAAACGTCATATGTCAAAATGCCATGATAATCTGTCTACTAGTTTGGGGATTATGCTTAAGTGACGCTAGTTTTGTTATTTTCAAAACAATAGAAAAAAAAACATTTCGTGTGTTGATTAGGCTTTGCTTTTTGATGAAGAAAAATATCGTTGAAGCAAAACAATGGCTTGATAAACATTACACGGACTCTGAACCAGAAAAAGCAACCATAATTGATTAATATGCTGAATTCAAACGTGGCCGTAAAAGCACCGATGACGCTGAATGCTCTGGAAGTCCAAATGGACGTGAAAAGATGGATATGAATATTTGGGTATGCGGAAATTATCATCAAAATAGTTACCGCGTTTGCTCACCGAGAACCAAAAACAAGAACATATTGATCATTCTGAGTAATGATTGGAGCTATTTTAGCGAAATAAAAACGATTTCATGCGGTATGTGACAATAGATAAAACATGGATCCGCCACTACACTATGGAGTCAAATCGACAGTTAGCGGACATCAGTCAATAAAGCCGTCCAAAGTGACCAAAAATACAACCATCGGCAGGCAAGATTATGGCCTCTGCATTTTAGGATGCGCATGGGATATTATTCATCGATTATCTCGAGAAAGGTAAAACCATCAATAGCGAATATTGATTGTCTTTGAAGGACGAGATTGCAAAAAAAACTCCAAATGAACAAAAAAAGTGCTGTTTTAACAAGACAATGCACCGTGAATTACACGGACCCAGTGAATATTTCCGATTCTCAGTCCTTAAAAAAATTCTCGCTGGAAAGAAATTTCGCTCCAATGAAAAGGTAATTGCCGGGACTGAAGGATATTTTGGAGGCAAAGTTTAAAAAAATGTGTAGAAATATTAGAAAAGCGTTGGAATGATTGTATTGCTCTTCAAGGAAAATTTATTAATTAATGAAGTCGAAATTTGCAAAAAATGATATGAAGCAAAGTATCAAGCAGCATATTGCAGCATATCAAAGCAGTGATATGAAGCAAAAAAGAATGAACATCGATGAAGATGTTTTATTTGTCAGACCGACTTATTGACCGACGTGTTATTTTTGTATTTTTTTACTATAGTGAATTCTATCTAATAATTGGCTTTACAAAAATAGTTCAGGTGCTGCATAACAACAGAGATATATTCACTAATTTTAGTTAAATTATAATGTTTGCTTATAAATATTTAGGTTTTTTAAAAATTTTATGAGAAACGCTTTTTTTAGTATTTACAAGCACTACACAATAATAAAATAAACAAATAACAGAAATAAGACAAACAATTTTTCATGACTAATTGTAAAATATAAATATCAGGGTATCAAAAAGCAACATAAGCTTTCCACCTCAGAATTTATATTAGCTGTGTTGCGTGATTGTCGGATCTCGTCTTTATTCATAATCGGACACCTGTTTACAAATAATGTTGGTGCCACCTCAATAGTATAAAAGATATAAAAAAGTGAAATTTGAGCTCCAACTATACATTCGTCAAAATTCGTTTTAAGATACACAAATTTGAACACACTGATCATTTATATAAAAGTTGCAAAATAAAGAAGTTATTAATAGTTACAAAATTTGAAAACAGACCTCACGTTTTAATATCCTCGACCCCCTACGCAATAGAACTCGCAAAGAGAAATCAATTTAGCAAAAATCATTTATATAAAAGTTGCAGAATAACAAAAACACGAATGTTACATGTTACAAAAATTGTTCAAAATTGTCACTATTTGTTCGGTTAGCACAAAATCTTGATCGGCGTACCCTTGCGTCACTACACGCGTCAAAAATAAAATCCCGGCGTCCACGATTAACATCACAGAGCGTTTTTTTCCTTTATTTGGGTTTTTCGCCACTATCTAAAACTCAAAAAATATCAAAAATACCCCTTCTTATTTAAAAAAGAATCACTGGGTAAAAACAAAAAACCAAACTCTTTTCTCAGTGATTCTTTTTTGTAATAAATTTGCCTAACGAACAAAATTTTAAAGATATAAAAATGTTATATAAAATTTTACAAACTTTTAACGTTAACGTTTCGGAGGGTTATTAGAAAAGCATTGGAAAATAAAGGAAAAAAAATATATGAACATGCCACAATCATTCAGACATTACTTAGATTACAGGTATGGGCCTGAGATATGATTTTTATTTAGATATTTAGAAAGTAAATATATTAAACTACAACATTCTGAAAACAGTTTAACATTTCTTTACAAATGTAAAGATTGTGACATAATACCGAAAGGTTTACGTTTACGTACACCTTATAACACAAATAGAAGCATATATATTTTACATAGGGCTAGTTTAGCACTTTTAAGAGATTGCATCCAACATCGCATATACAATAAAGAACAATTAAAGACTGACATTAATAATACATTACAACAAATATACGAAAAAGTCACTGAAGTAGATTTTAATCACATTTATAAGAGCGTCTATTCCAGTTACATATATCACTTCAATATCCAAAAAAATACTCAGATTAAGAAATTTAAAAATTTAATTATTGAAAAACATGGAACACATACAAAACACATTAATACACATACAGACAAAAATTTCATTAATAAAACTGTAGTTAACTTTTAAATAAAATATTATCTGATTCTGAAAAGTATGTACTTTCTAAAGGACTAAATTTTAGTGTTACATTGAAAGATGTTCCTAAATTAGACCTTATTTCGGCAGTAGAGTCTGCTGCTCAAAAATTACCTTTGGAAAGTGCAAATGAATACAGAATTAGGTTAAAACTTATCTTAGAAATACAATTTAAAATCAAATCAAATGTATACTATGAGGAAAGGTTAGCTACAGAGAAATTAAAAAAAGACACATCTATTAAAATATGGCCATCAGACAAAGGTAACGCCACAATTATTCTGGACACTACAGAATATAATAACAAAATTTAAACTTTAATTGATGAGGGAAATTACACTAAAATACCTACAGATCCAACATAAAAAATAGAGAGACAAATTTCCAATACATTATATAAACACAAACGTGAATTTACAGATCTAGAAAGATCACAACTTACACCACATTATAGTAAACCACCTCATTTCTATGGTCTACCAAAAATACACAAAACTAATATACCACTTCGCCCTATAGTTAGTAGTATAGATTCCCCATGTTATAAACTAGCAAAATTTTTATTAAACATATTAAATCCACTTTCGGGTAGAACAAATTCATATATTAAAAATACTTCAGATTTTTTAGATAAAATTTCAAACATTAAAATTACAAACCAAAATGTAATGGTTAGTTTTGACGTGGTGAGTTTATTTACTAATGTACCAGTTGATAAATCACTTTTAATAGTTAGAAAGAGATTAGAACATGACACAACATTAAAAGACCGCACTAAACTAAACATAAATACAATTTTGGAATTATTAACTCTGTGCTTAAAAACCACATATTTTCAATTAGAAAATGATTATTATTATTTCGGAATGGCAATGGGTTCTTCTCTTTCTCCTTTGATGAGTAATATCTTTCTGGAGGAACTCGAGAATGACATATTAAATAAATCTCTTAAAAAGCCATTAATATGGCTTAGGTATGTTGATGATATTTTTGCTATATGGCAACATAGCATTGACGATCTATATATTTTTTACAAGACATAAATTCTCGAGAGCCTACAATTAAGTTTACTTTAGAGATGGAGAAGGAAAATAAATTGCCATTCCTTGACACTTTAATAATAAAACAGTTTACAGAAAACCGACAAACACAGATAGGTATCTCAATTTCTTTTCAAATCATACAAAATCCCACAATTAAACCCACTAAAATTAACCCCACAATTCCTTATATCCGCGGTATTTCTGACACTATTAAAAGAGTAGGAAATAAATACAAAATAAGAACGACATTTAAAACAAAAAATACTCTTAGATCTCTATTAACAAAGACTAAACCAAACAATATACAACAAAATACCAAAAATGTGGTTTATAAAATTCCCTGCGAATGCGGCAAATTCTATATAGGTGAGACATCTAGACCGTTAGATGTTAGAGTAAAAGAGAAAAACCTTCTTAGAAAGGGCGATTTTAATAAATCTAGAATTTGTCAACACGCATGGGAATCGGGTCATAAAATCAACTGGAGTAATTCCAAAACGGTATTAAAAGAATCGGTAACAAAATACAGAAGATTAAAAGAAACCGCTATAATTAATTTAAATAAAAATAATTGTATTGCTATGCCTTCGGTAGATTTAAATTCAATATGGTTCCCGATTCTAAAGAATACAATTAAACACATTTAAATATTTGAATACACAATCAGTACAATAAACAATCACACAGTAAACAGTACCTATATATATATATATATATATATATATATATATATATATATATATATATATATATATATATATATATATATATATATATATATATATATATATATATATATATTTGGTAGTATGTCACTGTCATGAAAATCTATTGTTGTCCATGTAAGTATCGTTGATATATACAAAAAAATATATTTCCTTTCTCTCGTTACTTTATATATTACAAATTGATATAATTTATTTTTTAGTTTAGTTTTGAAAACGTGGGGAGAGTACCCTCCGAAACGTTAACGTTAAAAGTTTGTAAAATTTTTTATAACATTTTTATATCTTTAAAACTTTGTTCGTTAGGCAAATTTATTACAAAAAAGAATCACTGAGAAATTTGTCTCCGTTTGGTTTTTTGTTTTTACCCAGTGATTCTTTCTTTAAATAAGAACAGGTATTTTTGATATTTTTTGAGTTTTAGATAGTGGCGAAAAACCCAAATAAAGGAAAAAAATATATGAACACGTCACAATCATTCAGACATTAATCACAAGCGTTTTCGATGCGCTGTTTTAGTTCTTCCGCAGTGTTTACTTCTCTATCGTGATAAACTAATTTTTTTAAATAGCACCACAGAAAAAAATCGCAGGGTGTTAAATCCGGGGAGCGTGCAGGCCAAGAAATGTTCGTCAAACCTTCGTGAACTTCTCGGAAATTATTTATTCCATTTCTAGTAAATGTGACCTCGTCGGTAATCAAAAAATAAATTTGGTAAAATTTTCATTTCTGTTGTACTGATGTAAAAGCTACTAACAAAATTCAACTCTCCCAGGATAATCTTCGGATTGTAACGATAATACCGGTTAATAATGATATATGACCAACTTCAACTTGACCTGTTATAGACCTAGTGCTCGTTTTCGACAATTTCTAAAATTTCTTTCTCAATCTCTACCATTTCGTGTGGAGGAGGTATTTCAGCATGATCTCCTAGTTGTGCATTTAAGTACCCTGTATTACGAAGTCTTGTAGCTAAATTTGCAAACATCCACGGAGCCGGATGATTTTTTAAAGGAAACCTTTCTGCGGCTGCATTTTGTTGGCACTCCCCATAAATTAATATTATGTCCATAGTTCATTGTTTTCATAAACGTGTGACATTTTAACCGCAGAAAGCAGCCAAAAATTAAACACGCATCATTAAGGAATTATTACCTCTGGTCAAATTGACTTCTGTTTGAGAGTTCTACCACAGTGGCAGTGGCAGGCAGTGCTCGAGAATATCAAAAAGTCAAGTCTGTTTTCAAATTCTACAACCTGTTAAAATAAATGATTCAACTTTAAAAACACCCTATATATATATATATATATATATATATATATATATATATATATATATATATATATATATATATATATATATATATATATATATATATATATATATATATATATATATAGGGTGTTTATATATATATATTGGCCAGAATACCCTATATATATATAGGGTATTCTGGCCAATATATAAAATTTTCTTAAAAATATAGTATATATAAAAATAATAAAAACGACCTTTTAAGTAACAAAATAGGTTATTTATAAAGAAAATACAATTAAGTGTAGATTTCGTCGTTAATATAGGCACATTTAAGCTTGACCTTTCCAAATATAAACGTAAAGCCTCCGCAAAGGTTTTCGTTGTGTTAAAGTTTGATAAGCTTGATCAGAAAAACAGTCCTGATTAGGTAATCTGGAAAAGGCATTTTAAGGGATTCCAGGCTCGAATAACAAAATTCCAGAATAATAAAACAGTGTTGGTGGGCTTAGTGGAGATAAACGACTGGTTAAAAGTACACGAGCACAAACTGAACCTAAATATTTATAAGTTGATTAAGAAGGGAACGGTGGAAGATGTAGGTGCAATTTCGCGGGAAAAGAAAAAGTACTCGCCAGAAATAAAGGAATAGTATTCCAATAGGGTTTTTTTTTCTTGGAGGTGTTGTATAATTTGAAATATATTGAGTAAACTAAACATTTTTCGAAATTTGCAAGTGGCAGCGATGTAATTGTTTAACATGTTAATGAGACTTGGTAAATTAAGTAAACGTGACCATGATATTTTACATAAAAAATAAAAAAATCAGATTTTTACAATTTCCTAATGCAGCGATGGCAAACCAATGGTGCGCGACAAAATAATTTGGGCACCGCATCAATTAAGGAATTTATTTACCTAACTGAAACAATTTATTTTTTCGTCTACATTTTTTCTTTCTAAGTAGTATTCAACATGACTAGTTTGGCAAAAAAAACAAAAAGGGCAATATAAGTGTAATAGAGAATTTTAAACTTGGTGGACTGAGAAATATGGCAAAAAGTGATAAAGGAGTGTGCGTTTTATGTTCTGGAACAATAGTATGTGGAACATCGTCTGTAAAACGGCATTATGAAACAAATCACAAATATCTTTGCCAAAAAAAAAGCGAACCAGAGCAAAGGCAGGCATTGAATGTGCAATTAAAGAAATAAATAGTCAACGTATATGATTAATTATGTTAGCAAGGATTGTCATACAGGTGCCGCAAGTTTCTAGAGGTTTTAACGAGGGAGAGTTTTTGAAGGAAGCCTAGTTAACATGCGCCCGTTCATATTTTTTTGATGATTTTAAAAATAAAGATAAGATAATTCAGCGCATCAAAGATCTAGAAACACAATGAAAGATAGAATCCTAAAACTGCCGGAAAATGTAAAAGACTATCAAAAAAATGACATTAAGTCCTCTCCTTTTGTATCGCTATATCTTGACGAAAGTACTAATACTAATCATGAAAAGTAACTAAATCTGCTCGTTCAGCTGTTTTTGCTCGATATTGGGTAGTAAACGACGGTAAGGCAGAATTAATGGCGATAACATCGTTGCCAACAACTACTAAGAGCACAGATATTTGTACGGCTATTAAAAATTCACTTGTAAAATTGTTTCGATAACAGTTCCAAGTATGGTAGACAACAAAATGGTTTTATCAGTTATAGAACATTCGATTGTTAATTTCCACTGCATCATTCATCAATAAGCCTTGTGTACTGAGGGTGGCTTCGCCTCCCTTAATTATATAATGTCATAAAATAGTGAACCTTATATCGTCGCAGATTTTAAATAAGGGTTAAGAGTTATAATTTAATGCTTAGTTGGATGAAATCAACTCGGTATATAATGGCTTAGTAATGTATAATAATGTTCGCTGGATGAGCCGCGGTAACGTACTTCAAAGGTTTGTTGATTGTTTGGAAGAAATCAGACTGTTTTTACAAAATGAGGGAAAAATTGAACAATACTTACAATTAATGATGTGGCTTTTAAAATTATTGTTATGTACAGACATTTGCAGAGCATTTCAATGAATTGAACCTAAAGTTTCAAGGCGCAAATAAAACAACTATCGTTATGCTAGATCTCATTCGTGCTTTTGAGGTTAAACGGCGAGTTTTCAATAACGATAATGTTATCAAAAACTACACGTGTTTCCTAAACTTGAAAAAATTCACCAGAGATTTGGATTTTCACGAAAAAACAACGGAACTGAAGAGTTTAATTCGGTAATTTTCATCGCGATTTTCTCAGTTCAAAGAACTATCGGAAACACGGAAGTTTATTATGTATCTTAATGTGACTTCACTTATATGGATTGATCTATCAGGCAAAATGTGTAAAAATGACAATACAAAATTATGGAAATGTGGAATTCAATTCCAGACACTATCTGAAGAAGCTGGCTGAAGCAGCTTGCTTTTGCTATCTTAACAATATGTTCATGTACCTATATCTGAGTCATTATTTTCAGAAATGAAAAAAAAAGAAAAAAAAAACATTAAAGGCTCGCTTAGAAACCGTTTGCCAAATGACTCCAGTTCAGCTCGCATTCTGCTAAAAGTAACAAAATATAAACCTAGTATAAGCTATTGGGCATCTAATTTGTTTATATATAAAATTATTTTTTTTATTTTAAAATCATTTCCTTTTGTCTGATTACAAAGGTTAAAAAAATTCCGTCCGGTTAAAGATTAAACTTCATCACTTCTCTACAATCAAGTTTAAGTTTGCATCTGATAGGTTCTTTGCTATTATTTTACTATCAGTTTTAATGCCGATATTTTCATGTTGTACTTTCTGCAATTATGTTAAATTTATGAAGAATATTCCGTTCCATATCATCTTCCGTTTCACCAGTCAGTATAACACAAAAAGCATTGGAAATGTAACTGAAGGTTTAACTAATATATTAAAAGTATATAAAAAATTACACTGGGGAACAATTTGAAAAATAATTTCTGTTGAGTTCGATGTTTAAGCTGTTTTATACATAAATTGACATAAAATTCCAAAACTTTATTTAGTTTTTTTCTATCACGTCAAGTTTTTTCTCTACAGTTGTTGCACATCCGACTAAGCTTGGCGAATCACAGAAGTCACTACTGCTCTCTTACCGGCGAACCTTCTTCAACCTAGGAGTGGGAACGTAAGTGACGTTGCGTCATCCAAAACTTGTTCGGTCAGTTATGCACGAGATGCTAAAGTACGCGGGTCTGTGTCGCTGTGATATAGTGGTACTTTTGCATAGTGAAAACATCAGGATTCAACAAGAAAAACAAACATAAAATTGAATACCCTAGTTTACCGTCAGCTATACGCCCTGTGCCTCATTCAGCTGAAATTCCAGTGCCAGTTTTTCAAGAATTACCTTCTTGTTCCCAATGATTCTGTTCGTAAAGAATTCAATCAACATGAATTAAACGATTTAGCACGAGATTTGGAACTATCCAAAAAAGCATCGGAATTATTAGCATCAAGACTGCACGAAAAAAATTTGCTTGACAAAGGAGCTAAAGTCACTTACTATCGATCCAGAGAAAGTGAATTTAGGTAGTACTTCAGAAATAATGACGGATTTGCGGATAACGCAACTGAATGATTGTTTATAGATTGCTCAAAGCGTAGCTTGAAGTGTGTTCTTCTACATAATGGAAATTTATATGTGAAGAATATGGCGACATAAAGAAAGTCATTGACTTGTTGCAATATAACATGCACCAATGGATCATCTGTGTTGACCTTAAAATGGTATGTTTCCTTCTTGGCCAGCAACGCGGGTATAACAAGTATCCCTGTTTTTTGTGCATGTGGGACAGCAGAGCTCGTGAGAAGCATTGGGTGCAATCGAACTGGCCATCAAGATCTGACCTAAGACCTGGTGATCCAAACATTTTAAATCAGCCACTTGTCGACAGAAAAAACATTTTATTTCCGCCTTTGCATATAAAACTAGGTCTCATGAAGCAATTTGTTAAGACTTTGTCAATTGAAGGAAACTGCTTTAAGTATATCATTTCGGCATTCCCTAGCCTGTCATTGGAGAGCTTTAAAAAGCTTGGTTGCAACATGAGCATCAAACTGCATTTCTTACATAGTCGTCTTGCTAACTTCTCAGAAAATCTTGGTGCTGTTAGTGATGAACAGGGCGAGCGATTCCACCAAGATCTAAAGGTTATGGAAGCGCGGTATCAAGGTAGATGGGATGTCAGTATGATGGTTGACTACTGTTGGAGCATCAAGCGAGAATGTCCACAAACTGAACACTCCAGGAAAAGCTATAAGAAGAAAATTTTAACATAATATCTTTTATTTATTTTTTGTATAAACACAATTTAACTTTTAATAATATTTTAACCTCTGTATGAGTAAAATATTATAATCTATTTGGTCAGATCTCACCTTATTTCCTTTCGTATGTACACTTTTAAGGTAAAATGAGGGGTATGCTATAGCTTAAGAACTTGACGTGATAGAGAAAAACTATGAATATTTTTGAATTCAGAGATAAAAAATTAGTCAAAAACAAGTCACAGATCCAAGTCAACAAAATTGCTGTTCTCCAGTGGTATTAATATGGTTCTGTTGTCATTATAAAGCAAATATTAAAACTATTTTCTAAATTGTACTTGAGGATTTATGAATGAAAAACCTGTGTGCAAGATAGGTGCCACATTTGCTACTTCCAAAATAAAAAGGTGTTTAAATTTGAAAGGAAAGGAAAGGCTTTACGGTTAGAGGCGCATCAGCATCTAAAGCTATTTAGCGACTGGATCTACAGCTAAACGTGGGCTCCGAACCACGGTCATCAGCTACCGACAAACCCAGGCTAGCATCCTCCTTAGGCTATTAACCCTTGGTTATGTGCCTACCCATAAGTTTATCAGGAAGCTTACCGACGGGCAATTGACAACGTGGATATGTGTGCACGTGTGTATGTATACGTGAGTATATAAGTGTGTGTGTAGGGTTGGAAGTAAGACGAACAGTAGAATTAAAGAAAAACACCCATCCGAGCGCTGGAATTGAACCAACTACCTTTGGATTGCCAGGCAAGCGACTAACCCACCAGACCACCATAGCTGGCTGTTTAAATTTGAGAAACATCAGAATATTGAGAAATTCGTCTCTGTCTTTGGTCATATTTCGCAGAATGTTATGGAAGGCAAGAGACGAATTTGTCAACTCTGTCCAGTTTTACAATTCTTTACAGTTTACGAATTGTTTAATAAGATAATAGTTCAAGAAGTGATTGTTCACAATGAAGTTCTCTCAATAGCCAAAAAAAAAACAAAAGTTTTGCCTTTAGGTTTACAAACTGCAAGAATATAACTAATTTTATGGTTATGGCTACGACATAGATCCACTACTACGTACTACTACTAACATCGGTCAAAATAATAGGCATAGGAGGTAAAAATCTGTGAAGGAATAAACGAAAGAAGAAGGAAGATGTAATGAAAATAGTCCAAAATTTTTCATCAGAACACTGCATCTCACAAAAATATTTTGAAGATTGTTCTTGGTGGGACTTATTTAAAAATAGAGTCAATATGTCATGGCAGATATAAACTACTTCGTAATAGCGGAGAGCGGGGTTGGGAGTGCCGGCGGTAAGTAGTGACGATGTGAATATCTAATAGACGAAAAAAGATAGTAATATTTTCATACTGCGTCGCAGAACGCCTAATATTTGGGCATCGGCGGCAGTCATTTTAGTTGCGGCTGCGACACACACCGAGAGGCCGTGTGTAATCGGGCGCTCTGTCGACACGTGAGTAAATATTTTTGTATTTAAACTTTTTGGTCAATAGTCCTTGTTTTTTAAGCTATTACGCGTGTTTCACTGAAATGATGGTAGTTTATTTACAAATCGCCTGTCGTATTAAAATCTGGGTTCTGTTAAATACGTATTTCATTATTTGATAGAAAGTGTGTGCTTATAACGGAGTTAAACATTCCTTTGGTTGGGGGCTGTTTGTGCCGCGGTACAATTAGCCGCCAACAAAAGTACTTTCAAGCCTCAAATGATCTATTATTTACTACTTTTTTTTTGATAGGATCAAGACCTACAAATGGAAGACAGAGACGGGAGCCATTTCGAAGGAGCTTCTACAAAGAGCTGCTGACGCGGTTATAAAAGACAGCCGTAAATTGAAAACTGTAGCACGTCAATTAAAGATATGCCATATGACATTGCAACAGTTCGAGAAGAAAATAAAACGAGGACAAAAGTCCTGCAGTTGGATACAAACTTAGGCTGATATTTAATGCCGAACAAGAGGAAGCACTGGCGTCATATATTTTAACGTGTTTCTCCATTTACTTCGGTCTCTTGTCAGAAGAAGTAAAAAACTTTCATATGAAGGTGCAATAAGATTTAATGTTCAAAAGATTCCAGAATATGTATATGTATTTCCATGGAAATACAATGGCAGGCAAAGATTGGTTCACTAACTTTTTGAAAATGAACTCATCGCTTTGTATTAGAAAACCAGAAACGACAAGTGCGGGTCGCACGACTTCGTTTAACAGACATAATGTGACACAATTTTTCGACAAGCTCGGATGTGTGATTTTGAAACACAAGTTTACTCCCGCTCGTATATGAAACTCAGATGAGCTTAGAGTTACAACCGTGCTAAAGCCTATGAAAATTGTTGTAGCCAAGAGTAATAGGCAATTGGAAGCAATCGTGTCAACTTTTGTCACTGTAGAGTTAGTGGTAAATGCTATTGGAGATGCAATTCCACCAATGTTTGTTTCCGCAACTGAAGTATAAAGACATATTTATTCGCGATGGCCCTCCTGAATGTATTGGTGCTGGTAATAGCTCAGGATGGATGACAAGTAACGAGTTTCTGGTTTTTATGGATCATTTCATAAAATATACCAAACTCAACCCTTCCAAACCAGTCATTTTAGTGCTAGATAATCACTGATAACACATTAATATCAAGATGGTTGAAAAAGCAAAAGAAAATTCTGTTATCATGCTTTTCTTGCCTCCACATTGTACTCACCGCCTTCAACCTCTGGACGTTGGCATCAATGGTCAAGACATACGGTGCAAAACCCCAAAATAACCCACACCAACCAACAACCGCAGTGCATTAAAAAATGCTGGTATATGGCCCTTTGATCCTCATATGTTTACTGACGAAGCTTTTGCACCATCTTTTGTTACCGACCATTTGCAACCAGAAAGTCAACTTACGTTAGTGGATCTAAGCAATGAACCTGGTCAATCGCACATTCAGCAAAGGTACTGTCTTCCAAAAATTGCAAATTCTATTCAAGCTACACGTGGAGAAATAACTCAAGAAAGAAACTCCGTACATTCTCAAGAGCTTTTTCTGCAAACCCAACAAAACTATGACCAGCTTAAACATATTGCCCAGCCAGAACATTCTAACGATACAGCGACTTTCTCACCGGAGATAGTCGGGCCACTCCCTAAAGCACCTCCTTATCAGCATCGAACAGACATTATCAGCAGTGAACAAAAGTCGCACTAAAAAATCAGCTGTTCTCACTGACCCCCTGAGAAAAATGCAATTGCTGAGGAACAGGCTAAGAAGAAAAAAATAGAAGGAAATGACACCAAAATAAACACTAACATGAAAGAGAATAAAGCTAAAGGCAATGTGCATCGTAAAAAGAAAACCAACAAAGGCAAAGATAACAAGAACCAAATTAAAAGGAAAATTTTTCAAAAAAAGGGGATACTAAGAGCGAGGATGGGGGAGATGCATTAGAATGCTTCTGTATCATTTGTTATGATTCGTATTCCAACTCAAAATCAAACGAAATATGGATTGAGTGTGCTATGTGTAAAAACTGGCCAGTGGTGGCTTGGGAGGGAAGGCGTTAGGGCGCCGCCCCTCCAGCATTTAACACAGTAAACAATTTTTCAAAGCAAAACACCATATTTTATTTCCGTTTCTTTCCTTTAACTGATTTTTCTGGTTCACCTCCTATCTAGGGTTTCAATAGCACGAAATGTAAAAAGGAGGAAGAGAAAAGCAAAAAAAACTTGAGCAACACTGTTTTCTTCTACGCCCTCCCACTTTTAAAAACCCACGAGCCGCCACTGAAACTGGCCTCATTTGAAATGTATAAGAGACGAAAAATATATCACGTTTCTCTGTCCTAATTGCTGCTGCGATGAATCGATTTCAGATTAGATATTATAGAGTAAAGAATTATTTAGTTTACGAAAGAAGAAATGTTGACGTTTTTTTTCTTTCTCGCGTAGTTTAATAAAAATTACAATTTGAAAAAAGTTGGTAGTTGTTATTTTATTAATAAAGATATTGCATAAAATTATAATACTTTTGTTACTTTTTACTCAAACACCATTTATTTTTATTTCAAATATCTTACTTTCTGAACGGCACAACCAACCTCAGCATCGACACAACACGCTTCACGGCGAGTTCAATTGTACCTCGTAGACTCGTTCCACTAATTTGAGTCTCAGCGATAAACTATTCAAACTATTACAAACTATAAATATTTATTTAAAAACTATATTAAACTTGACACTATATGGTCTACAAATTGAGAATACTACATTTCATTTTAATAGTGAATTTGAGCGATTTCTTAAAATCGGCAACTTCGTCCCCGCGCTCTCCTACTTAGATCCTATTTATACTCTTCATGGATAGACTAACAATGGACAATGGACAGTATATTAAAGTTTTGGGAACTAGTTAAATGCATATACCTATTCGAAATGTCAATTGCACCAAATACGAGGGTCAATCAAATATAAACCGGAATTTTACGATTACTTTCCTCAGCCAATCACGAGAGGGTTGTAACTGCAGATCGTTGCAGTTTTATGTATTAAGAATGGAGGAAACGCTCAGTCAGCTGTTTCTCTCAGTTTTTTTTGTCAAAACATCCATGAGCGAACAGGTTCCACCGTAACCCGCGCAACGGGTTATAAGTGTGTCCAACCCAAGTGTTTGGTTGGGCCAAGAAGTTTACACGAGAAGAAGAAGAAGTAAGGACGAGAAAGTGTGGTAAATGTAAATCATAATCGACGTTCCAAGTCAAGTGTCACTGCTGACAACATTGGTGAAATCACTTTAAAAACGTGTATTAGCTTTGGAAGTGCTCAATCGGTAAGGCTCGCGCGACCTTTTTTTTCGACTGGTAGCGAGTTTTGCTGCTGATTTTCTACACAATCGAAGTACAGTTAATGCTGCCTTCTACTACCAGCTGTTGAAGGTAACAAAATCCGCTTATAAGTGCAAAAGACCCCATCAGAGACGACCTCCTTCTCCATGACAAAACCAGGCTACACACAGTAGTTTTGACGAAGGAAAAACTGAAGAATATGCATTGGGAAACACTTTAACGCCCTCCATACAGCCCAGATTCGTCACCCTGTGATTATTGTTTGTTTGTGCCCTTGAAAGATACACTTGGAGGAGTATGATTCGACGATTAAAATGTTGAGAACTTCGTGCGCAATTGGCTGATGATTCAACTCAAAGTTTCTACGAGCAAGAAATTCACAAGCTTCCAAACGGCTGGAAAATTGTATAGAGCGTAAAGCTAGATAGCGTGTAGAGATATGTCGAAAAATAATCAATAGCTTTTTTGTATTATTTTATAAATAATAAACATGTATAAAACAATTCCGCTTTATATTTGAGTCACCCTCGTAAGAATCGCGGCAGTATATTTTAAAATACGATTCTATTTTACATTTAGTTAACCATTTTTGGACTTTAACGAGTTCAAAACGGCTTTTTAACGATGTAAATTAGATATGAAATTAATTACTGATATCGATTGGCAAGAACACAGATTGAATGATTATGACAAAATGAAAAATTATTTTTTGACGGACGCTCCTCCACGTCGACATTTTCCTTTCAGTTCATTGTATCGTTTCATGGATCCAACCAAGTTCATTGTTAAAAATGTCCAAAATTAGGCAAAAACCTATTCAAGATACTTAACAGTGTGAACCGTCATAACAAAAATGGAAAATAAATTGAAAGATAAATGAACTATTCGAGAAATGGAGTAGAAAAAATAGATTTGTTACAAAGAAAATTTTCAGTATAGTTCGTATATCGTAGATTTTAGACCTTATAATTGCTGGAATTTTTGTTTTAAAAAATTCCTTTGCATAGTTAATCAGAAAATGTTTCGGACATCGGAATCTGCCTCTAGATAAAATACTAATAATACTTGTGTTCTCGGAGATATTTAAAATGCACACAAGTTTATTTTTTGTGTCGAAGGCCTTTGACTTTTTAATTTAAAATATAAGAAGTTTATCTATCCAATAATATAATTGTTCTCAATATTAACTACTTTATTAAATAACCCCTTGTGATGTTTCAATTGCATGATTTCGTTTTCGAGCAATGTTGAATATTTTTCTTCAGTAAACTTCTCCAATTGCTATTTGACATAATCATTTTGAAATGAAAATGTCTTATGGTCGATCATTGTGGTAATAAAGTTCTCGGCCTGATACAGAGATATTACAAGTATAATATATTTGTCAAATTTTGATCGCTAATAATCTAGCTGTGGAGTGTCAGATACGTACGTGTAGGTGTTTATTTTGTGGAGATCGAGTAAAGTAAACACGTTTTGATATTTTCTGAAAAAATGGATTAAACTGAAATTCGAGTTGTTATAAAATACTTTGATTTAGATGAAGATACAAAACGAGTTAGAATCCAGTTTACAAAATGTCTCTCATTTGTATTCGACGGTAAAATCAGTGGACTACTGAATTTAAATGAAGTGTACATCACTTGAACTCACAGCGGAACTTTTGTCGCATCTGGGGGGATGTTTGGCCCTTCGGATTGTTGTCGCTGCTTACAGAGGGTCTTAAAATATTATTATTATTATAACTATTGATTGATTTGTCCGTTACTTTGTGATAGTTCACTTTTAAAAAAGGAATAAAACAATTTTTTACTTTGATATCTATCACTTTTATTTGTAAACAAAATGTGTGTGACTATAATTTCGTAAAACGACTTTACATTCTCAAACACTACTTTAAAACTAGTTTTACAGCTGTTTATATATTCTATGTACCTAATTTTATACTTTTATTGGGGTTAATTTTTTTTTACAATATTTTAAATAGTGGGGAATTTCGGAGATCCGTCTGATCGTTTAATAGATGTCTAGACGGATCTTTATTATATTTATAAATTTCATTAGCTTCTAAAATGTTAAATTTTTTGCTTTTGGCCGCTGTATGTAAAATTTTCAAATTTGTAATCTTGGGAAATATATGTCCGGTATCTAGGAAATGGTTCGCAAAATTAGAGTGTTGTTTCTTTAATATGTATGCAGATTTATGTTCTTTGTATCTGATTTGAAAATTTTTGCCGGTTTGTCCAACATAGCAGCTACTGCACTCGTTGCAACTTAACATATAAACTCCAGATTTTGTATTTGCTGATGTTTTATCTTTGGCATTAAAAATGAAATTACTGGTTGACTGGGTGGTTTTAAACGCTATTTGCAAATTATGTTTCCTCAAAGAGCGAGCTATTTGTTCTGAAATTGGACCGAAATATGAAATTTTACAGTACTTTTTATCATTTGTTTGTTTTACTTTTGGATATATTTGATGAATTAGTAATTGTTGTAAAATTATTTTTGATTTTAGAATTAATGGATTTGATAATATGGTCTTCATTTGAAATTGTGTGGTCTTCATTGAAATGAATCGATAATATCACAACAAACATGAAGACCATATTATCAAATCCATTAATTTTAAAATCAAAAATAATGCTTTAATTATAACTAAAGCAGATAAAGGGAATTCAGTTGTTATTCTAGAAAAAGAACCTTACGAAACAAAAATTAAAACTTTCTACATAATGAAGACCGCGTCAAAATAAAAAATGACCCTACCACAACAATTCAAAATAAGTTAAAATCAACAATAAAAAATATAAACAATATTTTGTCAAAAGAAGATAAATATAAAATAGTCAATATGAATCCTACTCCTCCAAAACTGTACGGTTTAATTAAAATTCATAAAGAAAACTTTCCACTAAGATCCGTAGTCTCATACACAAATAGCCCTTTAAGAAACCTAGCTTTTTACTTAAATAAAATCTTCAAAAACATAACGAATTTCTCGTCAAAACAGTCAATAGAAAACTCGGTGGACCTTACAAAAAAGCTTAGCAAACTATCTATACCAAAAACGGGTTTCTAGCATCCTTTGACGTTAGCAACATGTTCCCGAATATTCCGAACAAAGATTGTCTACTATTAATAGATAATTTACTCATAAAAAATAACATCAATCCAATTATTAAGCAAGATATTTTAGAACTCTTTAACTTATGCATTAATGAAAATTATTTTCAATTTAATAACGTTTTTTACAAACAAAAGGATGGTCTAGCCATGAGTTCCACACTAAGCCCTTTATTCTCAGAACTGTTTATGTCAAACTTGGAACATAATTTTTTAAAACGGATAAAGCAAAATATATATTCTTTTGGTTTAGATATGTAGATTATTATACTTTATAATGACAGACAAATAGAAGGAACATTAAAGCATTTAAATAGTATCCATCCAAAAATAAAATTTACACTAGAAAAAGAACAAAATCAAACCATAAATTTTCTGGACCTTTCAATATCCAAACAAAATAATAAACTAGAATTTGATATCTATAGAAAACCCACATACTCAGATATAACAATTACAAAACATTCAATCCACTCCATTACACATAAATATGCTGCATATAAGTCTATGATCCACCGAGCTTTCACAATTCCACTATCTGAAAATAAGCTTGCTACTATAACGTAGTTTACCTAACTTTTAAACTATCTTTAAGGTGTCTGGTGGAAGTTAAGGTCCACTGAAAGGGTCTGGCAATAATTAATGTTGGTTTTTGACAATATTCTGAAAAACACATGTGAAAACCAGCTTTTCTACTTTAACGTAGATAAGTAAGGTTTTTATGTACCTTTAGTACCTGCTACCTATAAAAGGGTCCCGCTTTCTAGCTAGAAAGTACGCATATCTTCTTAACTGCATCTTAGACTATTAGTACTCAAAATTTCAGCTTTCCTAAAATGATGTAGTTCTGGGGGCTCGGGGATCTTGAACTATTAAAGATGTTCAAAACAAAAGGGGCTTTTCAAGTTTTTTTTTTATTAATGTAATATTATCGAGAATTTAACAATGGTATTATTAAATATATATTTTTAACATTGGTATCATTTAATAATGGTATTTTAACAATAATATGTCCGATGTTCGATTTGGCAACACTCTTGGTTTCTTTTTTGGAGGGAATGCTGGCCAACATCTTATGAGCCTTCCGTACGAGCTTGACATTCCTAGAGTCACTTAGTGGTCCTTGGCTATTCTTTTCCTGAATCGAATGTTTCTAGTGCGATCGGAAAGTTTGTTTCAGACTTGGTACAGTCTGAATGGAAACTTTTGCAAAACTTCAACAAGCCTATGGACACAGAGTTTGTCAATGCTCATGTTTTCAGTTGGTTGAAGCCATGCTCAGAAGTTCAAAACTTAATTGAAAATTAACCTCGCAGCGGAACACCTTCAACTAAGGCCTCACTGAGATCTTGTGCGCTCTGATCATCGGTTGACGGCCAGAACGATGTGGGAAGAGTTGAATTTAACTTACACAGCGGTTTATTAGATTTTGGGCAATGCATTTTGTATGAAAAAAGTCTGTGCGAAAATGGTTCCGAAAAATATTTCACAGAATCAACAGGATAATGGGGGTGCGACGGAAATAGTGTTTTATCAAGGGTCCAGGTTTTCAGTTGGTTTAGGGCCTTCTCAGAAGGCTTTAGCAGAATACAGTACAATCTTATGAAGAATAAACCGCAATAAACAATCGCTATATCAATTTTTGAAACAAAATTTACTTATAAAACAGCGATTAAATTTTTTACGCTTAGATAAACATTTTGGATTTTATAGTGTTTATAACCGATTTATTCAGGCAGTAAATTGGGTCTAAAAAAATCACCTGGCAAAAATTGAATGGTTCAGCCAAAATTTTTTTTTTTTTGATTGCCACTCCCTCACGTCCCCACTTTACCTTCAATTATTTCTTTTGTTTTATTTAACCCAATCAAGTTAGTCGGTAAAAATGTCTGAAATAATGCGTAAAGAGTTATTTCTACAAAATAAAACAAAATCGCGTATACACCGGGTGTTTTTAAAGTTGAGTCATTTATTTTAATAGGTAACAGAATAATAAGTAATTTTATCAAGAATCATTTATATAAAAATTGCAAAATAAAGAAGTTATTAACAGTTACAAAATTTGAAAACAGACTTGACTTTTTGATATTCTCGACTACTGCGTTGTAAACACATAAAGTATTTGTTTACTGCTGATACTGGGTATAACTAGTTTTTTGTATTCTTGTGCGATGTTCGATTTGACCAGTGGTAATAATTGCTTAATAGTGCGTGTTTACTTTTTGAGTAGTTTCTGCGAACTGGTAGAGAATGTAGAAGACATTTTCAAAATCGTCGAAAACAATACACACGAGACTTTTAGACGAGAGGTTCACAAACATTTAAATACTAAACTTCCTAACAGGGCGCAATAGACCCATGCATGCTATTTAAAAGCCATTTAAAAAAGTTAGTTTATCACGATGGAGAAGTAAATACTGCGGAAGAACTTCAACAGTGCATCGAAAATACTTGTGGTTTTATTTGTGTACACCGGGATTTTATTTTGGACGCGTATAGTGACCTACGGGTACGGCGAGCAAGATTTTGGTGCTAACCGAACAAATGGTGACAATTTTGAACAATTTTTGTAACATGTAATATTTTTATTATTCTGCAATTTTTATTTATAAATGATTTTTGCTAAATTGACTTCTCTTTGCGGGCTCTACAACAGTGGTCGAGAATATCAAAAAGTCAGGTCTGTTTTCAAATTTTGTAACTGCTAATAACTTCTTTATTTTGCAACTTATATAAATGAATTTTGGTAAAGTTACTTATTTTTACGAGTTCTACAACCTGTTAAAAAAAATGACTTATCTTTGAAAACACCCTATATATTTAAGCGGAGTTATCGGCGAGGTTCAGTTTTAACAGATTTAACAGTGTGGACTGTCATAAAGTATAAAAATTAATCGAAAGATAAATTTAAAAAGATTTGAGAATTAGAGTGGAAAAAGTAGATTTATTAGCAGTATTTAGTGAAGTGGCTTTATCAAGCTTGAGCATCACAAATATCCATAGCTAGTTTTATAATGTTTAAGAAAGTCTAAGCCACAAGCTCGGATATTTTATCTTTCAGCGCTTGTAATGCCTGGCTATTTCATTTTAAAAATCGCTACTCTATAGCTCAGAAAAATTATCGCAAAATGCCGTCGATATGTGTCCCTACAGAATATGCTAATCCGTATAAAGCAAATGGTGCTTCCCGGATTCTTAAAAAAATATGTTTATATAGAATAATACTCCTTTCCGCCGCTGTTTTATAATTTACCTTACAACTTATGTTCCAATTTATACGATGGTTGGGGAAATTGAAACTGTTAATATAATCCTTATCACCAAGCCTGTTAAATTTTATATATGGAAGTATATAGGCCCTTGAAGAGACAACTTTTTTCATCTAACTTTGGACATTTTCAATAATAAATTTTGTTGGAACAAATGAAACAAAACAAAGAATCTAAGAAAAAACGGGGATGCGAGGGAGTGGATAATATAATGATAATGATAATGATATAGATAAAGGAAAGCAGAAAGTAGATGGGTACAGGAAAACAGAAAACCGTAAAATGTCGAAATAAAATAACCATAATAAGATAATAAACCGTATTAACCATAATTTATTGTATATCAAAAATCATTTATTTAGTTGAGATATGTTTCAGACTCCGAACAATTTTGTAGACAATTCTAAGCCTTTAATATAGATTAGATGGGTGAGCTAGTGAATGAATTTGAAAACCATCAACAAATAAGTTTTCATGTTATATCATATATGTTGCCAAGCAAACATTGCATTGTTTTAGACCCATTTGCCCCCTCGGTCCCCTCTACCTTAAGGCAGAGGGTGCTATCACCGGGTTAGATCAGGCTGCCCTTGGACTCTTAACATTGCTACTCTGAATATACGGAAAATGAAAACGAATGCCCAACTGCAAGAACTGTTGCTCCTACTTGATAACATACATTGAGATATTATGGACCGATGTGAAATATGAAGAAAGGGCGAAGAGCTGATTTCAACTGGTCACGTACTCTACATTTGGGGTACGGAGAATGAACGATGTGGTCGAATTGGATCCTATAGTAAAATTTGAAACTATATCTGACTGATTAGCTCAATGCGTCATTCAGCTCAATAAAACGTTTAGGCTTAAAATCGTCCAAGTTTATGCACCAACTATAAGCCATAGGGATGAAGAAATTTTATGATGCTGTGCCCCAGCTTTTATACAAGGAGGAATGTAGGTATAAAATCCTGATGGGTGATTTTAATACCAGAATTGGAACAACAAGAAATGGTGAAAATGCAACTGGCCCATATGGAACTGGTGAGAGGGCTAATACAGGTGACAGATTAGTTGATTTTGCTAAAGGACAGGAACTTTATATTATGAATTCGAAATGTAAGATAAATATAAGCAGAAAATGGGCATGAAAAAGTCCATTTGGACTCACAAGTGAAATTGATTACATGTGACCAACGATAAAACAATATTTTGCAATTGTACTGTCCTTAACAATTTTAATGGTGAAAATAACCATCGAATGGTATGAGCAAAAGTTAGGAATAACTGTCGAACAGAGCGCGAAAGTACGGTAAGGTGAAAGAAAGCCAAAACGGATTGTGGAAAATTGCTAGAGAGAGGCAGCAATTTTGAGATTGCTTTGTCCAACAGGTTTGTGGTGTTACAGGACTCGGATGACATGGAAATACCAGTCCAATATGAAGAAATCACCAACACTGTGGTTGAAACAGTGAATTTGTTATATTAATTGTCTTTCATTTCATACTTTATAGTATGTATGTAATTGTATATATGATATAGTATTAATTAATCATTGACATAATATTTTGTATATTGTCTTGACAAACCCGGAATACGTAATATTTGTGTGACACACTAATTCATTGTGAATATATATATATATATATATATATATATATATATATATATATATATATATATATATATATATATATATATATATATATATATATAACATAAAATGCTATAGAATCGATGAAAAACGGCAAGGCTCCAGGAAAGGACAGTGTAACTGTCGAAATGCTAAAAGCTGGTGGTCGGACGTTACATAAAACACTGGCAAAATTATACCCAAAATGCCTTAAAGAACAAAAAGTACCTGACTTATGGAAAAATGCAGAAGTGATCCTTTTACACAAAAAAGGAGCACAGGAAGATTTAAAGAACTACCGTCCAATAAGCCTCCTATCAGTAATGTACAAAGTTTTCACTAAGATAATTTCTAAAAGAATATTAAAAAAATTGAATGACGCACAACCAAGAGAACAAGCAGGATTCAGAAGTGGATTCAGTACAATGGATCACATCCAGGTTGTACAACAGGTCATAGAAAGGCACAACGAATACACCATGCCACTGCGCTTGGCTTTTATCGACTACGAAAAAACATTTGATTCCATCTCAAAGCATGCGATAATGGATGCACTGCTTAACCAAGGTGACGAGAGAGCCTATGTAAACCTATTAGAATCAATATATGATGGAGCTACAGACACAATTCACCTTGATGATCTTGAAGTGGGAATTAATGTAGAACGAGGTGTACGGCAGGGTGACGCAATATCGCCTATTCTTTTCTTGGCTGGCCTTGAAGAAGTATTCCGTAAACTGGATTGGGAACAGGATGGTGTCAAGATCAATGGTGCAAATTTAAACCATCTTAGATTTCAGATGATATTATTCTCATTTCACAAGACCCAGAGGAACTGCAAAGACGCATACAAGAACTGCAAAGGGCTGGCGAACCATTTGGCTTGAAAATAAACTTGAAAAAGAATCAGGTTATGTTCAATAACTTCGCTCAGGACAGAAGAATTTCAGTTTTAGGAAAGGATTTGGAGATTATGGACAGCTTTATATATCTTGGGCAGAGGATTTCAATGGAAGGGAATACCGCCCGGAAGGTGGAACGGCGTGTTAAATGTAGCTGGCAGGCATTTGGTAGGCTCAACATAGTGTTTAAGAGCAGACTCCCACTTTGCCTGAAAAGAAAAGTCTTCGATCAGTGCGTTCTACCCGTTATGACATACGGGAGTGAAACCTGGACACTCACATCGCAATCAATTCCAAAACTTCGGGTGGCACAGAGAGGAATGGAAAGATGTATGCTTGGCATTACAAGACGAAACAGAAAGTCCTGCACATGGATCAGGGAACAAACAAAAGTCTGTGACATCATTGGAAGAGTAAAGCAATTGAAATGGAGATGGGCAGGCCATATAGCGAGGCGATGTGACGACAGATGGACCAATTCAATCGTGGAGTGGATACCGCTTGATCGCAAACGTCCGCGAAGAAAACCGAAAGCACGATGGATTGATGACATCGTTAAGTATATTGGACCCGAGTGGCAGAGGAAAGCCCAGGACCGTGAAAGTTGGAAACATGCTGAAGAGGCCTTCATCCTGCACTGGATCGATACAGGCTGATGATGATGATGATATATATATATATATATATATATATATATATATATATATATATATATATATATATATATATATATATATATATGAATAAAAAGCATCGAGTAGTCAATAATTTTGAAAATGTTAATGGAGCATAACAGAAGCAGATTCAAGAATATTTAGTAAGATATAATGAATATAATAAGCGAAAAAAGGTGGTTAAACAGACGATAAATAATATTATTTAATGCTTAAATTTGCGACAAAACATTTAGATGAGTATACTTTGAAGGAGATAAAATAAGTTTGGGTGAATAAATACTTTGTGTAAGTGTAATAAATAATATTTTATATATATCATATAAAAAGTTAATCGGTTATAAGAATCGCTAAATCACATATCGATAAATAAAGTTTATTAAAAAATTATCGAAATCGTTGCCACCCACTTGAAATATATATTTATGATGAAAAACTGATTTAAGCGAAAATAATATACAGGCCCACTTCTTATTTTACACTTAATTATTAAATTATATTTTACCTTAAAATTAAAGTAGATCCTAAGTCTGAATTATAATCTTAACTTTCCAGTTTAACCGCTACAAAACTTATTACTATATTTCACTCACGTTCTACAACCGTACATTTTATCTCCCTCATGAAATAATTTTGCAAATAAATTCAGAAGGTTGGGCTAAAAAGTTCGTAGAATGACGGATAGATGACAGTTCAGACAACTTTTGTGGAGTACTGGAAAGTTCACTCCCTTGAGACCGCCAACTATCAAATTTAAGATCGCGAATTTCATTAGTTTCGTCTTAACAGCTGTTTTAATAAAAATTAATTTTTAACGAGATGAATAGTGTAAAATTCGTACTGTCATTAAATTTATCCGGGAAAATTCCACAAGTGTGGCCGCTTGTATTGGTTTTGTTGACTCACAAAATCACGCGGTTAAAAACCACGGCGGTTTACCCGTAGTGCAGGCCGAGGTCGCACTGGTGGCTGAACACATCTCCAAAGAATATGCACCATGACTAATCAGTATTGATCAATTATCGGAGACGATAATCTAATAAAATATCCAGTTTTAATTAAAACTTCTTTACTATCCGAACAGCAGCTGATATACAAGGCATTTCCAACATTTCTGAAAAAAACTTTTCAGAATCAGAAAGAAACTGATGAGTAGAATAAAAAATCAGATGCTTTTTCAATAGCATATTTTTTTTAAATAGAAATTCAATTAATTTTTCTTTTAATCTCCTTTTAGATCCGTTCAAAAGTCGAACTCTGTGTAATATGTCGGCGATAATACTTTCATTTTATGCTAATTTGTTTTTTTTTTCAGCAAGACATTTTTTCATGTTTGGAAATAGAAATAAGTTGGAGGGAGGAAAAGCCCAGAGAATAAGGTGAATGCGGCATCAATACGTAGCGCAAATTGACAAATTTCTCTGATTAATGGAAGACGAATGGGCGGATGCATTGTCCTGGTGAAACAGTCCCTTTTTCTATACTGAATGAGGACCTTTTTTATCAACTCTTTCTGGGGTGTAATGGAGAATCCAAACAGTGAAGAATAGTAGTAGTAGAACAGTTAAGAATACAAGTGGAATTATGTAGAATTTTTTTCCATAAACGTTGGTCCGAGGATCAAAACTTGGTTTACTGGTTCAGTAAACTCACTTATTCAACTTTACTTATAAAATGTAAAGAAGTAGAGTCCCTATGATACTTTTTCAACTTTTTTTCGATTTGTTTTTCCACTCAAAAAATAGCATTTGATCAACATTTGACATTCGTTTTTTTTTGTATTGCATTGTAGCAAAAATATCAAAATTATCTGATTTCGAAAACTGTCAAAATAAAACTGAATATCATATTAGCTTGACATTAAATAGAACATCACTAAAAGGGAAGCTTTTCAGAAATGCAATTCTTCTAACTCAAATTATATTAAAGCTATGGACCTGATGATCAAATCTCATAAAATTTAAACTCCATTTGATCAAACTTGGAATTGTCGTAAAACTATGAATATCGTAAAAAAAGAGTTTCTAATTTTATCCGCCAACTTCTTTTTTCGTGGCATAATTGTATTTTATGTGTCTGAAAGATCAAGTCGGTAATCCTCGGGGTAGACTTGTCAAGGACTGGAAAATAATACTTTTTTTATTTATAACAAAACAAAGCAAACTACAAGTGTAAATAAAGTTAAAGGTTGGCTAACGAACTCAATTTTGATGCATAATGAATATGAGTGTCTTTTCTTATACTCGTTTTATACACACAAAAAGGCGTGTTAAATTCGTAGCACGTGTTGCAATGTTTCTCATAATGTACTACACTTGTAGCTTGTAGAAATAAATGTTCTTAAAAATTTACATTTTATTTATGTTCTTCAATATTTTTATTTATGAAACATTTTTACTGTATTTAAAAGAAAACATTTTTCATTTTTTTTTAAATATATACTGCGTTTCCATATATATGTGAATTTTATTTTATACAAGTATATCTCTTTTATCTAGACAAATTACCATTGGACAATATTATGCATGTACTGATTGAAAGCCCACTGAAGATTTCTATTCGCTTGTACTTATTGTACTGTATTAAAACGCTACATTTATTTTTTATTGATGATTTCAATAGAAAATTTTAAGTTTCGACTTCAAGCATTTTAGTAATGACAAACGAGCTAATAAACCAGATTCACAGCATTTACTGGTACACATTTTACTGGATTTATTTTTATGATTTCGGTAAGTTTTTGACAATTATACTTTCTTCTTTAAACTTAAATGTGTACTTTAAAAATAATCAAATTATAACATGTCGTTTTTAAAACAAATTGGGGTTTTAGTTTAGGTTTTTTATTTCATTTCATTTCAGGTTACTTTTAAGACATGCCTCGGAAATACAAAAGGAAGATCGATCGGCAATGAAACAATGGAGCGAACAATCAATGGAAGAAGCAATTAAAGTTGTGAAACAAAATAAAATGGCTTTGCACATAACTTTAACGCTGAAAAAGGAAGGGCTGGGCAAGAATTGTTAACAGTATTCCTTCAGAGAAATAAAGATATCTCTGTGCGAAAGCCAGAACCTACTTCTGCAGCCAGGACCCAAGGGTTTAATAAACCTGCAGAAGTGTTTTAAAGCTTATGATCAATATGGGCTTTTCACAGTGCAAAGACCCCAGAAAATCTTGGTAACGACCGGTAGAAAGCAGAATGCCTTATCAGTGCTGAACGTGGAGCGGGTGGCTTGTGGTGGTTTGTTATATAAACGCTTCCTAAGAAGAATATGTAAAATGTGATCATAGATAAAGCACCCATTGGGACATTGGTAATCGCTTAGGAGTCCGGATTGATGATTTCTAACTTCTTCGTTAAATAGCTACATCATTTTCAATAACATGTGAAGGCAAGTGTGGAAGAAAAAATGGTGTTTGTTGTGGAGGGTCATGCAAGACACAAAAATGAATGTTTAACATATGCCAAAAATAAGGGCGTAGTTATTTTCGTCATACTACACTCACCGAATGCAGTCACTCGATGTGTGTTTGTATAGACCGTTGAAAACAAGTTTTAACGCCCACCCCGGTCGTGTGGTGACACACTTACAGATTGGAGGTCTATTCAATCGAGCCTATGGAAAAACTGTAACTGTACGGAACACATCCAATGGATTCAGATCTCTGGCCTGTTAATATTGATATATTTCCAGATCACTTTTTTGAGCCAGTAGAAACAACGAATATACCATACCACTTAAAATCAAACCACCCAGCCTACTCAAAACACTAATCCAAAATTACTAACTGATTGTCTGCTTCCATGGAAACTCGAATGCCTACAGAAACTTCAACAGCAACCAACACCAGACATGAAATACCTAGCACTTCTCGAGATTCTTTGCTTTAATGTTTTTTCCAAAAGAAAAGTTTGCCAGCAGTCAAAGAAAAAGAAAAGCTAAGAATCGTAATTATTTCTTGCTCTTGACTACAACTCGTAGTATGAAAGAAATTAAAGATCGTCTGCCAATTAAATATCCCACTAAAAAAGAAAACGGAAAGTAACTAAAGCTCTTTTTGGCAATGAAGACAGACACAGACAATGAAGTTTACGCAATTAATAGCCAAAAAGACGAAGAAGATTGCCCGGGCATCTACTGCAACGACCTGCTTTCACGGTATAAACCTGGTGAGGGCTGGCAGAGATGCATGCCATGATTTCGCTGCGCACACGCATAATTGTACGCACTTGCCAAAGGAAAAACAAAGAAATTTGTATGTGAAATGTGCGTATAATAACAATAAATATCTACCTATTTCATTATGTCAAAAAATATGTATACCATAATGTCCATAACATATATGCCATTCTGGCCATATAGTATGGACAAAATGGTTTATCATTAAAAAAACTGAAACGATTTTATATAGGGGAAGTGGTACTTATTTTATTTCCATGTATATTATTTTGATGCCAAAAAGGAATAAATTCCTGTCCTATTTGCAAAAACAATTAGGAAAATGTCTAAAAGATTACGGGACGTTTTCATGAGGTCACTGGGCTGGTTTTACAACTTTCCGCCAAATTTCATTTTCGCTTTCATTTGCGAAATGATTTTATGAGAGAAAATAAAATGTAGGGTTGTGAAACGCGAGTTAAATATGGTAATTTGTTTTATAGAGGGGATAGTTGGAAAGTTGTTCATTATATTTCGTAATTTGGACCTAGATTAAATTTAACTTCAAAATTTCTATGACGATATGTCTAATATGCAAATAAAAGGTGACATCACATTCTTTGTTTCGCTCATTTATCTGATATCAAACAGAATGCATGACATATTTTTTTTTAATATCAGTTTAATAATATTTCATGGGTTGTTTAGTTGACGTAACTATACGGTGGCAGGGATTACGGTGTTTAGTGCGTAACTATACGGTGGCAGGGATGGCAAAATGCCCCGACTCGACGGGGGCCACCGGTCCTAGAGGCCGCGAGCTCAGAAGTAACATAACATTTTTAACAAAATTTAGTTAAAATTATACATTTTATATAAGTACTTAAAATCAATTAAAGTTTGACACAACTAAAAACCATATACAAATTCAAATAAATTATTAAGATTCAAAACGCATTCATAAGAAAAGGATGTCGATCAATTTTAGAACGCATCCATTGGTTGTTTCATTTTTTTTGTTGGGGTACTTTTTTTGGTGGCGCGGGCGAGCTAGTGATGTTCGGGGAATTCCCGCATTTTGTTAACCAAGAAAGTATTTTTTTCGTGGCGCTGGTGGGTTAGCGATACACGATGTTAAGGGTATCTGGAATTTCTATTTTTCAAGTACGGAGAGCTTTACTACGCATTCTTCGTTTGATTGTTATGACATTTGGTCATTTGTATCTTTGATTTTTCGTAGTTTTTGTTTTATTAAATCTGCAAATAGAGGCAAAGTAAAGTTAATTGTGAAAGTTAGATATCAACAGGTCTAGTTCTAGAAAATATCTAAGTGGGAGCGAAAAACGAAAGAGAAAGAGGGAGTCTGATGAAAAAAATAAAAAGTTACCGAAAATTCGTCAGTACTTTAAGAATGATGACTTTATTGATAAAAAAGTGAGTGAACAGCGCACCGAAAGTGAAGAATTGAACGTAACTAAAAATTAAACATAACATTATAGCAGTTGCAGCACCCGACACCAGTGTCTATCCAGATCCAGAACAAGCACAACAAGGTACAAGCAAAAATCAAAGTGAATCATAGTTTAGTGTATACAATATTGCATCTTCACCATATATTACTGATAATTAATTTGGTAATTTTAAAGAACTAAATGAGCAAGTGAAACGGTAGGTGATCGAAAACGGACATTGTAAACCTAAGGGTCATTTCTTAAGACAGTCAGTAGACAGACAGTAGTCAGACAGTAGACAGGCACACTTAATAGATCTTTTCTAGAAAAACATTACTATATTGCTTTCAACCCTGGCGTAAAACTTGACCGTACATGGCTATCCTATTTCCTAATACTTCAGAAGGCGTATTATGAACCATGTTGGTTATTCGCAAATCCGGCATCTAAAAAAATACAAAATGTTTGAATGGAAGGCTATGATGACTGGAAACATATTGTAGAGGCCATAGAAAGACACGAGACATCGAAAATTCACCTGGATTCTTGCCTTACGTTTCAACAATGGCGGTTACATAGAACACTAGATGAAGAGCAATAGTCTATGATCAAGAGAGAAAAATCTTTTTGGCGCCAAGCACTCTCTAGACTCCTTGATGTTACTCTGACACATTCAACGTGTAATTTTGCCTTTCGTGGCTATAGAGAAAAGGTAGATAGCAATGATCCAAGTTCCCGATGAAACTTTTTGGGTATTGTTAAGTATTAGCAAAATACGATCCGATTTTACAAGAATTGTTAAGTAAACCAAAGGGCCGGATAAAATACTTAAGTCCAAAAATACAAAATGAGCTCATTTCTGTTCTGGTTCTAAAAATAGAAAATTCACTCATAAATGAAATAAATGCCGCACCATTTTACTCTATCATATTCGATACGACTCAAGATATTTCAAAAACAGATCAAATGTGTGAACTTTGGCGTTATTGGATGACCGAAAAAGACGAAAATGGAATCCCAAAGGCGCTCATCATTTTTAGGATTTCATGAAGTTAACGACCAAACTGATTTAGCAATGTCCAACCAAATTATTAAATCCATAAATGACAAAAATATACCTCTAAATAAGTGTCGAGGACAAGGATATGATGGCGTTAACACTATGAAAGGCACTTATGGTGGAGTTCAAACACTCATATAAAATATCGAGCCAAATGTGGTGTATGTTCACGCTGCTGCTCATAACTTAAATCTGGTACTTAATGATACAGTAAGAGAGGTTTTTGATATGCAACATTTTTTTGAAACAGTTCAACAAATTTATAATTTTTTTTGGGCATAGTATCAAAAGATGGAATATACCACCAAGTTTTATATCTGATAAAGAAAGGGAGTCTTCATCTTCGATAACATTAAAAACATTGAACCCTACTAGATGGGCAGCACGTTATGATGCTATTTTTGCTTTAAAAGTTCAGTTTGTTGAAGTCCAAAAAGCGCTAACGAAAACAATTAAATTAAATTGCAAATCATATCAAAGAAATGAAGCTATTTCACTCAAGAAGATCGAGAACTGCAATTTTATTATGTTATTGCTTTTCCATTGCAAAATTCTCCAAACTATCAATGCAGCTTCTAAAGCACTTCAGTCTAAAGCCACCGATCTTTTAAATGCCTTAAAACGTTTGAAATTTGTCTGGGAGAATTGGAAAAGTATAATTTAAAAATTTATTAATTAATTTATTTTAATTAATTTAAATTAATTAAAATTAATTTAAAAATTTAAAAAAGGAAGCAAATAGTGTAGCAGAAAAATGGTCCATCAATCCTGAATTTTCTAAAACTCGTCAAAGGAAGGGTGAAAAGGCATTTTGACGAATTTTGCGAAGATGAGCGTCTCCAAGATCCAGAAAGTTTGTTCAAAGAGAACATATTTTATCGAGTATTGGACATCATTATTAATCAACTGAAATATGTTTCCTTCCAAGAATGAAATTGTTTCTAATTTCAGTGTTTTGCAACCTGCCTTTTTGCAAAATTTAAATGACATTGAGCTATTAAAAATGCTCTAGAATTTGTTGATAAATATAAAAAAGACATATCTGAATTATTTGCCAGGGAAATTCTCAGTTTTCGGTCCATCTTCAGAGACGAAATAGAAAAGTCTTCGTGTATTAGAAAATTTGCTGATTTATTAATAATAAATAATTATTTTATGTCTGTTATGTTTGTTACAATTACTGTGACTACAGCTAGTGCTGAAAGATCGTTTTCGAAACTAAAATTAATAAATTATTTAAGAGACTCTACGGGACAAGACAGGCTACGTAACTTGGCTATTCTGTCTATTAAAAATTCTATGGCCCGATCTTTAAACTTTGATGATGTTATTGATATTTTGTAACAGAAATATCTTGTTAATATTAAATTGTTATTTCATTAAAAATATGTAACACCTATGCTTTTGAAAATAGAATTTATTTTATATTTAACTAAAATGCACACAATATTAGTAATACTGTTGGGTAACTACTTAAGCGATTTATTAAAATTAAATTACAACATGACGACTTTTACTGGAAGGGTCCCATCCAATGAATTTGCCACGGGCCTCAGATGGTATAGTTATGTCACTGTCTATGACATAAATAAATTAAACAGATATAGCCGACCGCGGTGGTCTGGTGGGTTAGTCGCCCGCCTGGCAATCCAATGGTCCCGGGTTCGAATCCTGGTACGGGCATGGATGTTCGTGTGCGTATTTGTATGTGTTTGTCGGTGTTGGTAAGTCACTAAATAACGCCTTTGAACGTTGACGTGACTTAAATTAAAAAAAAAATAAATAAACAGATACAATTAACAAACTTATGTTATAGTAGGAAAATTATATTGGGTTGATAAATAAGTTCGTTTTAATGCTGACGATGTTGTGCATTTAATTTGACAAAAAAACTTCAGTCAGTACTTAAAAAAAATGTGATATTTGAATCACATGTATCTGTAAAATTGATATATGTTTTAAATGTTGTTAAGCATTAAAAATGACAACAAATATGGAGCATTTTTCGACATATGCTTTTTTGTATTCCGAAAAGGCCAGAATGCTTCGCAGATGTAAAATGTAAAACAGAATGTTCTGGGTACGATGAGGCTGCTGTTAAGGATTCCATATGGTGTAATAGTTTCCGTTGCCGTAGTAGTTCAAAAAGTTTCGTAAAAACAATTTAACCTGAGCAATGTTCCATGTTCTGAACCACCGGCCGATGCTGATTGCAATGAAATATTGGAGCTAATTGAAAGTGATCGGCAGAGAACTTGAGAGATCGGATAAATTCTTTGAATCAACCAGTAAACTATGTCGAGGCGAATTTTTAACAAGTTTGATGCATAGATGCAGCATAAGTTAAAGAACAAAAATTTGATAAACCAAATTTCTGTTTATGATTCTGTATTGAAGTGCAACAAAATCGATCCATAGTAATGAATAATAATGAAAAATGGATTGTGTATAATAATGCTAAGTGCACTGAACTGGAGCAAAAGTCAGTTTACATCCGAAGAAGGTCCGGAAGGGAATCGTTTATTATGAGCTGTTATTTAAAAACTAAACCATTAATTCGTTAAATTATGTTCACAACAAGTGAACTAACGCAAACAATTGACTAGAAGCCCTCCGACTACTATTTGTGTAGATCACTTCAAAACAGCTGATATGATAAAAACTTTATTTCATTGAAAGACTTGAAAAATGACCTGCGTCAGTTCTTTAGCCAGAAAGCTTAGAACTTCTATGACCTTGAGATTATATTTCTACTGGAGATATGAAAAAAGGTCATCGAACAAAACGGCACCTACTATGTTCAGTAAATTTATATTTTGCCAAATTATTTTTTCTATCATGTTTCTACAAAAATGGCACGAACCCTATAAATACAAATTAACTAAATAGATAAATATTTTTTGTGTTTATGTACCTACAGACACATTTATGTACCTAAGCCCCCATTTAGTACCTATAACCCTCGCACGTCATCGTTGACTCTTGGAGAACAACAGAAATACCACTATATAAATTAAATACAGGTCCTGATATTCCCGTATACCAAAATACGTCCGGTTTGCGCATGACGTCACTCGTAGAGTAAAATTCAAATATCTCCGTTGCTAGACCTTGAAATACAATTTAAATGCTTTGTAACTAGAAATAAGGCTTTATATTGGGGACAAATACTTTATCAATGTGGTCAACAGACTACAAAATTGTATATAACAGACACGTACACAATTTTATTTTAATTTAAGACACTATTTACAGAACAAAACAACTTCGATAGATCGAATAGTTTTTTTTATCGACACAAACATTTCGTTTTATAGATTAATATTATTTATTACCATTATTTGAAATGTATATAAACAAATCATTTTGTTTCTCAGTTTAAAATGTATGTAAAAAATAATATACATCGGTTATATAAAATTACAATATTCATATTGAAAGTTTTGTAAATATTGGTTTTTAAATGTAATATCCAGCTAAATTCGATATTTTTTGTCACAAATAAGATATTAATTATTCAACACATCTAGCCATATTTTATATTGGTATTAAAAATGACATTTTGTTTCCTAAAGCCGGTCGCGTTGGTGCGGCGGTAAGAGCGTCTGCTTTGCCGAATCCGCGCTGGAGCGGTAGCTGGTTCGATTCCAGCGCTCGGATGGTTATTTTTCTTTCTTCTGTCCGTTTATCTTTCCTAAATGTTTGTGATTGTTTCTAGGCAAGAGTGTAAAATCCGACTACGAATTACCCCTCAGTCACGCCAGTTAAAGGCTGGGTAAGGCCGGATGCCTTCTGAGAAGTGTTCTACGTTGGTCACTCGCCAGTCGGTAGGTTTCCTGATAGACTTATGGGTAGGCACATAACCAAGGGTTTATAGCCCGAGGGGGGTGCTGGCCTGGGTTTGTCGGAAGCTGATGACCGTGGTTCGGAACCCACGTTAAGCTGTAGGTCCAGTCGCTAAATAGCCTAGTTGCTGATGCGCCTCTAATCCAAACTACTTTACTTTACTTTTGTTTCCTAAATTTAAAATTGTACATATTTCTTAAGCTTATGTCCACTGTGAATTAGCTATAAGTGTAATTATGTTATAGTAGTAAAAGTTTTAGTCATCTTTCTTTTACCTAATTTTACACTTACATTCGCCATCGAAAAAATATTTTTTTTGCTTTTTATGGGCATTCAATGTGGCTACTTCTAAGCATCAAATTATTCAAATAATTTTTGGTCAAGGATTCTCCATTAACATACTTAAAAAATTGTTCAAGCAGTTTCATTTGTGAAAGAAAATCTTCAGAAAGTTTGTGTAAACCTCTTTCACATAAATGATCAGTCCAGGTGTATTTGGACGTGCTGGGTCTTTCTAAACTGGAATCGTTTAACTTGAAACACACACATATATATATATATATATATATATATATATATATATATATATATATATATATATATATATATATATATATATATATATATATCCAGCTAAATGTTCGTTCCATCATATTCAAGTTCATGAAGATCCTCATCAATATGTCCTTCATGAGCACTGTTCAACATAAGTGGATTATTTTTGGAGTCGAATTTCTTGATCATTGAATCACTTATTGGCAAATCTGGGGTATAAAAATGGACTATTAGAAATATTACTACCATCACTATCATTACTATTTCTACCACCATCCCAACATCTAATCAAGCATAAATAAATAAAACACCATATTTTTTAAAGTAACACATTTATAAACATGATTCAATGTTTTTGGGTTTAATTTCTATTTCAATTATTTTTCTCTTGTGATCGTTACCTGGTCAACAACTGGTTTTCTCTCCCTTTTTTCAATTCTTGCAGATTGTTCATTCAATACTGGTTTTTTAGAATGAAATGCCGGATTTTGAGTCAGTACAACATCATCCTTCAATCAACTTTTTCAAAGTAACTTTTTGGTGTATAATTTAACAGTTTATGTTGAAGATTTTTCTTGTAATCGCTATTTAAAAAGTGTTTCGAACAAATACAAGCCGTTTTCAGGTTAAACTTATCCTGTCTTTTTGTGGCATGGGTCCACTTACACGCAACTTCATTCTTGGGAAAATGAAAAATCTTCACATCACAAGGGTTCAACTGATTGTCGGAATTACACCCAAACACATTGTTATTATTGAATATTTTAGATTAACACCACACAAACGCCGTACATAAACTTCTAGTAAACTTGTTATATGTCAAAACTATGATGTTCGAATTTTACTCAATAGATGACGTATTCCCGCCAACAAAGCTCCGCTCACCATGCGCAATATCTTACCTTAGTATTTGTTATACCGTGAATTAAATAATAAAAGAATCGAATGGAAGGTATTCAATAAATTTCAAATTTAGCAGCTGTATTTGGTTGGTAGCATATGCGACGTTCTCAAGTTTCACATTTTTCCTATTGATATTTATTGACATATTTGGAGGTTATCCTATATATACATAATACAATATGTACTTACTATCTAAACGTCTACTTTCATTTTTTACCTTACGATCGAAAACAGTTCTTTTAAGACCTATTACAGTATTATAATTGCCAGAGTATCACCTGCAAAATGCCAAATCAGTCAAATAATCATTGTCAAGTGTTAGTAGGTAGCATCTCTGATGATTTTGAACAAGAACGAGATAATAATGGCTCGATGTTACTCTTTCCGGCTGTTAAAGTGGTATGTTAAGGTAATTGCTAATTCTTGGATATGTTTAGTTTAAGTCATTTTTTTTTCAGCGTGTTGCAGCAGCCTTAAGGTTGAGTATGTTCACTGTTAGTACTATTATACAAAAGGTGAAAGACAATGACGTTTTAAAATAGACTAGGAAGCGTAGTTCTACTAAAAGGGTTACCAATACTACAGCTTTTGATACAAGTTCTAATCATGACACCATTTATATTATGTATAAACTCTGTAAGTATTCCTACTAAGAATTAATCTCATATGTAGTTTATACGTAAGTACTCACAGTTTATTTTTTTTTTCAGGACAGCATGTAACTTTGAATTCCTTATATGAGCAATTAAAAGAAAAAGGACTGTTTGGTAGATGAGTTATGTCATTGTGGAACATATTGAAAGAAGTAGGTTTTAAATAAAAAAAAATTATTCAAGACGAGGACTTATGGAACTTCCCGATGTTGCCCTAAAAGGTATAAATTTTTGAGAGGTTATATAAAGGAAAGAAAAATAGCTTTAATTAACAAAAAAGGAATCAAGCTTACGGAAAATGAAATAATGAAATTGTATGACGGAGAGCATATAGTTGATTGAAAATAAGTGATTATATTAATAAAAATATAAATGCATGCAGATATTTCATTGCTTTTTCCATTTTATACTCATTTTATTTAAATAACCATTTAAATATTAAAATAGCGATGATTTTTAAACGAAGCATTTTACATATGCTAAACATATCAGGAAGTACTAAATCGACGACACCCGCAATACTATCAACATTTATTATAATTTTTTTAGTTACTTAGTAATTTGCATTTAATTTAGAGTTTATTTTTTAATTTGTTATTAAAGTTAAAACTAAAAAAAATCGCTAAAGTAATGTTATGATGTTTAATCGCAATCTGGCAACAGGGCAGTCAAAATGACGTGCAACTGTTTTAATTTTGTACGAGCGATCTTTCACCAGTATTATTAAGTAATTTGAAAATTGAAATGATTATCTCAATAGATAATAGTTATATTTATATATTTATATTTATAGTTATATTATAATTATATTTATAGATAATTTATATCTTAATATATAATAATTTATAGCAATATGATTTTATTAAGTCCTCAACTTAGCTTTTCCCCTTTTTTTATTCATTTTAATATTTATCATCAATTACGAACTGATGTCGCACTCACCCTATTCGCCAGACTTGGCCACCTTCGACCTCTTCTTACCAAAAAAAAAGTGACTGGCTGGAAAGAAATTGAACACATCTAATGAAGGCCGAGACCTCATGGCCGAGAACAAAGGACTATTTTGCAGTACTTTCGAAAGGCATAAAAAAGTTCGGCGAAAAACAGAGTACGTTTAAAAATAAATCTATATTCGATCAAAAAATAAAACAATATTTAATTTAAAAACAATAGGAATTTTCCTCTATCTTCGTATGTCAATAATTCGGTTATCTTCGAAATATTTTAGATTTTTACACTCAAATAAACAAATTGAACTGATTATCTATTTCTTTATTTATTTTTTTATCTATTTCTTTATTAGTTTTTTATAACTAGGATAATATCTTAATATCTTAAATTTTATATCTTGTCTCTAAAGGATCATAGCAAAGCAAGCTGACTTTGATTTTATCAGGAGCTTCCTAAAGCTTCTCAGATGCATATTTTGGTACTTGCTTATTGTCATAAGATAGTTAGTAGGTATTCCCTATGTGAACATAATTTGGTATATTGAAGGACATTTTGTTTACATCTAAATCACGTCCAAGGCATTGTTCACAGAAATAGTTTACAGTGGAAATAGTGGTTTGAAGTACTGTTGACTTTATTTAAAGATGTCCCGGAGGTCGCCGATACTTGATGGAAATTCATTTGAAATAAATAAGCAAAGATTAATATCTAAAATATCCACGATATTTAAAATAGTATGTGTAACAATTGGGTTCTTGAATAAAAATAATTATAAAAATAATATCGATAATCGATGCGACAAACGTTTCAAAAACTTGTTATAATTGATTTTAAATGAATTAAAATGTAGACATTTTAAAAAAAAATTACGTGCCAACGAACGCGCCGTGATTGGGTGTTATATATGTGATGTCAGAATCCAGTGTTTTCACGTCGGTGCTGCCTACGGCTTCTATTTGTATATATACTGTCAAAATTATTCTTGGTTAAATGCAAAATAAAATATTGTTGATTACTAATTTAGTTCAGTTAATTTAGTCAGTCACACATTTTCTGAAACATTACATTCGGTTCAATTCAGCTGAAATTCGATGTGCTAAATCATGTGTGCATCGATGTAAGTTTTTTAATAAATAATAATAATGTAAATGTAAATAAGAAACAAAATATTTATATTACTATTTGGAGGGTGTCACAAGAAAGTTACGGTGACAAGGCTATAGGTTTTGTTCAACTTAAACGCAAAAATGGTATTTGCACGGTAAAAGGAAGTGTATATCCACAACATAAAGTTCGGAGTAAAGCTTATACAGTTACTTTGATCATTAATGAGAAATTAGGAAACGTCCAAGACACCCAATACTACGATTGTGCAGCTTCAGCAGGTAATAAATACTCAAACAAAAAAAAAAATTAATGTTATAAATAGTAATATTTTGTATATACGTGGTGACAGGTGATCGTAAACATGCATTAGCAATTACTCATGTGGACACATCGGAGAAGCGAAAATCCGACACCCACTAAAGAAAAATGTTAAATATTGAGTAACCAAAAAATATTCTCTAGTTTTATAATTATTTCTTGAGCAAAAAAACAATATAAATCATAATTAGAAAAACAAAACACATACATACTGTTTAAATCCTAATTTTATTTCGATAAAAAATACACTGTTAAATATACATAAAACTTCTCCCAACTAGGATAATATTGATAATGTATTACAGTAGATTATAATATGTAAACTACATTAATAATCATCAGAATAAAACAATCACTACCCAAAATTATATACATATTTGTTTGATTGCATTCATTGAAGTTCGCAATACTTTTAAAACTACAACGATTCTTGAGACCATCACACTGAACTCTATCCACCCATACTACATTATTGCTTTAATTAAGGTTTTCAGTATTTTTAAAACGATGGCGATTTTTCGCTCTACATGTTTTACAAACCACCACATTAGACTCCTGATTTCATAATATTTGCAAATATAAATAAATCTGGCTGCTAACTAACTCTAATGCATGACCAGCCAGAGATTTCCCAAATAAGAGAAGATACATAAACCATTTTTTTAAGCGGAAAAGTTATAGTCGAAATGGAGGATTCTCCTGTTAAAGTCTACCCACTAGAAAACCACTATGTACAACAACATAACCTGGAACCACTACCAATACCTATAATAAATTTCTAACCTATGTTTAAACCCTATCAAATGAATGTTGTTGTATGTTTTTATTTAGAATATAAATATACCATTTTCTTTCATTTTAGTTTGGATAGTAGGTTTGCTTTTCTATTTTTCTGCATACTCCAGATGTCTGTTTTGATTCCATGGAAAACTGCTTTGGTAGTCGTTAATTTAACTAGTTGGTGTTCATCCAACTGATCACACAAATTTCTGTACTCTTCGACCAACTACAAATTAGATTATCCTGTAAAACTTTCATAAGTATAATACTTTTCATATACGATTACCTTTCAAATCGGTAATCGAATTTTGTTATTGTCTGTTCTTGTCTAATTCTTGAATATTACTATCTGAATCTTACAAAATTGACGATCCTGTAGGGTTTTCTCATTCATACTACACTCGGTTGTGTTGCTACAGGTAGATCCTTTGCGGACACACAGGAATTTTCCTTCTTTATTTATATTATTTAATTCTACAAGAATTAAATAATATAAATAAAAATTATAAAAACAAATGCAAGAACTCTAATCTGATTTCATTTTAAACTTACTTTTGAGCCTCCATATTATGTGTAAAGATATATGAGAATAACGTCGAAAACAGCACTGAAAGCCTAAATAACAATTAAAAGCAAGTATATTTTCAAATCGATCGGAAACCAACAAATGCAGTCAAAGATATAGGTTAAAAGTATAGAACAATAATTAAGATCTATAAATTGTTTTATTTACTCGAAACTTCGATTCTTTCCGAACGTTTTTTCAGAAAAAGCGCGAAAGAAAATTTCGGTATAACTAACCGAATTGCCAAACCGAACCGATTAGTGTTCGATACATTTATGAGGCTATAATTGCTCAGATTTTTTTCGGGAATTGTCGGCGTGTCATCGGTAGCAGGTTTAAAAATTTTAATTTTTTATTTTTTTAGTTTTGTTATAAAGTGCCTTTTTCAAATACAAACTATGTTAAACTAACAGTAAGAAAAATAATTACAACCTAAATTGTCCATCGACCTAATAATACCACAAAAGATGATAGTGGTGAAACCCATTTTTTCAACGTCTAGGAGGGCAATATAATTTTTAATAACAGTGAACCATTAAAGTCTAGCTGGCCATTTAACAAAATATCCACATTTTTTCTTTTATTAATTTCTAGGATCTCTAAAAGATATATATTTTTTTGATTTATTGTCAATATGTAACATTTTAAAATTATTATTAAAAGTATGATTTTCTAACGCTAAATGGTTAGCACTGTGAAAAAGGCACTGTGTGTGACAAATGTTATACATACAATTTTTATTTTAATTATAGTGGAAATTTTACACATTAAACTTTACATATTTATAGTTCCAAACAGTTTATGTTACATAATCTGAAAGTTTGGAACTTTTGAATGGCTTAGTCAATCGATTTGGAAATTTTCAAAGGATTGAGTAAAGAATATTCTCTCAAGTTTTTAAACTTTCTGTCGCATTTTGACATATTTCCGATGTATCCTTTAAGTTTAAAATATTTACCATTAATAATTATGGATATAATATTTAATAATAGAGGTTTTAATTAATATTTAACTATTACTAAAAATTCCATATTTGTAGTTCTAAAGAAAGTTAAGATAAAAGCATAATCACTACGAAAAGTTAGTTAAAATGTTTTCATATTATTTGTCATTAATAATTTAATTCCAGACTATAGATAAAATTTGTCCTTGTTTTTTTCTAATTACATATTATTTTCTAGCATTATATTTAATAATTTTATTTTTCTATGTTCTATAAAGCAAAGATATTCACGAATTTTAAGTACTTTTGCATCCAAGTGCACCTTCGATACATCCTCGACGTAGCTATGAGGTTTTTACTAAATTCTTGATTTAATTCCAGATTATAGGTAAAATTTATCATTGTTTTTTTAATCACACATTATATTCTAGCATTATATTTAATCATTTTCTTTTTCTATGTCCTATAAAGCAAAGATATTCATGAATTTTCAGTACTTTTGCATTCGAGAGTACCTCCGATACAGCCCCGACGTAACTATGAGGTTTTTTTATAAATTCTTGATCCTTACGTTTTATCGACTGCTAAACTTATTCGCACCAGAATTTCCTCCAGGAGTTTAGTTATTTTAAAGCGCCATCTTTAGGCTTCAGAACGAGGAATAATATATGAGCCTACTGTAAACATAATCTGAAAAATCAGTTGTAAACGCGAAATGTAAACGCTCAACATATAATATGCATGGCTTTGGGATATAATGCAGTGAAGTAGTGTCAGCCAATCTGAACTGAAAATTTTGACTTAACTGGTGCAGAACATCCAGGATAGCCAAAAATGGAAGCTGAAGAACTTGATGCACTGCACGTCAAGAAAACTATCTTACTACATAAGATGGTAATATGGGACGAAAATTTGACCCTCTATTATCAGTCGTACGTATGTCGTGCGACGTGAACGTATGTGAGCGTTGTTCCGATTACTTTATTGTTAATTCTAAAAGCATACAGTGTAAACTTTGTCAGAAAAGATTCCACCCTTTCTGTGTTAATTTGAAGGATGAGCTTAATAGACTGATTGCAAAGTGTGATAAATGTTTATTGGCTTTGCGATTTATGTAAAGCTAGTGCTTCCGAATGTGTTGTGCATTTTCAAGGCAATAAAACTGATATCATAGTCCTCCGAAAACAAATAGTGTCTGCATCGCGAAAAAAAATTAATGGAGAAGTTGATCGACGAAATGGACTGTTCGAATAATCTTCTAAAATATAAAGTGCGTGATTTGGAGAACTGTTCGGTTGTAAAAAATCAATCGGCAAGTCAGCCAGCACATGCCGTTAATAAAAGTGCCTTAACGTACAATGAATCGAATCGAATCGAAGAATTTAAGTAATTCACCTGTTTTGATTGTTAAATCTACTAGTGTTAATTCCGATGAAGACGTCGTGAAAACTATAACGAGTTCAGTAAGTATGGCACGACAACTGTATGGATGGGACGAAAAAAATCAAGAATGGTGTTGCTGTTTACTGTAAGGATTCGGATAATTTGAATAAGTTGAAAAATGCGTTAGATACTAAGTTTGGCAGCAAACTAAATGTTAATCCTGCGCGAAAACAAAATCCGAGATTAAAAAAAAATGTTATTCTCGATGATGAATTTTCTGACAATAGTGCTATTGTCGAGAAATTATTTGCTCTTAACGACTTCAGCAGTTTCTCTTCTATAAATGACATTAAATTAATAGCCAAATTACCTATAAGAAATGTGTATAATGTTATAATTGAAGTTTCGCCAAAAGTTACAAAATATTTAATTCAAGTGGGTCATATTTGGTTAGGTTGGAAAAAATCCGAACTATGCAATTATTTAAATGTTATCGAATGTTTTAAATGTGCCTGCTTTGGCCATTTCTAGAAGAATTGTAAAAACGATGCTATTTGTTTTAAGTGTTCTCAAAAACACGATTCTAAAAATTGTAATTCGGATGTTTATTTATGTAACAATTGTGTTATTAATAATAATAAAGCTAAAACTAAACTTCCAGCAAACCATAGCGTCAGAGATCAAAATTGTCCTGTATATCAATTTTTTTAACTAACTTACAAAGCAGAATTGATTATAGCTAAATTCTATAGGAATTCTATTAGAATATGCTCTTTAAATATTCGTTCTTTGATGAGTGATTTTGATGGATTTGTTGACATTCTGCTGATGTTTTTGGGGTGACTGAGACTTGGCTTGCCGATGATGCTCCCAGTGAACTAAATAATTACTAATTTTTTTGTGCAGATAGGCGATCTAAGGGGGGGAGGGATTGGATTTTATATATAAAGTCCTTTCACTTGGGAGAAGTGTTGGATTTTACTCAAGTTAGTTCACCGGCTTTGGAGTTCTTATGGCTTAAATTGACATTACATAGTTTTCGATTTATTTTAGGTGTTTTATATCGACGGCCTTCGCAGAGTCTGTCTGAGGGGATTAAGGTTTTAGAAAATATTCTTCCGTTGATTTTAAGTGAACATAAAAACGTTGTCATTCTTGGTGATGTAAATGTCAATCTTCTATTAGAAAATATTTTACTGACGCGTTGTTTAGAGTTTTACGGCCTTAGTGAAATCGTTAGACAGCCTACTAGAATTACTAGTACTTCATCAACTCTGTTAGATCCTATTTTTACAAATACCCCTGAGCTGTTTAGTGAAATACTTGGGCTGGATGCTCCAAATATTACTGATCATACAATGATCACTTGTAAATTGGAGATTCTAAATCGTATATTTAAGCAGAAAGTAATAACTTTTCGAAATTTTGCCGATTTTGATGTAGATCTGTTCCTGTGGGAGTTATTATCAAGTAATTTAGATCAGATATATAATATTAATTCTATAGACGACAAAGTGGAATACCTTTCAAATAAAATAATTTCGTTGTTCAATATTTATGCTCCTTTTAAGTCAGTACATGTAAGTAAGCCCAGGGCGCCTTGGCTGACTTATCCTATTAAAGAGATGATTAAGAAAAGGAGGAGAGTATATACTAATTACAGGCTAAGTCTGTCACCGAAGAAATATAGGTACTATCAGGATATTCGTAATTTGACTCTCTCTTCGATTCGAAGAGAAAAAAAGCTTATCTGGCTTATCTTGAACAAAATAAAGATTCAAGAAAACTTTGGTCCGAGATTACAACACTGAATATTAAGGAGTCGACTACGTCTGCACTTCCATCAGGCATTCGCGATCCATCTTTGATTAACGACTACTTTATGTCTGTTTTTCATACTGCAAATGTTAACCAAGACATTTTAAACCTCTATTACAGTAATAGGTTGGATGTAGATAAACATACCTTTGATTTTACACTTGTTGGGCCTGCGACCATTTCAGATATAATAAAAGGTATTAAAGCAAACGCTTCTGGGGTTGACGGCATTACATTGTCTATGATAAAAATATGTTTTGCCGGTTGTATTATTACATATAGTAAGCAAATATATTACATATAGTTAATACATATATGTACATATAGTTACTATATTACTACATATATAGTACATATAGTAATTACTTTCCAATAAAATGGCGCCAGGCTGTCGTTGTTCCGACTTAAGACCAATAAACCTATTGCCCATAATGCCAAAAATACAAGAGAGTTGTAAAATGTCAAATGACCAGTTTTCTGGATACCGCTAGAATACTCCCCGCTGGACAGTCAGGGTTTCGAGCCTCGCATAGTACAAACACAGCTTTGTTAAATTTGACTGATACTTTGATGAACAGTTTGGACAGGGGAATGTTAATAGCTTTGGTGTCTATAGATTACTCAAAAGCTTTTGATAAGATAAATCATGCACTTTTGTGTGCGAAATAGAATTATTTTGGTTTTTCCACTAATGTTCAGCATTTCAGGAGTCAGTCGGAGTCACTAGGAGTCAATGTACGGAGTTGGAGGGGCACCGTTCTGAATTTCAGCTGATTCAGTCCGACGTACCGCAGGGGTCTGTCTTGGGACCATTGTTATTTCTAATAGACACGGCTGATCTCCCATCCTGTATCAATCATTCACTTATTCAATCCTTTGCTGATGATACCCAACTTGTTCATTCTTTTTCTCCACTTAGACCTGATCTGGCGGCTGCGGCATTGAATGCCGATATTCGCAGTCTTTGTGCATATTCTGCCGATCACAACTTATCAATAAATGAAAGTAAATCAAGTGTTGTATTATTTTGTTCCAATAATGTTAGAAATCGTATCAGAAATGTACTAAAGATTAACATCGGTTCTCATGATATGCAGTTCTCTTCAGAAGCAAAGATATTGGGACTTACAATTGATGGAAGGTTGAGGTTTACCAGCCATGTAAAGAATATGTTACTGAAAGTCTATCTTAAAATCAGAACATTGTATGCTAATCGGTATCTAATTAACTTTAAATTGAGAAAAAAACTTTGCGAAGTGTAAATTTTGCCAATCTTCAGCTATTGTAGTATGGTATATATGCTTGTTTAGACTGTTTTACTAAGCATAATATACAGATAGCACAAAATAATCTAATCAGATTCATTTGGAATTAGGAAGTTTGATCATGTCTCACATAAGTATAAAAAATTAGCTTGGTAGTAGTATTTTATAAATTGAATTATTTATGAAATACTACTATCTCGTTTTCCTGCATAAACTAATATGTTCTGAGCCGGCATACTTGAGGGACAAATTGGTTTTTTGTGGTGAAATTCACAGTGTGAACATCAAGCAGGTCTCAGTTTTATCAGTTCCCCGGCATAAGACTTCGCTTTTCCAGCGTAGTTTTTCTTATTGTAGTCCTAAATTATACAACAGTGTTAGTAATAAATTGAAATCTTTGAGTGTCACCTCCTTCGGGCTTCAGTTGAAGGAAGTATTTTTGCAGCAATGAACACTTTTTGTGATCGTTTCTTTCGCTTTAGAAATTGTTTTTTTTCTGTTGGAATTGTAACTTGGTTAGGTCGTTGTTTTGTTTGTTTTCCCTACTCTAAGACCTTTATAATGTAAAGCTTCCGGCGGTTGAGTATAAGAGTAGCATTTGCTAAACCTTACCGACGTACTTATCCGAGCTTAGACGGGCCACGAACGGTCTCGCGCAGTTTATCCGTCGCGGTCGTTTACCACAGGGTGGCAGTGCTGCATGAGATTGGAGCTACCATTCGACATGGCCGATTTATATGGTCATGGCTTTAGTCGTTCCCTTCATCCGCTCTCCGGGCGTTCAGCTTGAGCCCAGCTGATGACGGCTTAAGGCTAGAAACCGGTTCTGTGAGAGACTTGCTGGTGCTTTGGATTGCGGATGGGTGCGGATGGATATATATATATATATATATATATATATATATATATATATATATATATATATATATATACATATATATATATGTATATATATATATATATATATATATATATATATATATATTTATACATATATATATATATATATATATATATATATATATATATATATATATATTTATACATATATATATATATATATATATATATATATATATATATATAGCGAACTGTTACTAACGGTAGCGAAGATGCTCACATAGGCCTATATCTTTATTAAACTGTTTGACAAAATGTTACTACGAATGCAGAACTGCATAGAAAGAATTACATCAAAGCACTACGCTGGATTCAAGAAAAATCGAAGGTGTACGGAGCAGGTGATGGCACTTACCACACAGATAGAAGCTGGCTTCCAATGTAAGCTAAAAACTGATGTAATGTTCGTTGACCTGACGGCGACTTAGCACACACGATATTGCGTCCCCCTGCCATATGCCCCGCTCTACATTATTCCCACCTCAAGATCGTCAAGGTGGACTGTCGCTGTCATATATCGATCCTAGTAGGTTTACATAGACTTTCTCTACACCTTGATTAAACAATGCATCTATTATGGCCCTCATTGAGATTGAATCAAATGCTTTTTCATAATCGATAAATGCCAAGTACAGTGTCATAGTGTATTCGTTGTGTTTTTCTTTGACCTGCTGTAGAACCTAGATATGATCCAATGTACTGAATCCACTTCTGAATCCTGCTTGTTCCTTTGGTTGTGCGTCATTAAGTTTTCTTAGTATTCTTTTGTATATTATCTTGGTGAAAACTTTGTACACCACTGATAAGAGGCTTATTAGGCGGTAGTTCTTTAAATCTTCCCGTGCTCCTTTCTTATGTAAAAGAATCACTTCTGCATTTTTTCCATAAGCTGGGTATTTCCTGTTGTTTGAGGTCCGACCACCAGCTTTTAACATCTCCACCGTTATACTATCCTTTCCTGGACCCTTGCCATTTTTCATCGAGGACTATATATATATATATATATATATATATATATATATATATATATATATATATATATATATATATATATATATATATATATATATATATATATTATATATATATATATATATTATTATTAATTAATAAATGTAATGTTTAATATAAAATAATCAATTTGCCCACCCTATAACTTGCTACACCTTGAACGTTTAAATGTTCTAATGAAAGTGTTAGAATTCGTCTAATTTTACCTAAAAATGTGGTGGGAAAATGCTTTGTCATCTAAAAATATAGTAAAATACTATTAAAATAGATGGAAAGCCGAGAGCGGTGGTCTGGTGGGTTAGTCGCTCGCCTAGCAATGCAATGGTCCCGGGTACGAATCTTGGTACATGCATGGATGTTTGGAGGTGTAGGGTGTGTTTTTCTGTCCATTTGGGATATTGCATACATTTCTAAGGATAAATGAGCTGGCGAACTACCTACTATCAAAGCCATTAAAACAGCCAAAAAAAGAAAGTGAATGGAATGAGTTTTTGTGGACTATGTGGACGCATTCAAGTGGGCGTGCGGTCATATGTTGTGGCAGCGATGGCACGTAACTTTAAATACCTATGAATACCTTTGGAATTTAGAATACAAATTAAAAGAAAATTTAAAATTTTAAATTAAATTAAAATTTAAAAAAATTAAAATTTAAAATTTTATTTATTTAATTTTTTTTTTAATTTAAATTTATTTAGGCACAGTAACTTTAAATTAAGAAACAATTTGGTAAATTGTTTAAAAAAACACAGCAGTTTTTATTATTTGCCTGTATTTATCTCTTAATTTTAAGTTTAGTTATACGTATACGCGTTTTCTTTCGATTAGAAAACATTTCAGCAGCAAAAAAATATCAATTTTATTACGAAAATCAAGTCAATTCATTCGATGATCGAGGATTATTTATTTAAATACTTAAATAATTATTTCCAATATTATTTTCAATGTAAAAGATTAAGGTTTGATAAGTTGAAACTTGCATAAAATGAAATTGGTCTTACAAAAATTCATTCGCTGTAGACGGATACCAAGATTTTACATTTTTCACGGCATTTTTATAGCAGTTATAAATAATACAATAAAGTAATAATACAATAAAACATACAATTAACTAATAATTGTGAATAACATTATTCCATTCTACTTTTCCCCTATATTTTTATGCGAACTAAAACTACAATCCACTATTGATTACTTTTCGGGTTTGAGACGAATCTACTCGTCCGCCTCTGGCGGGACATACAGATCACAATAGTTACGGGCTGTGCCCTGCCAGTAACATTGCCTCTAAACGTAAGATGGCGCACTAAAAATAGTCAGTTCAGTTAAAATAATTTCATAGAAAGTTATTTAAAATGTTGATGAATAAAATTGAAATATTTTAATTTAAAATGTATTTAAAAGTATACATATAATATAAAACCAGAGAGAAAAATAAGGTATAGCTCAAATTCCAAGCTTTACTTAACATATTTAACAAACACCCTAATTTGATCTAATATTCCTTTTGCAAAACAATGCCAATTAAACATGTATATTTGAAATTCACTAGATCTAGCGATTCTTTTATTAAAGTTATATTAACTTTTTTTTATTTATGGCAATAAATGTATTATTATAACACACCATTTATAAACCTAAAATTATTCCTGATGGTAGACTCAAGGCTTAATAAATTGTAATTCCATTCCATTCCAGGCCCTATTAGTCTGTATAAGCACTTCTTAAATCCTAGAAATTATCATAATTATTAAAAAATCCAGTTATAAGTTTAACAGTTAGAGAAAAAAGTCTAAATAAGAAAATCAGAACATCAGAATAAAATCAGAAATTTTAACATCAACATGACCTGGTACAAACAGAAATTGTGAGTATCATATTGCTAGACATAAATCAATTACTAGTATTTTAAATGATACACTTTAGCTTTTTAATGTTTTAAAGGTTTATTATAGATTTTGCTTTACATATATTTCGCTTTGTTAGGGCTTTTTTCAAGAGCAGCTTGAACTAATACTAATAGTCAAACACAGTGTTTCCAAGTATACAGGTAATTTTTTTTTATTTCTTGTTTTTTTAACGTTTCTAAGTAAGTAATAATTTTACCTGGATACTTGGAAATACTATGTTTAACAATTACTATTAGTTCCAGCTACTCTTGAGAAAGTCCTAACAAGGCGAAATATATGTATAGCAAAATTTATAATAAACGTTTGAAACATTAAAAAGCTACAAGTGTATCATTTAAAATTCTAGTATTTTCACAATGTTTCACAAGGTGGTCCATTCACAAGGAATCTATAAACATTATAAATCAATTAACTTAACATCCGCCAAGGAATCTAATGTTGCCGTTAATTTTCAATACATTAAAGATGAACTAAACAAAATTGCAAATCTGCTGAGTTTGATTAAATGGGCGGTGAAGAATGCAATAATAGTGTAATAATAATAAATCAACTCGACAGGCTTTAAAGACCTATGGCTTCATTTTCTTTTTGTTTATTTTATTATGTTTATGACTGCACCCCGTCATCCTCCTACCCTTGCTGAACTTAAACCTTCCTTACATGCTTCTAACCACTTCTTTCTTGATCGTCCTCTACGTCTTCTTCGTCCTTCTGTTTACAATGCTTGTTTGCATCAACCATTTGACATTCTTAACACATGACCCAACCACCAACTATCTGGCTTATACATGGTTTTCCGTTTAGAAGTTTAATTTCTGAATTAGTACTTCATCTTCATATTGTCTCTTCTACTTTTACTCCACCAAATATCTTACTCAGTACTGTTCGCTCCCAGCTATTCAATTTTTCTTCATATTGTTTGTTCATAACCCAACATTGACAGCACAGTTTATTACTCAAAATTGATATAGTACCGTGGGTTAAATAATTATTTCAAGAAAATGTTTAAAGAGATGATGAAAATATAAAAAGAAAAACAAAAAGAAGTAAAGATAGAAGTGAAGAAAATAAAGCAACAATCATTCATAAGATTTGGCGAAAAGATGACTGAAAACTACAGAGAAATTCAAAAGTTAGTCTACAGAACTTTAAACCAGCAAAGCCAGAAAAAAGAGTACAGTATGATGGATATAAAAGACAAGAATGGAAATGTAATTACGGAAGAAGATGAAATAATGGGAAGATGGAGAGAATACTTTAGAGAACTGACTGAGACGGAAACTAGTATACCAGAAGAACAAGATAATCATATGAAAAATATTCAAGAAAATTTGATACAAGAAAAAGAGTCAAAAAATTAAGCCATTAGAGAAATTATAGGAAGAAATTAAATTATAATATATTATAATATAATTAAAGTATAACAGCAGTAATGATATGAAAAAGAAAGGAGTAAGAAGGCTGATAAAAGTCCCAAAAGAATAGAACTCTGCAATCATATTACCAATACAAAAAGGGGGTGATAGACAGATTGCAAGAATTATATGGGAATAACATTGACAAGTATACCAGGAAAGGTTATAACCTGGCAGAATATTGAATAAAAGGATAAAGGGTAAAATCGAGATGACACTGGAGGAAACACAATGTAAATTTAGGAGGGGGGGTCTACTGTTCATGCGTATAGGGAGCACGCAAGGTCTTTATGTTTTAAGTTTTGTATTGTATTAATGTATTAAGTTTTTGATTGAATTAAAAGAGAGGATTTATAGAAAATGCTAGAAAAACGAGAAATAGATAGAAAGACTGTAGCGTTCACAAATTCTTGATCGCTACAGGTAGCATTCGTAAATTGTTGATCACCACTGGTAGGTTTATTTCGGACAAATTCTTAACTGAAAGAGCTCCGGTATCGTTTGGATAAGGCAAGACAGTCTAACTCCAAATCTCCAGGTGAGCGGACGTTTTCGCGCCTTACCCTTCCGACCGAGGTACGTAGGTTTGCTCGCCAAGTCACGCTTGGGTTGATTTTTCTGATATTCTTATAGAGGGTTTTACGACCCGGCAGCAGAGAATCCGATCAACAGACATCAGGCCATTGAACGACCACCTATTACATAGCCCGACCATCGTGGAAACCTTACACCTTTTTGGGGCCACATGGCACAGTAACCGGTTGGTCAGATCGAGATTATTTCGGGACCCCCGCATATTGATACCGGACTGCCCGCAGTCGTACTCAGTGTTTTTGGACACCCAGTACCGGACAGGCAAGGATAGACAACATCAGGAAATAAGGCCAGATAAACATTTTTTTATTATATTTTCATGTACCGTTAAGGATTGCAGTTACCATTTATTTTTCACAAATACATTTTTACCATAATTTCTTATACTGATAATGGTCACGTTATCACCTTATATTTTGTATCTATTTGCCGTCTGACCATTCTTGGTTACCCTAGCGCTATATATTTATCTTTTTACTATTGTCAGAATAGAGGAAATAACCTCTAATTTGTAAGTATAGGGACATAGAGACCAGCTGGTATAATTCAGAGCTGATTATTTGATTTTTGATTTCTTTCACGGTAAGGTTTGGAGAACCACCTTCCCTAAACTTTCCCGTGTCTTTTGTTTGATAGTTTTATTTATTCCTTTTTTTGTGTGCTTTGTGTCGTTCTTTTTTTGAGTGTGCTTTTATAATATATATGTATAAAATTCTAGAAAACCGTTTTATTTAAGATAGACCCCTTCCCGGTTCCAGGGTCTTTTCCGATATATGAAGTAACCGGATGGCGCTTAACTTTTGTCGTGGCTTCATTCTGTCCTGGACCTTCTTCCCGGTGGTCCCGACGAACAGCTGCCGTCGCTGTGATCTATATATTTTTTATTTTGTTTCAAAGGAGAAAATAATAGGTCACATGAATTTGACGCCCATCAACGTGGGGGCTTAATTTCAAGGACAGTTTGATGCTAGAGTTTTAAGCACAATCTCAGAAAACAAGGCACAAGTACGGAAGAATTGTAAATTTGTTAATGAATAGAAACATTAGAAGTCAATAAAATCGCTAGTTAAGACGGAAACGCATTTCCAAATCTTAAAAAAAAAACCATTGAGATAGCGAAGAACATTCCTTAGGTGTACCGAAGAATGATACAGTAGTTTGGAAATTTTAAATGTCAAGGTCAAATTAAAATAACTAAATATCAGAAATAAATATATTTGCGAGAAGGAAGGAATTTTCTTATCAGTTCGTCAACATTTTTTGAGAAAACAAAATTCGCCTTCGATAGCGTTCTTTCTATTTACAATGTACAATGACCTTGTATATTTGCAATTTATGAGTTAATATAGAGTTAATCTATTTTCTATTACGGTATTGTATCTGGGATACCGGGAGAGTTAGTTTAGTTTTTCTGAATTTAATACCGGGTGTATTCAAAAAGATTTGAGAATTTAAAAATTTTTTGGTAAAGGTGATCTTACTCTTACATGTTGTTTTTGATCTGGTTTTTAAATTTTGTTATATCATGATTTAAAGTTAATACTTTATTAAACTATAAACTGGACTATTACTTCGAAAAAATTCGCTCAGTTTTTATAGTGTTGGTTTTTCGATTTAGATTTCGAAAAAATGTTTTTAGTTTCTTGGAGCGAATTTCCGACTTATCCCAATCTCGTAATTTTTCAGAGATAGAACTTTTTCATTCAGCTGTCGAATTTTTCGTTGGCGACGCCTTTGTGTGGTTCCGAAGTGTTAGGGGTGTTGTGTCAGATTGGTCAGGTCTTGTTTCAAAGTTGAAGAGAGATTTTTTGTCTCCTCATGCAGACGATGATGTCTGGGAACAAATCGGCAGAGGAAACAGAGACGCGCAGAAGCAGTTATTATTTATGTGGCTCAAATGGAGAATTTGTTCTCTCGGTTGTCCGTGACCCCTGCTGAAGTTACCAGAGTCAAGTACATCCGGAGGAACTTGTTGCCTGAATATGTGGCGCAGTTGGCGTTACACGATACTGTTACTGTCTCCGAATTATCTGTTTTGTGTAGGAAGTTTTAGGATGTTCTACCCTCTACTTCTAGAAAACCCTCTCAGTTGTTTGATTTCAATGACCCTCATAAGAGTGGCTGGTCACGTCGAGATAAGAGAGAGAGTGCTGGTGGTTCTAAGGAAGATCCACTTCACCGTGAGTCAAGTTGTTCTAGTGGTAAGGATGTTCGTAGTTTTGGTAAAGATTCTGGGAGACCTCCTGCGGTTATGTGCAAGGGAGATAGGAAAAACCTAAGGTTGTGTGTTTCAACTATAAGGGAGCCAATCACACCTTTCGTTCGTGTACCGAGAAGAGAATAGTTTTCTGCTTCCGTTGTGGTGAACCTAAAGTTAAGCTTGGTTCTTGTCTTAAGTGCTCAAAAAACTAGTTAGGCCATCAGGTGTCGCATGCGGTCGGTATCCTGATAGAAGGCAAACCGCAAGGTCGCACGTTAACAGGTCAGGTTGGAACAAATGGTTAGAACAAATTGCACGTATCTAATTTTTATAACACATACCCGTGAGTCGGAAGTTTTACCATTGTTTCTAAAAAGGGTTAATGATAATCGTCCATATATTTTTGTCAAACTTTATGATAAGAACATCATTGTTTTATTAGATTCTGGAGCTAACACCTCTATATTTGGTGCTAGCGGAGTTAAGATCTTAAAGAGACTCAAGATTAAAATTCGTCAAAGCAATAACTCTAATGTGTTTACTGCCGATGGAACTCGACAGAAGGTTGCTGGTCTTGCAGACCTACCGATTTTTATTAACGATTGTTGTCGAATCATTAAAGTCCATATAGTACCCTCCGTAACACATGCTTTTATTTTTGGTATCGATTTTGCTAGGAGTTTTAATCTAGTAATGAATTTTAAGAATAATCATTGGTCGATTCACAATGATGACTTCGTGCTAGGTGCAGTACGAAAAGATTCTGATAACCCTCCAGTATCCAAACTTTTTTCCATTGACGATCTTTCCGTTATCCAAAGGGCGGAGGCTCTAGAACTGTTAGATACTTTTAGAGAACTTGACAGGAAGGATATGTTAGGACGGACCGATAAGATTAAACTCTCTATAGATACGGGCGATAACCAAACTTTCAAAAAGAAACCCTATTTACTACCCCCCTATATGCAAGATATTCTGAATAAAGAGTTAGATTCTATGATCCAGTTGGGCGTAGTCCAGGAATCTCATAGTCCATGGTGCTTTCCAACGCTTTTGGTAAGGGTGAACGGATGAATATCGATTTTGTTTTGATGGAAGATTTTTGAACGCTCTGACGAAACACGATAGTTTTCCATTACCCCACGTAGACAGAATACTGAGTAACTTACGAAATGCCAAATACATTTCCTCCATTGACTTGAGAAAGGCATTTTGGCAAATACCACTTGAAGACGCTTCTAAAGAAAAAGCCACTTTTTCGGTTATGGGTCGTGGACAATTTCAGTACGAACCACATATTTTTTCGTATCTGGATGACATATTGCTATGCTCTCCTACCTGGGAACATCATGTGGAACTTTTAAAGACCGCTAAGAACCTACTTAAGGAAGCTGGTCTTACTGTTCATTTAGAAAAATGCCAATTTTTTAGGACATCTTTAAAGTATTTAGGGTATATAGTCGGTAACAATTCTCTAGCTACTGATCCGTCAAAGGTTGAGTCTATGTCGAACTATCCGCGTCCGCGCACTTCAACCGAGGTGAAACGTTTCATTGGTATGTGTTCATGGTACCGTAGGTTCATTAAGGACTTTTCTTCTCTTGTTAGTCCCTTGAACGACCTTCTTAGAGGCAAGAAGAAAAAACAAGCCATAGAGTGGAATGAGAGATCGGAGTCTGCATTTTTAGCCATCAAACAGAAACTTATAAGTGCACCAATCTTGGCTCAGCCTGATTTTAGTCAGAAATTTTTTGTTCAGTCCGATGCGTCTGATGTCGGCATTGGAGGTATGTAGACCCGGTTTATAGACGGAGAGGAATGAGTAATCGCTTACGCGAGTCGCTTCTTATCTAGAGCGGAGAAGAATTATTCAGTGACGGAGCGTGAATGTTTAGCCGTTATATTCTGTATTGAAAAGTTTAGGCCTTGGATAGAAGGTTCTCGTTTTATGGTAATCACTGATCATTTTAGTCTCCTGTGGCTTTTTAATTTAAACACTCCGTCAGGTAAACTTAGTCGTTGGTTACTGAGGTTAAGACAGCATACTTTTGACCTACAGCATAGAAAAGGTTCGATGCACTTGGTTCCTGATGCTTCAAGTAGAATACCGCATCCTGAGGCAGAGAGTAGCCTTTCAGCAGATTCCGAGAATACGTGTTTGCAAGTTTCATCCATCTCGATCGAAGTAAATTCTCTTGACCCCTGGTATATTACGCTCCGTGAAAAGATTGTAAACAATCCGGACAAATTTCCTCAATGGCGAGTTGAGAACCACTACATTCAGAAATTCATTCCTTGTAAGCAGAATCATACTTTTAATATTCGAGAGTGGAAAACCTTGGTTCCTAAACCTCAGAGAACGAAACTTATCGAGTCGTGTCATATTCCTCCCACTAGTGGCCATTTTGGTTTTCGGAAAACCTTGTTCCGAGTACAGGAAATGTATTATTGGCCTAAGATGAGGTCAGATATTTTGAGATTTGTGTTTGAGTTGTGTTGAGAAGGTGTTTGGTGTGTGGCGCACAGAAACACTCAAACTTAAGTAAGATTGGTATTATGGGTAAGGAGAAGGTAGTTGACCGACCTGGTCAAATCTTTTCGGTGGATTTTATAGGTCCTTTTCTTCGTTCCAGAAAGGGTAACAAATGGTTATTGGTAGCCGCGGATTGGTTTTCTAAGTACACGTTCATTTTTCCGTTGAGAAATGCCAAATACCCAGCGGTCATGGACCATATAGAGAATCACATATTCCTTTCAGTTGGAGTTTCCCAAATCCTGATTTGTGATAACGCTTCGAATTTCAAGAGCAAAGGTTTGAAAGAATTATGTGACAGGTATAAAGTTAAGCAATGGTTCACCCCGTTTTATTCTCCTCAGTGTAACTTCGTCGAACGTAATAATAAAACCATTACAACAGCTATCAGGTGTTACATAGATAGACACGATGACTGGGATTTGCATATTCCGGAAATCAGACAGGCCATCAATACCGTGATCCATGAAGTAAGGAAGGCATGTTTCTTATCTCGAGAATATTATAACTCCCCTTTCCCGGACCAATCTGTTGAAGTCGTACCAGGTGACAGGGGCACTTATGCCGAGAACTTGAAAGAGTTTCGTGATTTGTTTGTTGAGGTGCGTCGGAAACTTCACTCCGCATATGAGAGGAATTCAAAATCCTATAACCTCCGGAAACGGGATGTAAGTTTTAAAGTGGGTGATAGAGTTTGGCGTCCTAACAAGAAGTTGTCGAGTGCTCCCGATATGTTCGCATCGAAACTTAGCCCCAAACACATTCTTTCCTTTGTTTTTAAGAAGTTGTCTCCTTTAGTTTACGAACTAAAAAATATGGATGGGTCACGTGCAGGGAAATGGCACGTTAAAGATTTATTACCCTGTGTAGAGTCTTCCGATGTTCCCGGAGTTGACCATAGTTAGACTCAGTGACGTTTTTGATTTATTTTTTTGTTCTGAGCTGGCAGTTTTTAGGTACAGCCCCGCTCAGCCTTTTTAGTTCTTTTTTCGAAACGTCACTTTTCACTTTTCCTTTTCTTTTCCTTTTTGTACTTTTCCAAACTTGTTCAGTAAGAACAAGCCTGTGTTACGTGGAGTTTGCGCTAGATGCATCTTATTTGAGAGGAGAAATCTTTCTTCCTCCGTTTTGAGTTTGTCTAGAATTACTTGGAGAGTAAATCTAGGTTTTGTTTAAGTGAAGTAAGGGCCTTACTTCGTTTTGTCGACATATGTCAGTGTTGTCCACCTTTGGTTCCGCTGTGCCCGTGCGGCGATTTACCTCGTAACCTTAGGATCAGATGGCATTTACATTGCATGTCGCTGGCTTTAGCCAAGTTACGTTCGGTAGAAGTTTCGCGTTGGCATAAATTGCCACGGAAAAGTTTTTGTTTTGTCGACACTGGACGTTGATGTCTGCTTTTGGTTCCGTTGTGCCAGAGTGGCGATTGAGCTCGTAACCTTAGGAACAGTTAGCGTTTCAGTTCGGTGTCGCAAGTGTTACGTAGCCAGGTTGGATTTACTTGGGAAGTAAGTCATGAATTGTCTGTGCGAATTTTTCGCGGTCGTTCTGCATTAAATTTCGCGTTGGCGTGAATTGCCAGGAGACGTTTTCTTTGGTTGACACATGGCCGTGCTGTCTCTCTTTGGTTCCGTTGTGCCCGAGTGGCGATTGAACTCGTAACCTTAGGACCTGATAGCAGTAGCCAGATTGTGTAGATTTACTTGAGAAGAAATCGTGGGACTATATCTGCGATTTTTCGCGGTGATTTGCGTTACGTTCCGTGTTGGTGTGATTCGCCACGGTATCGTTTTCTTTGGTTGACACTTGACAAAGCTGTCCGCCTTTGGTTCTGCCAAGCTCAAGTAGCATTTGAGACTCGTAACCTTAGGATTAGATAGTGTTTCCGTTTGGTGTCGCAGACTTTAGTTAACTCAGTTGTATTCGCTTGGGAAGTGAATCTAGAGTTGTTCCTGCGAGCTCCTCGCAGCGAGGCTGCGTTACGTTTTGTGTTGGCGTGATTCGCCACAGCAAAGTTTTTTCGACCTTTGGTAGTGCTTTCCGCCTTTGGTTCCGCTAAGCCCAAGTGGCAATTGGACTCGTAACCTTAGGATTAATAGCGCTTCCATTCGGTGTCGTTGGACTTTGGCCCGGGTTTGATGGTGAATATGTTGGTACTACCTTTCGTTAGCTAGTTTGGCGCAACCCGTGGGAAGGATTTAGGCAATTATAAATGTATTTATGCTTGGATTTTAGGCCTTTCTCATAACCAACAACTGTAGCCTTCAGCCAATAGATTTTGTATGTCTAAATTTTAAATAGGTACGATTGAATGTTACGAGGGAATTGCGTTATATTGTCTCAGCGACAAGCTTGTTTGGTTTTCTGGTTTAGAAGTCCGCACCAATTATGACCTACCGAATTTGACCTACTTATTGTGACTCCCAGGGACATGTGATACGCGAAAGTTATCAAGACTAAACCTAGTGACAACCATGCTTCTGTGTTTCGCAAGCGCTCGTTGTTGCTTATTCCGCTACTCGTATTCTCTCAGTCCTATTTCTAGACTCGACTATGTCGGTTTTCTTTATTTTACCTCGCATCTTAGTTCACTATCATGCAGGCTTTAGAGTTATTTTTTTTCAGTGTAGATCACTGAGTATTTTTCCATTTTTAAGGGCCGTTTTGGGAAGGGTGCCCTAGGATTTCGGGATACAGTCCTTGGACAATTCTCAGGGAAGGACACACTACGGGGGGTGATCATCTGGTTGCGACTTCGCCTCGTAATTGGGTGTCACTACTGGGTGGCGTCTCAGCTACCTCAGGGTGCGTTCCCGAAGACCTATGGCAATGTCTGTTTTACGGTTCACCTTGTAGATTATAATTTAATTTCGTTTGAGTTTTTTTGTAAATTTTAGTTTGGTGAAAACTATATTTCACTTCCTTATTGTGATGGATATAGGGGTTATTGTTACGTGTTTTCCACCTTTTGGAAGTTCACTTGCTCTCAGATCGTTTTAATGGAGGTCTGGAGACGTGGCTGCGAGTGTTGTGTTGTTCAGCTGAGGTTGGTAAACGAGGTGTCTTTCCTTTCAGTTTTCGGTAAGGGCACGCAATGCCAACTGAGTTACCGTCGCACCCACCGAGCCGTTATGATCTAACCAGCTTGATCAGCTTGACGTCTGTTAAGTCATAGCCTTGGGTTCCTGGACGACTTTCTGGGTAGTTGAGTTATCTTCCAAAATTTATTTGGTGTTGTGTTTTGAATATCATTTGGTATGTACTTTAGAGTGCGCACGTTTTATCTATATTCTCTTTTCGTATTTGGTATACAAGAGGATATTTCCTTTTTTTGTATTTTCTTTTGGGATAGATTGGGTATTTCCTTACCACTGTTCCAGTGTTCCATTCCATAGGGATACGCTTCAAGGTAATCTCCGATATGGACCGATTAAAATTAAAGCCTCCTCTCGCAGTCCTTAATTTTCTTTTTGGAGGGAGGTAATGTAGCGTTCGCAAATTCTTGATCGCTACAGGTAGCATTCGTAAATTGTTGATCACCACTGGTAGGTTTATTTCGGACAAATTCTTAACTGAAGGAGCTTCGGTATCGTTTGGATAAGGCAAGATAGTCTAACTCCAAATCTCCAGATGATCGGACGTTTTCGCGCCGTACCCTTCCGACCGAGGTACATAGGTTTGCTGGCCAAGTCACGCTTGGGTTGATTTTTCTGATATTCTTATAGAGGATTTTACGACCCGGTAGCAGAGAATCCGATCAACAGACATCAGGCCATTGAACGACCACCTATTACATAGCCCGACCATCGTGGAAACCTTACACCTTTTTGGGGCCACATGGCAGAGTAACCGGTTGGTCAGATCGAGATTATTTCGGGACCCCCGCATAGGGATACAGGACTGCCCGCAGTCGTACTTAGTGTTTTTGGACACCCAGTACCGGATAGGCAAGGATAGATAACATCAGGAAATATGGCCAGATAAACATTTTTTTATTATATTTTCATGTACCGTTAAGGATTGCAGTTACCATTTATTTTTCACAAATACATTTTTACCATAATTTCTTATACCGATAATGGTCATGTTATCACCTTATATTTTGTATCTGTTTGCCGTCTGACCATTCTTGGTTACCCTAGGGCTATATATTTATCTTTTTACTATTGTCAGAATAGAGGAAATAACCTCTAATTTGTAAGTATAGGGACATAGAGACCAGCTGATGTCATTTAGAGCTGTTTATTTGATTTTTGATTTCTTTCACGGTAAGGTTTGGAGAACCACCTTCCTTAAACCTTCCCTAAACCTTCCCGTGCCTTTTGTTTGATAGTTTTAGTTATTCCTTTATTTGTGTGCTTTGTGTCGTTCTTTTTTTGAGTGTGCTTTTATAATATATATGTATAAAATCCTAGAAAACCGTTTTATTTAAGATAGACCCCTTCCCGGTTCCAGGGTCTTTTCCGATATATGAAGTAACCGGGTGGCGCTCAACTTTTGTCGTGGCTTCATTCTGTCCTGGACCTTCTTCCCGGTGCTCCCGGAGAACAGCTGCCGTCGCTGTGATCTATATATTTTTTATTTTGTTTCAAAAGAGAAAATAATAGGTCACAAGACAGTAGAATTAATATAGGTTATGTACAGGTATAACAAGAACATCGTGAAGACCAACAAAGAGAAATCGAATGGATTTACTACAACTATCGGAGTAAAAAGAGGATGTGTGCGAAGGCAATTGGTATTTTCGATTGTAGTAGACAAAGCGTTAAAAGAAGCAAAGAAAGGGGTTAAAACATTGAAATTGAGACACTGGAAATTGAAACAGATTGAACTGAGTGAATTCATATTTGCCGAGGATTTGGCCATAGTAACGGATACAGAAAAGTGCATCCAACAAAACTTAGAAATTTTGAACGCAGCGTTGTTAAAAATGATCATGAAAATTAATATATACAAAACAAAGAGTATGATCATAACCAAAGAAAACAAGGAACTTAACATATAATTAAACGGAAAGCGAATAGAAGAAATAAAAAGCTACAAATACCTAGGATCGACAATCGAGAGCAAAGGACGAATCGAAACAGAAATAAACGATAAGTTGATAAGTAGCATGATAAAGACAACTTTTCTTGGAACGAAAGAGGTACCAAATAAGATAAAGACAGTAGTAATTAGAAAGGTAATCAGACCATTAATCGTGTACAATGGTGAGACGTGGACTCTAGAAAAACATAAGATACGTATAAATGCAATGGACATGAGGTTCCTGAAGAAAATAGAAAACAAAACAAATAGAGACAGAATCAAAAATCAAATAATTAGATAAAACCTACAGATAGAATCCATAAATGATAAAATAGCAGAAGGACAACTAAGGTGATTCGGATATGTGTGTCGCATGCCTGAAAACAAACACACAAGGAGAGTATACGAAGCGCGATTGCACGAGAAGAACTGTAAAGAAAGGTCAAGAAGAGCAGAGAACGATGGGATTAGAGAGGAGGCTGAAAAGAGGTGCAGAATATGATAATAAATTAAGCAAGTGACACCAGATAGGCATAAATGGAGAGAGATGTAAAGAAGACAACTTCAACTCTGCACGCCTGAGACCTAGCGTTATAAATGCATAGAATTAAGTAACTATAAAATCAGTTGGCCTTTCTTCTTGCCTCTCAACTAAAAAAAAATTAGGAGGAATAATGCTGTTGTAAAGCAACCAAAAAAAAGTGAACGATAAAAAACTGAAATCACTGCAGGAAGAAAATCCTTATAGTACACTGCTAGAGTTCAATCAGAGACTGGTAGTAACAAGGAAAGTCATTATTATATCCAGCTGGTGAAAATTTAAAAGGAGTATCGTTGCGTCCTTTACAAACCAATGAATACACATTCACAACTGAGAATAAAGGCAGACGATTTAATATTATTGTGTCATTGCTCTCCAGATTTAAATATATCAAAAAATAAACCCTCTACAATAATCCAAAAAAAAGAAAATGGTTATTTAATCCTGATGGATCATCCATCAGTACTGACAAACCAAATATCCACGCCGAAAAGGTAGGTTGGTAGGTAGGTTGGTGGGATCAGCCGAGGATCGTGCATTATGAGTTGCTCCAATTTGGTCAAACGGTTACTTCTGACCATTATTAACAGCAAGTAATACGTTTTAGTGACTGTCTGGAGGAAAATAACATTATTTTGTCTCAGATCAAAGCACAACCACATACAGCAGAAAGGAGTCTAGAAACGATCGCCGAGCTGAAATGTGAGATTTTATGTTACTCGGCGACTTCTTCAGACTTGGCCCCTTCGATTTTCATCTCTTCCGATCACTGCTACATCATCTGATTGATATCTACTTCATATATCTCTTGTCCGAGTTATGTTGGCTAAAAAAGCATCAGCGACTTTTTCATATTACCATTAATTTCAATCTGTTCGAAAATTAAGTTTGAATTTTTTTCATAAATATATGTCAAAATTAATCAACAAATCTAGAATTAGATCTAGATCTAGAATTAAGATCAGGACATTATATAAAACCGGAATGGGGTAAACAGATTAGAATTCATGTAAAATCAGATACAAATAACCAAATTAAAAAAAAGTGGAAAGAACAGTACCGAAAAAAACATATATTTAACTTCTAACAGATACATTGATATTGGTATAAAGTTGTTGATATAATTGATAAGTATGATGTCAACAAAGGACGTTTGGATTATTTTTTTTATAATAACTGTTACACAACCTTAGAAATTTTTGGAAAATGTGATAGACTAGGTAATGCTTACTAATTTTTATTTTAATGCCCAAAAATGTTGCTGTGTTGCCCAACTAGTTGCTGGCACGTGGAAATTTAATTAAAAGTTCAGATAGAAGTATAGAGATACAATCTATAGGGTGATCTCTAATACGTCTGAACTTTAAATAAAAATAAAACAACAACCAAATTAGATGCCTAAGACTATTTATTTTATATGAAATAACATTCAACTGCACAAATATTTTACAATTTCGTACGAATAGTCGCCGCGGCTACATCTGACAAAACGCATTCTGTCAATCTAATTTCCCACAACTTTTTCAAGCAATTGGGGTCTTATATACGTAATTAGCTGAATTATGTTGGATTCCAAGACGTCAATAATTGCTAGTATATCAGTATAGACAAGGAATTAACATAACTCCAAAGAAAATAATTAAATAGTGTTAAAACACATTGCCATGGTGGCAAACAAACAGGTTCGTTTCTCGAAATAATTCTCTTACCGAATTGTTTCCTCAATAAATCGATTGTTGTGCTAGTTGTATGACCTATAGAGACGTTCTGTTGATTCTGTAACGATTCCCTAAAGAATAACGTGCTTTCCAGTTTGATTTCAACTCCAAATGCAGCATTTTTGTATATTTACACCAAATTTGTCATTTTGTTACGTAACCATTTAGCCAAAAATTCTGCTTTGTCGCTGAAAAAAAAATTGCCGTTAAATTCGGGGTCAAATTGCAATTGATTTTAAGCCCATTCATCGAACGTACGTCGCAAACGATGACATTGCGGCTTGAGTTTTTGGACACGCTGGTTCTTGTAAGGCACCAAGATCTTAAATCTCGAAATCTTAAATCTTAATCTTTAAGATCTTAAATCTTAAATCTCTTAAATTTCGTTTTGTTATTCGACTACGTAAATTTCCACGTAGTCGAATAACAAAACCCAATTTTCTGGGAATGATGACAAATTGGAAAATTGGACCTTCATCAACACCGCCAGCAACAGTGGTGATATTTTCTTTAGAATGCACAATTTTTTGTCTTGTTTTTGTTTTAATATCGAGAAGCTTGAAATGTGTTTGGAATTTATCGATAATTCGGCAAATACATCGATCGGTTGAGCGATTATATGCACCATAAGCACCATAAGTTTGACGCACACAACGCTGATTTTGATAGTAAATTTTCAAGTGTTGCTCTGATATTAAACGTTCCATGATGATTTGCCAGACTATACTGAATAATGTTGACAATAGAGGTGCGCAAACTCGCAATTCGTTTGACAGGGATCTCTATAGGAAGTTTAGCCTCTATAGGAAGTTTAGCCTCTATACGAAGTTAAGAAAATCACCCGTTATATCTGAAAATTTGGTACGAGAAAAATATTTTTATGCATAATGACAAGAACTCGCTTAATATCCGTAGCATACGAACTTGTCGAAGACTGGTTGCGAATTGATAGCACATTAGTAAATACAATAAATATGCATTTGTGACATATAGTTAGTGATAGAAAATGACAAGTATAACATAAAACAAATAACATGACCCAGGTAAGGATTAAATTGATGGTAAATTATACAATGCAGTATATTCATTTACTTAATGCCTACAATCCTGCTTTTTCTATATACTGCAATGCAATGTAAAGTAGAGAATCGAACCCATTCTAAGGTTTAATGACACTCAATAATCGATTACCTATATTTTGCAAGTTCAGTATTCCAACTATTCAACAAAAACAACAACCCTTCTAACTCAAACACTAGAAATATCACTAAGCTGCACATAAAAAAAATCAAGCGATATGAAAAGCACTTCAATGCGGAACATGGCAAAATAACGACGGTAGTCCTGACAACAGGATTCTTAAGTAAACGACATTAAAATACTTCTAACTAAACAAACCGGCAACAACCGAAAACAAAATCAAAGTACTGGAAAACACATCAGATGTTACAACGAATAATGCAAACAATGGCTTTGTAATTAGTAAACTTCCACTAATATTTATACTAAATGTGAAATACATTAAGCCTCTTCACGAATTATTACAGATAAAACGTCGCCAGGCCAATATTCAATAAAATGCCTAATAATTAACTTTAAACAAAAGCAAGGTACAGACGAGCAGGGTTACAAAGGGGCGAGAACAATCACAGATGCACTTAAAAACTTGAGCAAATGCACATCAGCATTTTTAGATGTGTCCCAGGCATTTAATAAGATGTGGCATTATCAAAAATTAAATCCTTCTTTACTCGCCAAATATCTATGCGATTGCGATCATAGCAAGCAGACAGACTTTTCCAATTTAC